>OY744476.1:124486890-124731070 GCA_963556175.1 Tipula confusa
TCGTTCGTTCGTTTATTGCTTCTGCAGTTTTTTTAATGTTTCTTGATTGATAAAGAAACTGATCGATTTTGTTTTCTTTTTTCTTTTTATATTTGTAATCGGAATTCTTTTTTATTTTTGTCTCTTTGAAACCTACCATTACGTCTTTATCTCGCGTTCAACGAGTTTTATTAGTTAGAAAACTAACGAACGAAAGCAACACTAAAACCGCCTGTAAGAAGCACTGTCTCCAACGTGAAAACTGTACGCTTTTAAGATAATGTACCAAATAAAAATGATATTCCAGAAAGTACGCTAGAAATGAAAAAATATATTCTCAAGCATCTTTTGAAAATACCGCAAGCATTTCCTTGTGTTTGGCATAAAGGTAGGCATAAAAGTCAAATATGATGTTGAATGCTCGGACCAAATGAAAACGCCAGTACCTTAACTATAGCTATACGACTGGTGACAGCTTATTGCATAAGTAAAGGTTTCCTTAACTTATCAACATTCAACAGTAGTTTTACTATAAGTTCTTCAGTAGTATCAATTATTTTAGTTTTACCTGCCGTTGTTAATAATAAAACATATTCAATAAGGTGACAACTATAGAATTGCTCAATTATTACCAGCATCTGAACGATAAACAGAACTCATATAATTTTGCCCCACTACAGTAACACTATACATTTTTCGAACAGACTGTAGTTTATTTGTTCGAGATCATTGATAAGCGATAATTTGTTGGATAGTTTCGCACTTAAGGATTTCAATAAATTATCAATTATTTTACTAAATAAAAAAATCTATTTTGTTGGTCAATTTGATCGACAATGTAGACTAGACCCTCTGCTAAAACCTATTTTTGGTTGAACTAGTTTTCATAACTTTTATGCGTCAGTCATTAATTGTCCATGTATATCAGATTATGCTGACCAGACCGATACCAGTTGTTTTCGGATTAACGATTACATGATATATTGGATTGGAATCGAAATCAATTCAAAGGAAAATATTCAATGTCTGATTTATTGAATTGAATGTATTCATCGTGTAGGCGTATACAATCAACTAAACTACCACAAAAAATTATCATTGAGTAAAATACAAAAAACCGCAAAAATAATCAATCAGCGGTAGATATGTTTAAAAGATTTTGTCTTTTTTCTTTTTTGTTGATCTGTTTATACCTTATGAACACGATTTGTAAGAAATGTATTACTGTTTGATATACAAAAAAATATGCCTGAATGCATCGAAACTTAAAACAATGATATCGGGTGACCAAAAAAGATATGATTACTGGTGTAAGATGTGGCACAATAAATTTGGCAAATCGTAAAACTGATATGCATATTTCATAAACAACAACTAATTGATTATGTTCTTACAATTATACGATGACACATATAGATTGTCTTCGATTCCAATAATTTTTCGGAAACTTTTCATGTACGATATTTTTAAATTTCATGTCAATACTTAATTTATAACTTTTAGGATAATATTGCTTATCTGGCACAGTACACACACAGTTATATCGAGTTCTTTATTTGCTCTTAATATCATTGCGCCTTGTCATTAATTCGACTACGTACATATCCCTTTTTAACCCAGTTGCTTCGGTAATAAATTTGGGTAACTGTAGCTAGTGCTTTGTTAACTCTTGTCGATAAAAATAGAACGAATGCTGCTCCATAAGTTTGAAGTTTATAAAATCGAATGGGTTCAGTATTACAAGACCTCTAGACGACAATACATTGATATTTTTGATATCAAAAGGTTAAATCAGGAATGAATATTCTAAAAAATTTAGTTTACTAAAAAACCTCCTTTGTAGCCACTAATTGAGTTTCATGTATTTTATAAACATACTTTTAGGAACGGTAATATAACCAGAAATATGTGACATTGCACAATAAATTGATTTTCGTTAGTCATATTATAAATTACCTTTCGAGGCTATGTAGGAGTTGAGTTAGTCAAAATATTCTTGTAATATGATTTTAGTTATCTAATATCAAAATATAAATATAGCGAGTATAGCTGCGACGTGGGCTTCTTTTAATTAAAATAAAGGAATACAAATATAAAACAATCGATTTAAGTCTTGAAAAAAAATCTTTTATTTTGTTATTAAAATGTATGTACGAGTTTGTGATCGATTTGAAAAGGGAACTATTTAAACACAATGGCACAATATTAAAAGTTGTTAGAAATTATTGTGTAATATTTATTGCTTTTGGACAAATGAATTATGTCATTTGTGGAGAAATTTTCGGTTTAAACAAATAAGTATCTTAACAATATTAAATACAATTACAATTTCAAACGCCAGTATTTAACCATACTTAATATGATAGTTATTATCTATTAAAGTTATATTTATTTATTATAAAAAGTTACTGGTCGTATAAACTTAACCATCGGGTTAAGATACTTGCTTACCACGATGCGGTCCCAAGTTCGATACTTGCCATTGACCAAACATTTATAAATAGAAATAAAATAATTACATTTTTCGCCGATAACCGAATTGTGTATAAACAAACGTTCGGTGGGCTATGGGACGTTTACGGCCTATACAACATAGTTTAAATTACTTAACTATTATAGTTATTATCTATATTGTGCAGTTTCTTACTTCGGTGGGTATGCCACTACGTATTTTGCAATGCAATTAGTTGAATTTGTATCGTTCATTATTAGAAGCATTTTAATAAAGAACAATCATGATTTATTTCAGTGCGAATCAACTTTCACCTATAATAGGTACGATTATTGTTTTGGTTAATAATTTATATTGCAGTATTTGAATAATTTATATTACCAAGTAACTGTAGTAAAGTGTGCCAGTTACCAAGTAACTCTAGTAAATTGAGTCTTTTCTCCGTTTCACATGTGAGTTACATTCTATCCCACAAATCAAAACACTTGTGATATAAACACTTGTGAGAATGTAGACATAACTAATAATCCACATAACGTAATATTGTTTTAGATTACTTTTAAAAAAATAAAATAAAATACTTACCAATTGTTTTCTCAGAATTAAAATTGTTTTATCAGAATTAAAATTGTTTATCAGAATTAAAATAAAACACTTACCAATTGTTTTCTCAGAATTAAATATGTTTATAAAATGCATAAATGCATTTTCTTAGAATTAAAATTATAGAATTAAAAAACCTAACATTAAAATGGAAGGGGAATCATTATAAAAAAGAATTGTAATAATGATTCGACAGATTATTGTTAACGGCCACTCCAAAGAGTAGCATTAAAGTTATATAATTTCAACACTCTAACAACCGAAGTTGTTGAGTAAATAAATTAAATAAATAAAGTTTTAAATTAATAAATAAAACATTATCTTTAAATATAATTGTATAATTTGTTGTATTTCTATTTTAAAATAAAAACCACGAATAATATATTTGGCGCAGTTGATAGGATTCTCATCTGAAGAAGAGAATCAAAGGAAACGAATTAAAACAAGATAACACAACGAATAATAATAATAAATAACAGTGACAATATTTAAAAAAAAAAAAAAAAAAAAAAAAAAAAAAAAAAAAAAAAAAAAAAAAAAAAAAAAAAAAAAAAAACTGAATAGTTAAAGTGTTTGTGAAAAGTGAAAAAAAAAAAAATTAACAATAGGTGGAAAGAAAAGTGAAAGTGATAAAAGATCAAAATCTTTTGATAGTAATAGATCTATAGAAAATACAAAAATGGACGAACAAGTTCAAGCACAGTTGCAACAGCAACAACAACAACAAAAACATTTGCAAGATCAAATTCAATTTCTGCATCAACAATTGGCAGATCAAAAATTAAAAGTACAAACAATGAAAACAACGAGATTTGATCTTACACCAAATCAAATTATACGTAATTTTGATGAAGTTCAAGCATTTTCGGGAGAGGACTCTTACAAGTTAAGATCGTTCCTGAAAGCGGTGGAGGATTTGGAAGAACTCTGTGGAGAAAATAATACAGAGTTGAAGCAATATTGTTTAAAGAAGCTGGTAAACAACAAAATAATCGGTTATGCTCGCAATGTGATCTTGGAAATTCCTGAACATCTCAGAACATGGAGAAATGTTATGGAGCAGCTAAAAATTAAATTCAGACCAAAAAGCACCATTCATCAGATGTTATTCAAAGCGAAGGATATGAAGGTATGTAATCTCAAAGATTGCTTTAACAAATTAAATAGGATTAAGAGTGAATGCAGTGAAGTCTGTGACTTCGATGAGGAGGATGCATTTACATATAGTTCAATAGACAAAGAAATTGTTCAAATTCTCAAGTCAAAACTTATACCAATAGTACAGCTACAAGTTGACTCAAACAAAAGTTTATTTGAGTTAGATAATATTCTGTGTCAAACAGAAATTTATTTGGCAGAAGACATAATTAAAGTAGAATATAAATTAAATAAAGACAGAAATTTTAGAAATAACAATTTAGAAAAATCAGATAATTTTAAAAAAGCCAATAGAAATTATAATAATAATTATAAAAAGCCAGAATATTCACAAACTTATAATGGAAGTAATAATAATAGTAATATTAACAAACAAAATAATGATAAAGATATGAATATGAATAGAAATTATTATAATAACAATAATTATGGTAATGGTTATAAAAAACCCAATTATGTACAAAACCAACCAAATTTTAATAGAAATAATAATAGCTACCAAAATAAACCAGGGCAATATCAAAGACAATTCGACAATTCACAGTATAGGGATAATAACATCAAATATAGACAAGTAGAACCCATGGAGGTTGATAATATCGTTAGAAATAGTTCATTAAATCAAGAGGTAAATTTTATAGAAGACATACCACAAACCAGTTACCAATAGTAAAATTATCTTTTAATAATAAATCTATTAATTGTTTAATAGATACTGGTTCGGATACCAGTTTAATAAAACCGAACATTTTAGATTACAAAACTTTTAAATTAATATCTCCTATCTCATATAACTCATTAGGAGGAACCAATTATGTTACTCATAAAGTTATCACACCAATTCCTAAAGAACTAATTAAAACCGGTACTTTAGATTGGAAAATATTTCCCTTAAAAGGTAAAAAATACGATGCAATTATTGGCATGAATTTTTTAATACCATTCGAAGCTAAGCTCGATATAAAAAACGAATATCTAAAGATATTTGACCAACATATTATTCCCTTTGAAACAATCAAATATCCCATAGAACTTACTGAAGTAAATCACCTGGAACCGATTGTTTCACAAGATGAAATTTTTAATAAAATAAGTAAAAATCATTTAAACAATGAAGAAAAGGAAAAATTAAAATTATTATTATCAAAGAACAAAGATTTATTTTATGAGGAAGGCGACAATTTAACCTTCACTCATGAAATAACTCATGAAATAAAGTTGGAAAATCAAAATCCAATATACTGTAAAATGTACAGGTATCCACAAATACACGAACAAGAAATCGAAACACAAATTAAGGATATGCTAAAACAAGGAATTATAAGAGAATCAAATTCCCCTTATAATTGTCCTCTTTGGATTGTACCAAAGAAAATGGACAATTCAAACATTAAAAAATGGAGAATTGTCATTGATTATCGGAAATTAAACGAAATCACTATCAATGATAAATTTCCCATACCTAATATAGAAAGTATATTAGATAAATTAGGTAGAGCTCAATATTTTACAACTTTAGATTTAGCGAAAGGATTTCACCAAATTTTATTGAATAAGAATGATCAAAGTAAAACAGCTTTTTCAACACCATTTGGACATTACGAATATATACGAATGCCTTTTGGATTGAAAAATGCCCCTGCTACTTTCCAAAGATTAATAAATTCGGTATTAAGAGAACATATAAACAAAATATGTGTAGTTTATCTTGACGATATACTAATATTTAGTACCTCACTACAAGAACACATTACAAATATAAATAAAATTTTTGAAAAATTAAGAAATGCAAATTTAAAGATTCAATTAGATAAATGTAATTTCTTTTGTAAGGAAACAGATTATTTAGGACATACATTAACTACACAGGGTGTGAAACCAAATTTAAAAAAAATAAACGACATTACAAAATTAAAATTACCTGAAACACCTAAACAAATAAAAGCATTCTTGGGAATAACAGGTTATTATAGAAAATTTATAAAGGACTATTCCAAAATAGCTCAACCAATGACTAAATTTCTAAAAAAAGATTCAAAAGTCAATAAACTAGATCCCACATATATAAACGCATTCGAACAGCTAAAAACTCTATTGACAACACATCCAATTTTAAAATACCCAGATTTCAATAAACCATTTACATTAAATACCGATGCAAGCCAATTTGCAATTGGAGCTGTGTTACTCCAAGAAAAACATCCCATAGCATTTGCTAGTAGGACCTTAAATGAACATGAAATTAAGTATAGTACAACAGAAAAGGAATTGTTAGCAATAGTATGGTCGGTAAAATATTTTAGACCCTATATTTACGGAAAACCATTCGAACTAAATACAGATCATCAAGCATTGAAATGGCTTCATACAAAGTATCTAGGAAAAGATCTGAATCCTAGACTCCAAAGATGGATTTTATCACTCGGAGAATACAATATTAAAGTAAACTATTTACAAAGCAAAGAAAATAAAATCGCAGATTTTTTAAGCAGGATTAACACAGATATTCATGAAATTAACAGAATTGAGAATAATTTTGAATCTAACGAAGGGAGGAATACTTCGTTACAAAAGAAACTTTTCGAAAACGAAATTAATGTTGAAGAAATAGAAAATGAAAATTTAGGTAATACTTCAGTACAAGCAACTATACATTCACAAGCAGAAGAAAACAATGATAAAACGACATATCTAGAAACAATAGTAAATAGGTTTAAAAGTCAAATAGTTTTCACAGAAAATTTTAATAATGAAATAGAAAACATATCAGGAAACAGAAGAATAAATTTAAATCCAAAAATAAATAGAGAAGAACTAGTAGAAAAATTAAAAGAATTTTTAACTGGAAATAAAGTAGCTATATATGCAAAAATATCAGATCATGATTTTTATATAATCCAACAGGTTTTAACAACTGAATTTCCTACTATCAAATTTATCAAATGTAATTATTTTGCTCAAGATATGGAATCTGAAGATGAATTAATAAAAATTATATCTGTTCAACATAAAGTACAAGGGCATCCAGGTATTTTAGCATTATACGAAAATTTGAAAACCAAAATATACAATAAAAATATTAGAATCATGATAAACAAAGTAATAAATAATTGCGATATTTGCAGTAGAGGAAAATACGACAGAAACCCTAATAAACCTAAATTTCATGAAACTGAATTACCCACAGATAAAAACCAAATAGTTCATGTAGACACTTATGTTAATAGAAAACAGTCATTCTTAGTTTTTATAGATAAATTCACAAAATTTGCAACGGCATATCCTTTAGAAAATAGAACTAATGTAGAAATAATTGAAAAACTTAAAATCTATTTTAATCATAAAAAACCGATTAAAATTATAGCTGATAACGAATTCAAACATGTTAATATTAAAGAATTTCTGAAAAAGGAAAAAGTAGAATTACATCTAGTAAAACCAAATAGTCATACTGGAAATTCTGATGTTGAACGTCTAAATAATTCTTTAACGGAAAAGTTAAGAATTTTAAATTTAGAACAATTAATTCCAATACGAAGTCAAATGTTGGAAGCAATTAAAACTTACAATAACCAACACCATAGTACAATCAAATGTACACCATTTAAAGCGGAAGATGTTGTAGACAAACAAGAAATTTATAATAATTTAAAAATAGCACAGAAAAACAGATTACAAAAATACAACAAAGGTAGAGAAAACTATATAGAAAGAAGAAAACAGGGATACATAAAAAACTACAAATCATTAAGACATAAAGAGGAACCTAAATACAGAAAATATAATTTAACTAACATACATCCAATTAATATTAAAAGAAAATTAAAATTTACAGACAATAATGGCGATAGCGATAATAATAATGACGACGCTAACATTAACTCAAGCTCAACTACAAGTGGACAAGGTGGAATCTAAGACAGGATATACAATTATACAAGAGACTGAACAGTTAATACCAAAGACATACAATTATTCTTTACATATAATTGACACACAACAATTAGATAACATTTTAAAAGAATTAATATTAAGTGTATCACAGTTTGACAAAAATGACAGTTA
The DNA here is from genome assembly GCA_963556175.1 of Tipula confusa. NCBI lineage: Eukaryota > Metazoa > Arthropoda > Insecta > Diptera > Tipulidae > Tipula > Tipula confusa. Next base: position 124,495,148 of record OY744476.1, read on the forward strand.
CTTATTATTACAAGATTTAGAAAAACTTTTAGATAAATTAACAACATTAAAATCAGGACATCACGTAATAAAAAAAACGAGGTTTAATTAATTTACTAGGGACAATAGGAAAATGGATATCAGGGACTATGGACGATGAGGACAGACAAATAATAAATAAACAATTAGAAACAATACAATCTATAGATAATAACCTAGGGATACATATAAATAATCAAGTTAGAATAAATGATTATTTTAATAAATCAATCAATACATTATTAAATGTAATAAAAACCGATAGGGCAGAAATTAAAAATTTTATTGACAAAAAGGGAAATGAAACAGTAATTAAGTTCTTAAAAATTAATATCAAAATAAGAATACAAGAATTAGACAGAATAGTAAGTGAGTTACAGGATGATATTATATTTTCTAATCTTAATATTATACATCCATCTCTTTTAACTCATAAAGAAATTTTAGATTATAAAATAGATGCAGATAAAATTAAAAGATTAAAAGTAGGGTTTTCAAGAACCAACACAGATAAATTAATATTTTTAATTAAAATCCCTTATGAAATGATAAATATAAATAAAGCTTTGATTATGCCATTGTCAAATGAAACTAATTGTAATTTAATTAATTATCCAATTGTACAATCTTTCGAACATAATAATAAATATTATGAATATGATGAAACTAAATCTTTATATCAATTAAATAGTTTGAAACATTGTATTTTATCAAAAAATTGTCAAAACATAGTAAATTGTAACACTGAAATATATCATATAGATGAAAGTAGTCTATTAATTCAATTAGCAAATGAAATAAATCTAACATCGGATTGTGATGAAAGAAAATTTAATTTAAATGGAAATTATTTTATTAAATTTTATAATTGTAGCATAATTTTAAATAATCAAACTTATAGTAATAATATTAAAATAGAAAATAATAGATACATAATTCCAAATTTGGAATATAAATCTGAAAATAACACCTTAACATTCAATGAAATAGTTTTAGAAACTAAGAAAAATATAAATGAAATAAATGAATTAAAGTTTCATAAAATAATTATATACTCTGGAATAAATTTATTTATAATTATTATAGTAATAATAGTATTTGTAGTAGTATACTTATGTTATAAACAAAAACATTTAAAATTAAAAATTATTAAAGGAATTCAGGAGAATCCTAAATTTAACGAAGGGAGAGTTACATTCTATCCCACAAATCAAAACACTTGTGATATAAACACTTGTGAGAATGTAGACATAACTAATAATCCACATAACGTAATATTGTTTTAGATTACTTTTAAAAAAATAAAATAAAATACTTACCAATTGTTTTCTCAGAATTAAAATTGTTTTATCAGAATTAAAATTGTTTATCAGAATTAAAATAAAACACTTACCAATTGTTTTCTCAGAATTAAATATGTTTATAAAATGCATAAATGCATTTTCTTAGAATTAAAATTATAGAATTAAAAAACCTAACATTAAAATGGAAGGGGAATCATTATAAAAAAGAATTGTAATAATGATTCGACAGATTATTGTTAACGGCCACTCCAAAGAGTAGCATTAAAGTTATATAATTTCAACACTCTAACAACCGAAGTTGTTGAGTAAATAAATTAAATAAATAAAGTTTTAAATTAATAAATAAAACATTATCTTTAAATATAATTGTATAATTTGTTGTATTTCTATTTTAAAATAAAAACCACGAATTATATATTTTGTGCGAATTTGTAATACCCGCCGTAATAGACAACATGTCGCTTATATGAAACATCAAAAAAATGACATGGGATTGCAAACGATAAATTTTGTGTTACATTTTGTTGTTATTTACAATCATATTTGTATTTTAAAGAGCATTGGTGAGAGTGTTTATAACATTTTGTGTATACAAGAGTCACAAGGTGGTTTTTACTATGCACATTTTGGTTTTTGACAGCTGAGTATTGTATATAATTATAAGATATGGCGGTAGTAGACTCATTTTAATCATTTCGAGTGTATAATTAGGTTAGGTTAGGTAAGGTTAGAATGGCTGTTAACGCACACTTAGACCGGTGACGGTCCATTGTACTAATTAAGTTAAGAGTGTATGATTAAGTTACGTATAAATATTTCGTGTAGTGTTCTGTGTTCATCTTCATAAGTATTTAAGGCTTATGAAGATGAACTAGAATCACTGTGCTATAAAGAAATCACTACATTGATATTGCTTTGCATCGGATTAGAGGTATAGATATTCATCGGTTATTTTGTCCTATGTTTTATTAAAAATTAATCTTAACTTTATTTATATATACCTAAAAAAGGTAATTTATCGAATACAGCTTGCAGTCAGTACATTGAATGTAACGGCACTTATGCGCATAAAAATAAAAATAATGATCTCTGTAGGTATAATTAGTCCTGCTCTCTGAAGCAAATCGATTTAGTCATCGTCAGCAGCGACACCCTTTCCAATACTAACTAACTGTTGTCATTCAAGACTGTAACAATGGTGCGCAGGTAAGCTCTGTACCCTTGTCACAGGCTTTCCAGCATTTTACAGCCGGCCTGGTAGCAGCGGATTGGGGGGTTCTAGTGTGGGCCACTGGAAAGCTTGTGATTGTTGTAATAATAATAATAAAAACAAAACAAAAAACGGAAACCAGTTGATCTTAATTGAATTCAGAATCACTGCATCATCACCAATAAATTCGCGAGAGTTTATATTTCCATCACAAAGTAATTATAACAAAAAAGTTAATTTAAACACTCCGACAAAGTTCGAAGTTTACGAAATAAATTTATTATATAAAAAAAATGATTTTTAACCTAGCGAAATACCCTTTACCATAGTCTAATAAGTAATTACCTTATATAAAAAAATTTAATAATAATTTAACAATAAAATATATAATTCACACAACTTTAGTTTCACGATGCAGTGCGGATCTGATAATATTATCGCAGTAATCAAAATATTTGTAGTTATCGATCGAATGCATGTTTTGTTGCTATTGATATCCGTTGTAATCGTTGGGAATAAGAAGATATTATTGACGATATCAACTATATTAAGTTTAAAATTCAGGTGTACGTATTTGTTAATTTTAGTTTGTTTATGTTTAGATTTTTATAATTTGTATTTTATCTATTTATTATTATTTTTTTTAAATATGCCAATTTACAATTCGAGAACTTTACACTTAATGTTTTTTTTAATTTCCTGTATTACGGTGAATTTCAAACACTTATAGATATAATATACAGTTTTAAGTTTATCTATTCGGTTAATCATTAAAAATTTTATTTTAATTATTGAACACAGGGTTATTTAAATATTTCGTACACTGTATGTCTTGCTTATAACTAGCACTTAGTTTATTCAAATTAAATTTTTATTTATTTTTTTTTGTTTATAATTATTTTTGTTGATTAAGTTTTAATTCGTTTTTATAATTAATTTTGGTGGTTATTATTTATCAATTCAGCTAATATATTAAGTGTCCACACTTCAATTTACCACAACCAACAACCCAGTTCCTTCAATTTCCCTCCTTTTTTATCTTTTTTCCCGAATTGTGTAATACCGATCCATTCTTGCCCCGTTTTTTCGGAGTATTGTGTATTTATATATATATATATATATATATATATATATATATATATATATATATATATATATATATATATATATATATATTCGCCTTTGAAACGCACGGATTTAATCCAATTTGGAATACATATATTGAAGGAAATTGTGGAATTTGGCACAAGACAAATTATTTTTTTAGAAATAGAATGGGCCGCATACACACAAACATCAAGTGCTGCGGAACGGTCGAACTTAGATTCAAACGCATCTTAATAATTCGACACAAATAACTCCTGAAACACCTAGGTATTCACAGAAAAAAAAATTTTACTCTTCTGATATTGACAATAATTGAAGAATGATTGTTAATTGAAGAATCAGAGTTAGTAATCTATCTTTATCTCTGACTAAAGAACTTCTCGAAATGAGACATGGAAAGTGTCCCACGCCTTCTGTACCACAAAAATCTCCATTCAAAGTTGTCTGTTTGTAACTTCCCGTACATTATGTACTCAACATCATTGATATAAGTTTTTGCTATTTCTAGCAAAACGCTTACAGTTTGATGGAGTGCGTTGAAAGAACACTTGGTCAAGCCTCCGTTAAATACGTTCATTCTTCTATCCAAGATACAAATTTTCTTAGGTACAATATGTCAGGATCGTTTAAGCTTTACATCGGTAGTCTATACGGCTTGCATTTCTTAAGGACTTCAAATACTGACTTACAATTAACAATATTTCACTAACATTTTACTATTTTTAGAAACGCTACAGTGCCATCGACTCCTTTTAACTCTGAACTTGATTCGAGAGCAGCCATTGTGAACTCGTGAGAAATATTTGCAGCGAACTACACACATTGCCGTTCAGTGATGCTGACAAAAATGCTTTTTTTATTTAACTTCTATGCTTTTATAACGGGTTGGACAGCTTCAATGATATTATAGGGTAAAAATTTCCCAGTAAGGAGAATAAAAACTCACTATTTAATTAATGCTTATTGAATTATTGTTTTATTTAAGCACGCACTTGTTTATTTAATTTTTTTAAACACTTGCAGTTTGTTTTTAACAATTAATTGTGTTAATTATTGTTTATGATGATGATGATGATAATAATGGTGATGATGGTGTTCACTATGCTTATCGATCAACGTCTTAAACGGAATGAACGAATTTTAGTTTTTCGCTTTGTCATCTCGTCTTTTTGGGATGATGTCGTCCCATCCTGTGGTGCTCACAGCAACCATCGTAATTCAGCAATATGCTGAGATGGAAATCGTGAATATCGTTTATGTCAATATTATGTAAAAAAAACGACCGACATTGACATGTCATGAATTTAATGTGTGTTATGATGTTTTGTAAATATATAATTACGTTAATTATATATTTACATAACTAACTATTTGTATGGCTGTGTATAGTATACTCAACCGCCACAACATATAGATCACGAATGTCTTTGAATCAACTTGTTTTAAGGAACGGTGGCCGTTCAAAAACCGGATAGTAGAATGAAATGTCTGTCTTTTTTCTTAATCCAGTTGTAACGAATGTTTTTAAAATTATAAACTGGATCAAACATTAAAAAAATAAAACTTTCAGGGAAATCAGAATTGACAAATTTAAATGAATTTAGGGCAAAAATTAAAAACATGTTTTGAATTTTGATTAATCCGATAGTTATCTGTTACTGTTGCAATTACTTGAATATTAAAAGATTGCACACATTTTAAAACATTTAGAGTTATTGAGTGGACATGCGAAGGGTTATTTACAGGCCGTAACGATACGAGTTCTTTAAAATTACCGAACGCGAAACTAACGAGGAATCTTTGTACTATTTTTGCGATGTTTGAATTATTTTCTGAGTAGCCCGTTAAATTTTTCGAACAATAATAGATTTGCGCCTTGAGATGTATCTCAAGGCAACATCTTATCTAATTGTAAGATAACTTTGCGCTGCATCTATTTTAAATATTGAGCCTGCTTTAAAAGATTTTTTTATTGCCTTCAAACTGTGTTGCGCTTACGTTTTGAAGGCATGATAGTCGCTGAAGAAATCTTTTCTACCAATAAATCTTTTAACATACAATTTAATTTTTCTTCCACGGAAGTTTCATTTAAATTACAAAAAAAAGCATTGAATAGCGTTTTTTAACTGTAACCAACATTTAAAATGTTGATCTAGTTTTGATATATTTATGGACTGTCCGTAAAAATACCCGTGTAAATCGGTTGAAATTTGACAACACGTAATACAAAAATCAGGATTATTAACATATTGATGGTTGAATTTAACTTCAAAGTTTAAATCGCTAATTTAATTTAACATTTTCGAAAAAACCAATGAGATCATTCATTAATGAAATATCTATACTAATTGAAATATCGCACGCTATGGTAAATATTCCATTACTTCTATCTATAGTCATTTCAAGGCTTAGGCTTGGTTGTAGATAAATATCCTGGTAATCCAGGAAGTAAACTAGGTACCATGTTTGGCTTTAATCGCGGATATTTATATGGTAGTCGAATTTTGCCATGTTGACATGGTATATCTGATATATGAAAATGAATGTATATCTGATATATGAAAATGTTTAATAAATACGTTTGAATGTTTCATGGGTTCAAAGTCTTTCCGGTGGACAGCATTAATCTAAGCCTGCTTTAAAGCGTCTGCAACAGGAAATTTAAACAAAGTCACCGGCCCTTTTTTTTAATGGTGCTTGGGTAATTTAATACAAATATTTGATGCAAATATTGGGCATGTACTGAAATATAAAATGAATAATATCATACATATCATGTTATTAAAATATTTAGTATTTATATTACCTGATTTATTTAATTGCACAATTTAATCAATATGTTAACCCCAAAAAATACAAAACATTAAAAAAAAATATCAAAAATTAATGTAAATATTCCACAAATATAATTTGTTTAAAAAATAAAAAAGTAAAACCCAAATCAGTTTTCGATTTAGTCAATCCGCAAAAAAATTAAAAATTAATTAGAAATTTTAAAATTAAACACTAATTATATTTGCACAATACAAAATACTAGTTTTCAAAAAATTTCAGAAATATATATACTTAACTTAAACTGTGGTACTTAGGTTAAACTGTGTCCAGTATCCTCCACCGCCATATCTTATAATTATATAAAGCTGTCAAAAACCAAAATGTGCATAGTGTGATGTAATGTACTAAATTACCAAACACAAATACACAAATACAAAATAATTGATAATTACTGTTACATTGCTATAAAAGCAAAGATTTTGAAATAAAAATCACTATACATTTTTACAATTCAGTGCATTATACTTGGTACTTTAAACATATAAATTTAAATTATAAATCAAATAAATATCATAATAAATATTTAAAAAATGTAATTAAATTAAGAAAATAAATTAAATAAACATATTAAATAGTAAACAGTTAATAATAAATCTTCTTAAAGACTTTTATTTAATTATAATATCGAACAAAGATGTTACAATAGTAAAAACCACTCTGTGGCCCTTGTATACATAAAATAAGAACTAGTTCCACTAAACTCAAATGTAGGTCGTTATCTAATAATTTCCTATAAATCAAATATAATAAAATAGTGTGTCACTATTATATTGAAATAGTATATATTCATATTGTCATTAATAGTATGTCATTAATTCTATATAATATATTAATAATTATAAGCCGTAAAATTAAATGAAATAACCGTTAAAGTGGCCAAATAAGTTCGTCATTATAATTTTAGTACCCGGATTATTTCCTGTATTCCCGAGTTAACTAATGAGAATTTCGTATATGTACATGCAGTAGTTTATTATTATGTTTATTGTTTTCTTTGATTATATGTGTTTTTGCTCATCTTTTTTTAGACGGTAAGCACTCATTTTTATGTAAATTTGAAGATTGCGTAAATTTAGGTGCTTAATGGTTATAATCGGTTCAAATTGTTGATGCTTATATGCTCTACTCGGGGGATTAATTGCTTTTCAATCGACCAATCGCTAGTAGTTAGGTTTTAGTCTTTGCGAAGATAATAATTTAAAACTTGGCTTTTAGAAATTTTTAAGTGTCAAGTGGTTTTTAAGTCTGTGTTGACCCACCTAGCGATAAAATGGCGCTTAACTGTTTCTAACTGCTCATGAAGAATAGGTAGAGCAGTTGCGAGTTGTTCAAAGTTAGCAAAGACACACACCCAAGTACTTGGAAGCACTTGCGGTGGTCAATTGGAAAGCAACTATTGTTTCACAGAAATATATCAGTAAGAAATAATTTTACCTGAATGGCTGTATTTAGGAATATTTAAATCCAACCTTACGTATGTAAATACAACTTTTTATTATAATCATTTAATTAGATATAGATATAATGGTATTTATTCAGCTGAGTTTTTATCTAGCCTTGATTTTCTGGCAAATAATTTAAATATTATAAATCGTGCTTTACTTCTACCTTTCCAACTATGGTAGCCATAATCGATTGAGAATTGCGATTAATTATTTTAATAATCTTCATGGCATTTTTGATTTCTATATCAACAAACGAATTTAAGAATCGAAGTATTAAACATTATGTGATTATTACATTTTCTATTATATTTATTTAGTATATAAATATAGGTAGTATTTCAGGTTAATTCGAACTATGATCAGTGAATAAGTACAACAATGAAAAACATAATTAGGAAGATGTAACAATACATTATGGTAAATATATCTCATGTTATCGAAGGAATAATAAAGCAAATAGGCATTGTAAGCATATATCGCATATGTACCAATCGTTGAAACTCCCAACAACATTTAGGTACATATAAACGTTTGGTGATTTACTTTAAAATCGTTCGGTGATTTTTCATCAACCATAAAATTATCAAAATAATTTTACAGAACGAACAAACAAATGAACGATCACAACCATAAAAGCGCCTTAAGGTAATACACTTTGTGTTGTGTAAATGAAGCATTTGTCATTAGAGATTTTAAACTGATTTACGAAGACCTTTATATGTGTGTTGATGTACATTTTCGTAACGGGTGCGCAAAAGCGTAACATTTGCGACTCGCGTTACATTTATGTGCCGCCTAAGCATAAGTTTTACATACACGTGTCATTTTATTGTATTCAATAATAGGGGGATAGCTTTTTAAATAAGATTCTTTCTGTTTGGGAATTTCAACTATTTACGTACAATATTAAATATATATGTGCTAGGTATTGGTTAAAGAACGGTTTATTTACTTGATTTGTAATATTTAATCAATATTTTTAAAATCTAATATGTATTAATTTTAAAGTTTTGTGTCAAATAAAGTGTATATAAATTAGATTTTCGGTGATTACATGACATATTGGTCATAAAACGGCTAGTTCAATTGATTTGCATATCAATTTTTTCAAAATCAATTTATATTTTAATTTTTATAATTTTATATTTTTAATGATGTAATAAATTAATTAATTGTAAATATCAGGCAAAAACTAATTCAATTTATTACAGCATACGGCTTGCAGAAATTATATTATTACATAGTTATATTATTATATTATGATTCAATTATTTATAATTTTCAGGTGATAATTAATTTAAATTATTACAGTCTACGGCTTGGTGAAATTAGCCCATTAATAGATTTATTTTTAGGGATTTTTTTTGTAGATTACAGTTGAATGGTGGCACACTGGAGTTGTATAGAATACAGAAAACAGAATGCAGACTAGTTCAAATTGTGATTGTCTTATGCTAACAGTACTTTAAATCGTGACTACCGGGAAACCGGACCAATTCTGTCATTACTGACATACCTTTCCTTTCCCTTCACCACAAAAATAGAATATAATTGTGCCGTAATGATCACGAGGTTTCTCGTGATGGAAATATATTTATAGAAATAGAAATTTATAAAAATCCCTCTTATCTTACCGTTTTTAAATGTGAAAAGGCTGTAGAAATAGAACCAGCGTTAACCAGAACACTTAACAAGCGATTAGTCTCACAGTTTTATCAATCAATCAATCATTTCGGGTTGCCACTTTAATGCTATTAGGACGATGGAGGACTTTTGCGATACCTCAAAACAATCATTTTTAAATAAAATATGTTTAAAAAGGTTATTTATTTATTTATTACAATCTAAATATATAATATTTTTTTCTTATTTTCATATTGTGAAAAATAAATTTACCGAGCAATTGGCGCAGTGTTTAAAACTGTGTTGTTTCGGACGGGATGTACCGAGTTCGAATCCTAACGGGGCAGGGTTGCAAAAGGGATGCTTTTTGGTTAGTTTGGTTTGACATTTCGTTATAGATAGACTTATATCAGAGCAACGCTTGCAAATTGTTGAAATTTTTTAACAAAATTATTGTTCTGTTCCATAAAAAATTTTGTTCTCCGATGAAGCCCATTTTTGGTTGAATGGGTACGTAAATAAGCAGAACTGTCGGATTTGGAGTGAGGATAAACCACAAGCATTACATTACATCCACAGAAAATTACTGTTTGGTGCGCTCTATGGGCTGGCGGGGTCATTGGTCCACATGCCTTCAAAAACGATGATGGTCAGAATGTTACTGTCAGGGACATGATTAGAAATTTTTTCGTACCTCGATTAGCTGGCATTAATCTTGCTGACATGTGGTTCCAACAGGACGGAAACACATGCCTTACAGCGTGCGCTACAATTGATTTACTCAAATAAACTTTTATAAAGAATAATTTCGCGTAATGGTCCAATTAATTGGCCACAAAGATCGTGTGATTTAACCCCATTGAATTATTTTGTTTGGGATTATGTAAAGTCAATTGTCTACATTGATAAACCAGAGTCAATTGAACATCTAGAAATCAACATTCGAAGAGTTATTGGCGAAATACGGCCGCAAATGCTGCGAAAATTGGTGTTCCAGATTGCGCCTTGTACGAGCCAGCCGTGGTGGCCACATGGCCGAAATCATATTTAAACATTAATGTCATAAAATTGTCTATCTAATAAAGCCCGTTTCATTGGTATTAAAAATATATTTCTTTGTTTTATTATGATTTAAACTTGTGTAACTATAAAAAACACCCTTTATAAGAGATTAGAAACAAACTTAGTATAATAGAGTATCCTGAGGAGCCAAATCCTGTGCTTAAAAAGACTTTCGATATAACATAAGTCATAAGGGGTTTCAATTTTTCCAAAGATAAATCTCATGGAAACCTTTTTCTCAACTTGAACAAGACAATGTGACTGTTTTACTGTAATTTTACAAGAAAACGTATATGTTTTTGAGGTATCCCTAAGAATTCTTACGTGTCTGATCGATTCAGCCGAAATACTTCGTGTTAATGCATCATTATTGACTATTTAACTATAATTTTGTTGTAAGTTTTTCATTTGTTCAACCTCTAATTATTTAAAGTTTTTTTATTTATTTGTGGTGGAGTTAAGACATTAAATTTAAGTTAAAGCAAAACCGTATTAGTAAAAAGGCATGAAATGTATTTGCTCACTCATACATACAAATCAAATATTCTAATAGACTAATAGGTGATAATATGATCATATTTTAAATGCATCGTCGCTACGTTTGTGTTTATAGTGCATAAGATGGATTTGGTTTTAATCAGTTAGAAGAAAACCTATATCTTCTGCTAGAAAGATTTAACACGATGCGTACTTAAATAGGGCTAAAACAATAATGCATTCGTGTGCAATAAACCAATTTATATGAAGTCACTTTTACTCTAAACTGGCCCATCAAAACTAACGTTATTGTTTATAAAAACCGTGAAGCTTCAATACTTACGAAGTAACGCAACAAAAATGAATACGACAGATAAAACAAATAATAGTTATATTATTTAGTAAAATTCGTGGTTTAGCCAGCCTTCATGGCTTGTATAATTATACAGTAGTGTTGGTTATGGCCCCATACAAATTTAGAAATATGATTAATAAGTTAGACAATAAGTTATGCAGTAAGAAGATAGTAAGCTTGTATCTCTATTTGTAGTAAAAAGCATATATTTTCGTATAGGGAAACCCATTTAAAAATAGGGACCCATAGTTTATTTTATTTACTGCTACAAAATGGTCGAGTAAGTTGAAAAAGTCTATCTAGATTCCAGCGTCATAATGTTCGTAATTCTTTGAGTAATATTAGGGTAAGTTATGTTTTATAATTTAAATGAATTGTTGTCATTATGTCATAGAATGATGTGTAATCAATTAACAGTTTGTTAATTGCTTATATTTTATTATGAGTATTATCTATTATAAATAGTGTTGCTGTGACTGACTATCGTCGCATAAGCAACCTCTCCTGTTATTTAAGGGCTTTATACAAATTGCATAAGATCAAAGTAGATTGGTTGGCCTTTATTAAACTGAATGCAAGACATGCCACAGTACAAGTTTGGCTCTATTAATCATTGTGATTTGTGGATGATATAAGATAAATAGCGGATAGGATCGCTGATTGCCATAAGGTCACAATATCAATTTAGCTTTTCTCAAAAGTATTTGATTCTATTAGCTAATATAGTCTAATCAAAAATCTAACAATGTTTTCTTTTTATTGTGTATCTAACTCCTATTTTGTTAAATCTTTATGTAAACTGACAATAATCTGGTGCCTGCGTAGCAACCTTGGTTTGTTGTTTCGTCCATATTCATTTACTTTGCTAACACTAAATTCTAGGCACAAGCCAATGATATTTATATAAAGTGTCGCTAAACTAAATGACAATTAACTTAAAACAAACTTATCACGAATTCTTTACAAAGGCAAAAAACATTGCAGCCATTACAAACACTAAATATTTCAAACATAAAATAACAATAAATAAAGGTTAATAAATATGTTTAAATAAATATAATACTATTATTAATTTTAATTTAATATAATAAATATATTATTAAACATAAAATCAACTCGCCATCCTCCATGTTGAAACACCAAATCATAACTAAATTATGTATGCGAAAAGGAAAAGGAACAAAAAATCACTACTATTTTTTGTCTATGTATTGCACAACATGGCTTTTTACTAGAGAGGGTTTTGGTTAAGGTTATTAGTATTCATTCAATTTCGTCATATATCCCCTTTTTAATTTATTCGATACTCCGAATAATTTCTAATTTACTCTCCAGGTTCGTTATATAATATAAAATTCATGATTAGGAGGAGAATAGTTCATTCTCAATACTAATCTCTGTTCTCAATTCTCATTTAGTGTCTTTTTTAACTTTTCCGCTCTGCATTTCTCTCGCAATATATTTCTTCTTTTCTTCCTTTTTGATGCATTTCGTCTACCTAAGTTTCGATATGAGTACATCACATATTATTCAATTTGATAAAAATCGTAATTAAAATGAAAGGAAAAACGACCGTGTAACAATGAACCGTAAATTTTTGTACTTTTCTAACATTTTTCTAGCACATTACATAAAACGCGTCGTCCTAAACGAATAAAAAGAAAAATCAATTAAACTTTTTTCGTATTTCTTAATACAATAACAAAACCATTTTCAGCCAACCTTCGATGAATTTTCTTATTTATTTCTTTGTTTTTAATTAGAGTTTTTCTTTGATTATATTACTTTTCTAGATTGTTTTATGGGATATTCGGGTAAAGAAAACATAATATTGGAAAAATCTTTCGCTTTGTGACCTTTATTATTTTGTTTTGTTGTTTTCACGTTAATAATGGATTTAATCAAATTGAATAGAAAATTGATCCTTTTATGTAAAATAGCAAGTACAAGAGGTGGATTATGATTAATTACTTGAAATGTTTTAATTTAAAACAAAAATAGTAAGTCATGGATATGCAAAAGTATAAAACGTGAAGCATGGAGATACAATCGCTGTTTGGTTTCGAAAACTGTACATTACCACAGATAAATATACCTGTGTGTAAATATATTAAATCTGTAACATTACATTATTTTATAGGCTACTAATTGATTTAAAAATAATATAAAAAAACTTATGTATGTTTTTTGCCATTTCGTGATCGAGCAACTTTAACTTTTATTCATAGATTATCGTTTAAACATAATTGAGACTCTTATTCATAATTGAGACTGCTCCGGTTATTTCACTCAAGCAGATGTACTGTCAATCGACAATCGACAGATTGAAACACCACTGATATTTGCACGGAGATGTTTGCAAGCAGTTAAGAGATTATATAGATCATGATCAATTGATCGAGCTTATACTAATTTAACTTTATTAAAACTTAAAAACATTGCGTAGAAACATATATAGGTTTAATAATCCTTAAATAGTATTGCCGCACCCAACTTGTAGTAAATCAGTATTTACAAAAATTGAAGTCGAACGTTACAAGTTAGTTTATTTTTAAAAAAATAAGTGGAAACTATTATTAATAACTTAGCTGCAGTAATTTAATACAAAAAACATTTAAAATATATAGATACAGCACCGCTTACAAAACAGTTAACAAACTACAACGTTTTTTATAACCAAAACATGATGACGATTGCAGTAGTGGTATATAAAAGTTTACATGCAACGATTGTTCATGCTTTTACAAGGGACAAACCGATAGAAATTTCAAGAAGTGGTTCACGGAACACATACGAGAATTAACCAACACTCACACAATAGTTTTTAAATCAAACTATGATTAACATTTACATAATAAGAAGCACACACCTTTTTCAACACAAATTTGCAACTATTATATAAATACAATAAAGGTGAACATGATGGATCGGATTGAATTGCATAGCAAATTCAATTACATAGCACGAACGTTCGAAACTGATGAAGGATGATAATATCGAAACTAGTCTTTCAAATTTTGGTTTAAAAACAATTTCACTAAAAGAAAGTATAGTATATAGATTGATTTGATTGATTAGAATGTACGGATGAACCAGGAACTCCTGGAATGCCTGGCACCACCGTACACCCGTGTTACAAGTAAAAAAACTGAAGGAGTGGAAGGAATGTTAGTTATGATAGACTCGACCCGGTTACTGACACCTAAGCGATCGATAATTAGTATTTTTTTGTGATGTAGGGAAAGGAAAAGTAAGTTAATAATGACAGAATTGGTCTGGGTTTCCAGTGGCTATTGTTTAACTATTATTAGCACAAGACAATCACAATTTTACAGAACTGCTCTGCATTTTGATGGCTCTTACCAGCAACTCCAGTGTGCCAGCATTCAACTGTTATCTATAAAGGTTCCCTAAGGACAAAATTTTAATGAACTAATTTCCCCAAGCCGTAGGCTGTAACAAATGGCATTAGTTTTCACCTGTAAATCACAAATTTTTTATTTCACCTTCATGCTGCTAAAATTTATTAAGTATACTATTGATTTGACACAAAACTTTAAAATGAATACAAATAAGATTTAAAGAACACTGATTAAACATTACAAATCAATTGACTTAACCGCTTTTCAACAAATACGTCATATAATCGCCAAATATCTAATTTATATACACTTTATTTGACACAAAACTTTAAAATTTTTACAAATTAGATTTTAAAAGAATTGATTAAACATTATAAATCAATTGAACCACTTTGACAAGAACCACTAAAAGATTGCATAGTATATGGTATAAAACTTATATTATATTTTTTAGAAAAGTTTTGGCAGAAACCAAATAATATAAAGAGACGTCGCATAAAATAAACATCCATAATTTAGTGCCGGGTTCCAATCTTTTTATCGGTTTCAATCGTTGTTGCGGGGTAAAACCATCCACATTACAAGCCGTTTTTAAAACAAGATGTTTTTTATATCCATGGGTTGCAACGTCTCAACCCGAATAATATAAGCAAAAGGATATTGCTTATATTATTCGGTTTCTGGTTTTGTTACTTATTAATATTGTAATAAATTATGAAACATTATTGTAGATTGTTATAACAAATGTTTTTTCGATAAAATAAAAATTAAAAAGTAATTTCTATTTTTACATTTTGAAACTTATTTTAACGCAAAGTGAGTGACACCAAGCACAGAAAAAATAATATATAAATAATACATTTATGTTATTTTTTTCTGTGTACCGAGCGTTTTTTTTTTGGGAAAAAAATGGGAAAGGTGATCAAATATTTGACGTTTTGTAATCTAATAATTATTAGAATTTAATATGTTCAACGTTTTTAATCTGGTTTAATACCGAGCATTTGGCGCAGTGTTAAAGATGCGGTATTTAGGCTGGCAGGTACCGGGTTCGACTCCCAACGAGGGAGGGTTGACAAGGGATTTTTCATCGTTTGATTACGATCATTGATAGCGATGAACACAACTGTGATCCCCTTTTGGAGTATTCTGCACTGAATGGACCGAAGAATGACAGTACAGGCTGGCTGAAGCAATGTAATGTGCAGATGAATTTAAAAGCGAACCTGTATTCGTGCGTTCTCGATTTGGCTGGTGACGGCATTAGGTAGGACGGTAAAAATTAACCACGAAAGAAGTGGGAGAGCTTCGGCCCCAGAAAATATTTCAGGGTTCAAACAAAGAAAAACGAAAAATCTGTGTTAATCTTATATTAATAAAATAAAGAAACTTTACAAAAATGTGCTCAGTACCTGGTTGTAACAATTATTGTGATGAACTTTTCGTTACATAAGTTTTCGAGGATTGGATATTTAAGAAAGCAATGAAAACATACAACTATAATTGCAACATTCTGGAAATTATGATTACAGAAGTAAGTTAAATAATAGACTATAATAATAAGAATAATTTATATTTTTGTTTAATTATAAAAACAGACAATTAGAAAATTAATCCTGTCCCAGTGAAAGCTTATGCAATAATTTCCGACATGGTAATCCCAGCAAATAAAAGTTAACGTGACCATATCAGCGTCGACGAAGCAAAACGGTTCATAGATGTACAAAGGCAAGTAAGCATTCTAGACACTTTAATGCAAAAGGATATTGCTTATTGATTGAATTTCCAAAATTACAGTTAACGATTTTATTAAATCAAGCGTACACCTATAAATATCATAACCTCTTTTAGTGATACAAATACTATTCAGTTAATTAAGACAAGCATTGGAAACGTAGAAATGGTATCTTAACTATTTGATAGACCGAGCAATTGGTGCAGTAATGAAAGCTACGGTTTTGAGTCGAAAGGTACCTGATTCGAATCCCAACGGGGAGGGTTGAAAGTAGGATTTTTAATTACTTGATTACGATCGATGATGACGATTAAAACAAACTATGATCCTCTGTTGGAGTGCAGAATCCACGGGCCGAACCATCGTCCATGTCAGTACGGTATGCTTGGAGCAATGCAATGTGCAGGTGGATATTCAAAGTGAACATGTATTTAGCTGGCAGTGGCTTAAAGTAGGACGTTAAATAACCGAGAAAGAGTTGGGTGAGCTTCAGCCTTAGAAAAGATTGCATTAATTAAATAAAAACAAAGTAAAAATATTTATTGCTGTAGATGAGATCGCTAACACTGAGTATATTTAGTATAAAATTCGAAATTTTAGTTTTTCCTGGGAAAACATGTGAGGTCATATGTGACCTCATAGTTCTCAACAGATTTTATTTTGCTGTATCGAAATTAAACAATATCATTATAATTAAAAATTGTTTATTGCAAATTAAAAATAATTTAATTCAATATAATAAAAAAATTTAATTTTATGAAAGTAAATTAGACAGTCACTATATAACTAGTTGTGAACTGTGATAGTTCGTGCAATAGTATCGTTCTTTTATAAAACAAAAATATAAACTGCATTCATCACATTTATTACAAAGCGGCTTATGATCTTTCTTACGAGGACCAACCGCACATCGATTCCTCTTATCACATTTGGTTTATTATGTGCTTATTGATATTTTAAATGCTCTGTAAAATTCGTTTATTAGGTTTACGCTTTGGATAATTGTTTAATGCACTTATTCTTTTGCAATAATTATTTATTTCTCCCTTTACAACAAACTATTTAAAATTCTTAAGTGTGTCTGTGGGTTAAGCTCTGTTTTGAATTGCAATATCCATAAAATTCAAAAAATTTGGCAAATAATATTTAGTTATTAATTTTCTCCAAGTCGTAAGTCTCCTTATAGTAGTCCATTAAATCTTCTACTCCCAGTAGAATCTTCTACTCCGAGTAGGCATCTCCTACTTTTGCCAGTCTTTATAATTAGCGGTGACATAAAGTTTTAACAAAAAAAAGACGTATTTAATAACTTAATAATTAGGACAGTGTGGATCTCTAAAGGGATTAAAAATGATTGTTTGAACCAGGCAATTTCCGATTGTGAGATTTCTTTCAGTTATAAAACATAAACTAATAATAAATCTTTTAACTTCTGACAAGTAACTTTGTTAAATCGAAAAATCACTGAGAAATATCCCTAAAAATACCAAATACCACAGAATTCGAACATCTAGGCTCGGCTTCATTAAAGTATGGTGAAAGTCAAATTAAACCGAGCATCAACTAAATAGATTTAAGTTTTTTTTTTCAATTCCAGTGGTTTTAATTTGATCTAGTAGAATGAATTAAAGGTGATGAGAATGAGTTACAACACCAGTACGTACGGAATAAAATACTGATATCGAATGATTGGATCATTGGATGACGGCTCGATAAGGCCCAAGGACAAACAATTGCGTTTGGTGCACTGCCAAAGCAGCTATCCTGAATTCTGTTTGGTCTTGAAATAATAAGGTTTGTAAAGGCTGTGTCAAGATAAAGCAATTGAAGTTTATCATAATCAATTTACCATGTAGAAAACATCTGGAGGTTAGTCTGCGGAATTATAATAATTATCTTGATTAACAGAGTACCTTCGATTGTAATTCAAAATGCTATAGGCTGGATTTGTAAAGTTCCTTTTAAGTTCGAATGGGTGAAAACATGTGCCCTAGCATAATTTATCAACCAATCAATAATCTTGCTAATATGTTGATCATTTTTACTATTAAAATAGTAACTCAAGACAAGCATGTGTACTCATATTCAAAATCGATTGGTAAATGGTAGGAGTTCAATTCAATTCCTTTTCTTATCTCTTTAATCTTACTTTAACTAAATTTATAAAAAGCGACTAAAGTTATTGATTAATTCTATCTCGTACATTGCTGTTGAAACGAAAAAATGTATTTTCTAAGTGATATTTTATCTTACAAAATAAATAAAATGTATATGTGTATGTATCCTGTATGTATAAGAAATCAGAAATGGAATATAAGTGGTATTGTATAGTAACGATAACAAGTGTCTTTATGTAACATGCTGTGATAAAAACTAAAATAAAATCCACTTTATTTGCCACTGTTCTGATCACACATTTCATTTACCACTTTGAAATCAATAAAAACCATTTTCAATAGAAGACAGACAAGTTTTATGCGATAAGCATAAAAAATAAAAAAAATTTATAGATTTAAAAAATAAAATTAATTTAATTGTGCGGATAATTGAGTAAAATGTTTACAATTTTTTAAAGCAACATAAATTATCTATTATTTATTTTTAAAACCGACAGAAAACCTGTATTTACCGGTCTAAAAACTTTCTAACCATAAACCGAGGACTTCGTACCTTTATAGATTTCTGTTTTTTTTTTTATAATATATGATATCATCAAACCCAAAACTAATAATATGTAAAATAGAATATTCGATTGGGATAACTTCATACTTGATTAGAATATAACAGTAGTGTTTATAAATGGACGTCACTGGAAATTTGTTAGTATCATATTTTAATTAGATGCCTCAATTTTTATTATAATTCTTAGGATTAGCTTATAATTATGTATATACTATATGTCTGACATATTTAATCATTAATAATTTTAGTATCCTTTAACTCGTAAAATTTTTACAATGATTAAGTTTATGTCGCACCACAAAAAGGTATAAAAATTATGGCTTTATTTTTCTTTATCAAGAATTTAATTAAATTAATAATAATTTGAACTTTGAAATAGTCGAAAATGTTCATCCTTAAAAGGATAAAAACCACACAGAATAAAACTATGACATTTAGACATCATAAGCATGTTACACAAGTTTATGTTCAACAATTTTTCCTTAATTTGATGTTTAATGATTCTCGTTTTTTATAATATGTTCCTCTTTGTTTAGCATCCAAGGTCTTATCTAAGTATTTAACCGTGTTTGCATTCGGTACTTTTTGTGAATTGATCATTATTGGTATTAACTCTGATTAGTAAAGTTTTCACATGAAGATTTAGTTTCATTCAGTTTAATGCGTCATATTTTTGTCCAAATGCATATTTTGTTTGTGGCACTCTGCAGTTTGTTGGTAGAGTCAGTTATGTTTTCTGTTGATATATAGCAGTATCATTAGCAAATGTTGCTATAGTTGCATCAGTATTGGGCATATATCTTATATATAGGAGATGAGATACATAACTGCTATGCAATTATTATTTAACTTTAAGCACCAACTCAAATACTAATTAGATGTGCTTCTTTCTGCACTTGTTTTTCAAGAAATTGTCAATGATTTCGTCACTTAAAAGTTTGTCATTACAGCCCCTGTCATTCCAGGGCCTGGATTATTGACAAGATTTTGAGTTAATTTGTCAAATTATTAGAAATTTTGAATCTTGTATTCCCTTTATTTGTCGTTAACCAGTAATACTATCTGAAGAAGTTAAAATTACGTCGGTTAAGGTAATAACTTCCATGAAAGAATAATCGTTTCTAACTTCAACTATATAACATTTAAATGAATCTAACAATTTAATAGCCATTAATAAATCACAACCGTTGTGCTTAAAAAATTACTAGGAGCACTTACTCGTTGTAAAGGGCGCTTCGTTTAATGCTAAACCAGCATCAGCACTTGCTGGCCATTTTGTGTCACTAACCCTTTTCAATGATTGTTGGTGTGGTAGACGAGGTTAAAGATACAGAGTAGACGAGGAAAAGGGTTGACTACATTTTTAAATCTATCTTTGATGTTTCCATAGTATTTAAAACATATAGCTCAAAATATTCTGATGCATGTGAAAAGTTATGAGTAAACAAAAAGAAATGCTCTTTGATTTCACCGGATTGAGATACGTAAGTCAATATTATAGTCAGCTGATCGATATAACTTATATCAATGGTTAAATCCACTATTATTGCGAATAATACAGAATATTTTTAACCTCATCGATAAAACTTTTACGCAGCTTGTCCGCATAAGCACAAGATTTACTCGCTGTAAGTTTTAAGTGATAAATAGTTAGTTTTACCAGAATCACAGTTTTTTAGATATTGTTGAAGAAACTTATTAAATTCCGCAAGATATTCGATGAAATTTTCCTTTTGATTCAATAAGTTAGGTTTGTTAAGGCTTCGAAGCGTCCGGCCTAATATAGCAAGCAATTTGTCCGTTGTTTCAATTTGATATGAAGGAATTTAAGTTTCTTTCTTCTATTATTAGTTTCAGAATATTTAGAAGCAGCTTTTCGAATAACTTTGATAGCGTTGGAAGCAGAGATATAGGCCTATATGAAGATTTCATTCGGCGGTTTGTTTGGTTTTCTTAATCATTATTACTTCTGCAACCTTGCATTGCCTTGGTACGTATCTTAATCGGATTGCTACATTTATTATGTGCAATAATTTGTTCCTCCATTTTTCTGGTAAGTTTTTTTAATTACTTTGACCTATTATTAAATCATACACCAGAGCCTTTTTCACGTTTAGGTTATTCGTTATTTCCCAATTTAGTTCATGCATAACACTGCATCAAATTTGTCAGCTGAGGTAAGAGCTTCCTCTGCAGATTGTCTTGGATGTGGTTGAAATGTCTGCTCTAGCTGATTCGCAAAGAGATCTGATTGTTGTTTGGGATTCCTAGCCTAGGTATCGTTGTTTTCAATTAAAGGGGATTTTAGGTTGGGTCTTGTCAGGGCCTTGGCTTCCATAGAGAATAGTCAGAGCGTCTTTGTCCTGATAGATTGTTTATTTATCTATGGGGTGACTGGTTTTTAATCTATTCTAATAATAAGACGGTTTTAACAGGCCATTGCTGGCCCATATCGTATCAACATTCAGGCTCCAACGGATTCGATCCTGAGCTTGTTCTTAACGTTCTAGACAACCCCAATAAAATAAGTTGTTCTCTACTCCAAAGTGCCGACAGCGACCTCGGCGCCTACCAAATGGCGGCTCTCATCAGAGATCGCTGAACCATCCGTTTAGGATCAGTTCGCAGAACGTGATCAAGCCAACGTACTCGCTGTCCTTTTATTTCAAGAACAAGATCAGGAATTTTCATTAAATTCTTGATCTCGTGGTTAAATAAAACTCGATAAGTGTCATCATCGCCGCGTTTGGGGCCATAAATCAAGCACATGATTCTTCTCTCAAATGTCAAAAACCATCTCTCATACTCATCTGTCAGGGTCAACTCTTACACCCATACCTAACAACGGGTTTGATCAACACCTAGTACAACTTAAGCTTGTCGGCATTTGCAAAGTATTTTGACTTTAGCAGTGGACGTCATCTCTTATTTAGGCATACAAAGCACGATTGCCAGCGACAAGACGTGCTTTAATATCCCCTCCCACACAGTTATCATGAGTGATAAGGGACCCGATGTATGGGAAACTAGTCACTCCTTCAAATGTGTGGTCACCATTACTAAAATCCTTTGCGTCTTGGTCTCTAAAACCAGTGATTATATATTTAAAGAATGTGCCAGTTAGTCACAATGAGGTCATGAGCTGCCGCAAAGTACATCATTCCTTCTCCATTATCGGGAACTATATCGTGTCGGGAGTATGAATCTATGTTTTCACATAAGTCAGTTTGATTTTTGCCAGCAGTAAAGTCACCATTCACCATTCTGACAACGTGCTTAGGTATGGGTCCCATCAGATCATCCAATTCTTGTAAAATAAGTCGTTATCTTTGGGTTGGATTACATCAGTGGGCGCATGTATACAAATAGTTGTCAGGTTGGCAAGTCGCATGCGTAAACATAGTTTACACATGCGATTATCGACTGCTTTGAAATCCAAAACAGCATTTTTCACCTTGGGCCGAAGAATAAAACCAACACCAAGATTTTCCAGGTCATCTCTACTGTAAAGCAATGTATAGCCTTGAGACACATGATCTTCACTTTTTGGCCATCAAGTTTCTTGAAGAACAACGAGTTCCAGACGATACTCTTTCATGGATGATATAGAATCTTTTTTATTACAGCTTTTAGTTTATTGACCAAATTGTTAAACAGTCTCTTCGCTTCTGGCGTTCGATTTCTTGCCAGTTTTTACGTGCTTTTTTTATTTTTTGTCTAGTTCATCTTCTAGATCATCTTCAGAATTCATCTTCTGGATTACGTATTGGGGCTTGAAGATTACTTTTCTCCTGTAAACGAGTTTGAAAGAGATTCCAATTAGTTTTGTTATTTGCTAACTTAGGTTTAACCTTTTATCTAATTATTGTTTGGGTAAGTGTCATTTTAACTGGCGAATGATCCGCTGAAAGACTCGAGTCGTTTTCTACATGGATATAATCTCTGATATACCTCTTGTTATAAAGAAGTTTATAAGATCTGGAAGCTTATTGATGTCCGTAGGCCAGTAGGTTGGCGTACCGCCTGAGTGGAAGTCGATTTTTAGCTTTTTACCTGCTGCAAATAGCTATTTCCCTTTAAAGGGAAAAATCGTTGTTAGCCATGATCTTCAGTACTTTAACTTTTCGTTAAAGTTGCCTTCAATTAAAAAATCCATTCTAAGTATTTTGAGAAACGCAATATACTCTTTTTGTTTGAGGTTGTATTGGACAGTGTATTGCAAAGATGCTATAACTTTTTGATTTTCATAGATGCACTCTAATTGTTGAGACTTGCATATACATTTTCTCAATTTTCAGTTCTTCATTCTGTTGGATATTATCTTTAACAAAAATAGTTTCTTTAGCTTTATTCTCAGGATGTAGCGCATGATAAAAGGAATATTCACAAAATTTTAATACCCATATGAAGATTTTGTGAAATGAGTTTCTGAAATCAAACATATATCTATGCTTAGCAGGTTTAAAATAAGCATTTGCATTCCAGGCTGCTATTATCAGCGTCTAAATATTTTGATAAACTTTATTAAGGTTTTTTTCAACCCATTTATTTTGTTTTTTAATTTCCCCAAGTTTGCTTTGAAGACCTTCTTGTGTATCTAATCGCTTATTGAAAGCTTCTAGATTTCTCAATATATCTTGTAAAACTTGGTCTACTTTTTCTTGTCTTTGATCTTTTTGTTGGGCTACTTGAGCGTAAAGGCACATGAATATATAAAACCAAATTATTCGGTCGGACTGTCGATTTTAGCGCCACATGTAAACCGAAAATGTCAGCCGACAAAAAACGTCACAATAAAATTAATAAGATAGTGATTTGACTGGGAAAAAGAATTAATATAAGAGCTAAAGTTGCGTTTCGACCTCAATTATTAAGTTGATCTCAAATTATTCCTCAAATATATTTTATATAGGGAAGGTATGTCAGGAATGACAGAATTGGTCCGGTTTCCCGGTAGCAAATATTCAAACTACTGTTAGCATAAGACTATCACAATTTTATTGAACTAGCAACTCCAGTGTGGCACCATTAAACTGTAATCTGCAAAAAATTCCTAAAAACAAAATATATTAAAGGGCTAATTTCTGCAAGCCGTAGACTGTAATAAATTAAACTAATTTTCATCTGAAAATTATAAAAAAATAATTTATTACATATCAATTTTTTACAAATCAATAGAATTAATCATTTTATGGCCATTACGCAAAACCCTCTTTATTATGCAAGCCGTATTCATTGCATACTAATATATCGAACTTTTCGACAAAAATAAGTTAGTAAACCGACAAAAATTATACCATTTTAGATCTTGTCGACCGAATTTTAGTTTTTCGGCCGACAAAACATTAAAATGCATAATTTTGAATGAAATTATAATAATATTGATAAAATGTTTAATTAATTAAATAGGTTTTGTAAGTTTTAATTAATTTTGATAATGCACATAGAATAATTTAGTCTGAAATGGAATTTGTAGTTTTACTCTATCGGTCGAGCAAGTCTCCATGTGTCAATACCTTTAGTCAAGTTTGTGCTTACTCGTTCACTTTGTACTCTCACATTATTATTTGGTACGGCTCTTTCTTTTTCTGTTTCTCATACATATTTAACATGGTTTTGTTTCTGATTACGAGATTTATTTTTCATTTTTTGTAGTTCTATTCACATCCTGGATAGTTAGTGGAATGCTGCCCTTTGCAATTGACACATTTTGCATGTATGTTTTTATTAATTTGACAAGCATTGGCTGCGTGCTTACTTGCGCATTTGATATATCTAGATTCACGATTACAGTATTTTATGGGTAAACTCTTGGCTCTTCTTGCACTGTGGTATTTGTCAAGTAGCTTTTTTCAATGGCTTAATTTCTACTCTCAGGTAGAGGATTGCATTTATTTTATAGATTTTTTCTATTTTTCTTTATTGTTGAAGATTAACATGAAGAGTAGAAGTCCTCTTCTGATAATTTCAGTGTGTCGTCCTTGTTTTGCTTTTCCTCTTTTTTGATGATATTGTAACAGTTTCAGGGAAACTGTTAACAGAAATTTTACGAACTGAGAGGTTTTGGTGCGGTCATCTAGGGCCGGCTAAAGCTCAGGGTAGGTCGTGGGGTTTACCAAAACATCAGCAAGTTTTGTTAGACCGCGGGAAAGGAATTGAAAGAACATAGGGAAAGGGAGTAACAAGGAAAGGAACAAGGCGAGGCACAACTTACCCTATCCTGCAACCGTCGACTACAACATTCTCAACCTTTACACAACTGAACTACAGTTTATACCACATCACGTGGGAGAAAACAAAAAAAAATGGAAAGCAAAAAAAAAAAAAAATCAGAAGAAAACAACAAGAAAAAAAGAAAATTATTTAACACTAATAAATATTTCTGACTATATATATTTAGAACAAAATTAATAATAAAAAAAAATAATATTCTTAATTAAAAAAATAAAAAACTTACAATTATAAATATTTTAGAAAGCAAAAATAATAATAATAAAATATAATATATTATAATAAAATCTAATATTGTATTATATTCAAAAATTATAAACAAAAAAAAATAATTTATGCTATTAAAAAAACTCACCACCACCCCAACACCAACACAAGCCTTAAAACAATTAGTTTACAAAAAAAAATAATATTTTCCCAGTGGAACTGTGGTTGTTGTTGTTGTCGCTGATGTTGAAGATGATGACGTTGGTATGTTTATAATATGGTTAGGGTAATTATTATTATTGTTATTTATTATTATATTATACTTTTTATGTTTATTTCTTAATATTGAATCATCTGACGGTATACGTTGACTGGCAAATTTACTGTTATTATTATTAATTCAATTTAGTTAACTTTATTATAATTATTTTAATACAACTATTATTATTTTTAGTTAATTTCAAAAATATTTAAATATTTATTATTAGTATTATAGTATTAAAGATTATAGTATTATATTTATTATTTGTATTATAGTATTAATGAGTATAGTATTATATTTATTTTGATCATGCGTTAAATAAGCACATGTGAATGGATTTGTTGCAACGGTTGAATAAATAATCCCGTTAAAACAAACAGTTGGAATCATATTAAAACTCGCTCAGGGGATACTCTTTAAATGTAACACTACAATTTACTGATATTTTAATGTATTTTTATTAAAACTATTAATATTTCTGATTAGTCCACTATTTACTGATTACGATTTAATATTCCACTATTTACTTTAAAGTTCACCTGAACAATTCAACAGTTTTTATTTTTTTTTTCTTTTAACTATTCTTATTGTCAACTTAAAACTTATTTTTTTACTATTTTTAACTTAAAATTTATTTCCAAACAATTTCTGTAAATCTTCTTTTTCTTTTCCTTCTTAATCTTTTTTTTTCTTTAAATTGTTTAACACAATAATTTTATCTTTTTTTCTATTTCAATTTTTTTTTTTATTAATTTTTATGCTTCTCCTTCCGACTTTGATCACTTTTTTTTTTTTTTTTTTTTATAATGACTGATCTCGAATTACATAATACACGGCTTTATATACCGACTCATTACCCCGTTACTTAATTTGTAAACAAACAAAGTAGGGGCAATGAGCAGGTATACAAACATAAAAGAAAATAATTTTATTTAGACAAACAAAATTTAAAAAAAAATCTGGGGTGCACACATTAACATATTTTGTGCCCACGGAACGAGCACCAAAAGGGTCGCTCGTTACATCGTGGGGACGACTCACACCCTGAGAAGTCTCAAAGCCGGGCATAAAGAGAGAAAAAAAATGTAAAGCAAAATAAATTTTTAAAGTTTGATATCCTTTAAGTGGTAAATACCCAAGGGTTTACCATTCTGGTCAGAAACTTCACATGACACGTTCCCTACTAACCGTGTAATAACACCTTTATGGTACTTTGGCGCTAGTTTAGCCGAAAAGTGTGATATTGCTTTGCTTTGAGTAAAGTTCTTTACAAATACGGTTTGACCAATTTTATATTTAGTGGGACGACTGCGTAAATTGTAAGAATGGTGTGCCTTACATTGTGCATTCTGGAGATGATTTTGTATAATAGAGGTCAAACGATACAGGTCTTCAGGCTTCCGTTCTATAGATAGATAATTTCCTCCGGCCTGGTATACCTCCTTCAACAGGGAATAGGCTGAACCGTGCATGATTGGATGATGGCCAAATACAAGAAAGTAAGGTGGGTAATGGGTAGACTCGTGAATTACAGTCCGCAACGCGTGGGTAACTTCGTCCAAATGTATATCCCATGTCCGTTGATCGTCCTTGATATATGCCCTGAGAGATGCTAATAAAGTCCTATTAACACGTTCAGAGGCGTTAGCTTGGGGTGAATACTTTGCGGTAAATATGTGTTGAACCTCATATTTGGCGAGTAACTGACTGAGTATTTTTGACTCGAATTGTTTACCATTATCGGATACGATTGTTTCTGGTACCCCAAAAAGCAAGAAGATGTTTTTCTCAAGAAATTTAACTACTTCCTGAGCAGTAGCCTGACGGATGGCACGAGTAACAACAAATTTAGAAAAATGGTCTACTGCAATTATTATGCCAGTATTACCAGCATGAGAACGGGGATACGGTCCCAAGAAGTCTATGTAGAGACGTTGAAAAGGTCGATACGTCAAGGGAAGCGATGCAAGCGGTGGACGGTTCGTGTAAGTTATAGCCTTGGAACTTTTACAAGTCTCACAAGTAGAAACAAAATCGCGAACATCCTTTCCTAACGTTGGCCAAAAGTAATATCGCCGCAATAGTTCACTCGTCTTACTGATCCCTAAATGAGCGGCCGTTGGCGGACAATGAGCCGAGATAATTAATCGCTCTCGCATAGGTTCAGGTATGACGAGCTTAAGAGTTGGGTAATCTGGTGTTATTGCATCCTTCGTGTTGGAGTCCACCAAACGGATATACAATCGATTATTAATAACACAAAAATTAGATTTAACCGTATTGTTGTTAACTTCGGAGACGAGTTTTTGATATTGGATGCTACGAAAATCATCGGAATCAAGATCGAGGTTGATGGAAACAAATTCATCAGAATCCTTTAAAGATTTACGAAGCCCACCGATTTCATCCATAAAAGCACGAGACAATGCGTCAGGCACATTGTTCTGGGAACCTTTACGATATTCGATTTGGAAGTCGTATCCTTGAAGCTTAAGACTCCACCTAGCCAATCGACCGGATATGTCTTTTAAAGACATTAACCACGTTAAACTGGCATGATCTGTAATGACTGTGAAAGGTAGCCCTTCAACATAAGCACGAAATTTCTTAATGGCCATTACAGCAGCAAGACATTCCTGCTCGGTGACACTATAGTTTCTCTGAGTTCGGTTTAATTTTTGTGACATAAATGCTATAGGCCGATCGTTGTTATCATCATCGCGTTGAAACAAAACTGCTCCTATACCAGTCGAGCTAGCGTCACACTGAATATAAAATCGTTTGCTAAAATCAGGATGAATAAGTACGGGAGCAGTGATAAGAGCAACCTTCAGATCACTAAAAGATTTCTGAGCTTCCTCGGACCAAATAAATTTCTGACCTTTTTTCAATAAGTTAGTTAAAGGAGCAGAGATTGTTGAATAGGCGTTAATGAATCGTCGATACCAACCAGAGACTCCTAAGAATCTTCTGACTTGCTTTACTGTCTTGGGAATGGGGAATTCAGAAATGGCTCGAATTTTTTCTGGATTAGGACGCAACGAACCTTCACCTACCACATATCCGAGGTAATCAATCTCTTTTAGTAAGAAATGGCTTTTTTCGAGATTTATGGTGAGACCAGCCTCAACCAATCGAGTTGCAACCTCTGTTAGCAAAGTAAGGTGTTCATCAAATGTGGATGTCATTATGAGCAAGTCGTCAAGATAAACGAAAACACGGTCGTGCAAGTGGTGAGGAATCACCCGGTCCATTAACCTGCACAAAGTTTGGGGAGCATTGCAAAGCCCGAATGGCATCACATTGAAGTGGTATAAAGGACGTCCTGGCACCGTAAAGGCGGTTTTTTCCCTGCTGTCGGGGTCTAACGGAATTTGCCAAAAAGCGTCCTTTAAGTCTATTTTTGACATAAACTGAGCACAATCCAAACGACTAAGTAATCCATCAATGAGCGGAAGGGGATAAGCATCTTTTAGAGTAGCTTCATTTAACTTTCGGGCATCCAGGCATAATCTGGGTTTTCCACTTGCTTTTCGTACTATTGCCATCGGAGAGCACCAAGGGCTTTGGCTCTCTTCAATAACCCTCAATGCCAACATTCTATCTAGCTCCTGATACATCTCTTTTTGCACGGCCGGTGATATAGAGTAAAAACGCTGTTTTGCGGGAGAAGCTTGTCCTACATCGATAGTGTGACTCAACAAAGTAGTTCGACCCAGACCTAATTGCTCAGAATTAGGAAACTTGTTAATAACACTTTGTAATTGAATTTGTTGCATCTCACTAAGTACGTGTTGTTTAGCCAAAGGATCATGCTTAGTCTTACTCGAAATAACAGGACCGGACATTTCGTCTATCATAACCGGTTTTAACCCAAATTGTTCCCAGAAATCACAACCCAAATACAATTCTTGCTGTAACCCCGGAATAACGAAAATTTGTATTTTGGATGACTTCCCTTGGTACGTTACTAATGGGTAGATGTAACCAATCACTTGTTGTGCGGCTCCATCAGCGGTTTGTATTGAGTTATTTAAGGGATACATGAATAACCCGTGTTCTTTTATAAACGAACCGGCGTTCTTACCCAGAGCACTGATATTTGCACCGCTGTCTAACAGTCCTTTAATCTTTACACCAGCTAGTGTAATTCTTATGTACGGACGATTGTCACTAGATATACATCTAATAGCTGAGGCTAAAACAGAGGTTGAAAGTTTTTTATAAAGCTTCCGTTTATTTTGGAAATATTTGCGGATTCTTTTAATCCTGAAGTTAGCTGAATGAGTAGGGTGTTTTCTTATAATATTAGTCACGCTTTTTATAGAGCTGACCAGTTTCGTATTTATTGGTTGGTGACTAATTATCGGCGGGCAATCTTTATCAACTCCGGATCTGTATTGGAAGCGGAGTCCACTGTATTCGGTCTGGGTGGCTTTTGAAAAAAATGACGGAAATGAGTTGTCCCAGGTGTCCTCATCCCCGATTGAAAGTTTCCCGACGAATTAATGCACCTTCGACAGTTTGGCTTTAGAATATTATTAGCTCCACATCCATAACAAAAAATATGTAAAGATGGTTTATTGCATTCCTTAAAAGCGTGTCCAAGTTCATGGCAGTTCCAGCAAGTAGGCATAGCTTCCCTAGCAGGAGCGCTGTTATGTGGTCTATTTGCTATTTTAGAATTGTAAGCTCCATCATAAGCTTCAATGTTTTGCGATCGTGGAGGATACGATGAGGCAAAAATGGATGAACCATATTCCTGTGTATCGCTTAATACCGGCGGTGAAGATATTTCATGAATAAAACGATTATTTAGATTCATTTGAAGTTCTGGAATATGTCCCATACTCTTCCAAGTCTCTTCGATTGCTATACATTTATTTATAAGTGCCGCTACCGAAGAAAACTGGTCACCGGCCAATTGAGACTTGAGCGCGGGTCGCATATTTTTACGCAAAATGTCAATCAAATTTTCCTCAGACAGAAGAGTTTTTAGAGGAAGAGCAAGAGCAACGATGTCATAATAAAAATCGATAAACGATTCTTTATTATATCTTTGCTTCCGATTGTCGATTGCCATCCGGATATCGTAATCTGTCTTCCTATATTCAAATCTATGAATAAACGCCTCTCTTAATTCTAACCAACTACAATTTGAATTCCTTTCAATTATAGTCCAGTAATGCTCCCGAGCTACTCCTTTAAGTAAAAACCCCAAATCATGTACCAATTGTTCCTGACTTAAGCCATGGGTAGTTGCCATTCGTTCTACCCGAAAAAAAAAATTTTCAACGGTAATGTCTGACGAGGACCCGTCATAAAATATATTCCACTTAGTTACATCAGGATAAAAATTCTGTCTAACTATTGATTGCGTGGTTTGTTTTCGTTCGGCGTCATTTCTCGCTACTGGCCCCTGAGGAGTCCCCAAGGGAGGATAATGAGCAGGTTGTTGTTGATGTGTTTGAAAAGCATGAGCATTATATATTGAATTTGTCACATACGGTGGATAACCGAGTAGATTATATTGGTAACCTTGATTATTACCTATGAAAGGAGAAGTTGGAAAAATAGATGGCCCCGTTGAAGATTGCGGCATAAGTGGAGCAGTTACTTTGGAGGAAACGTCCGCCTCAAACCTAACATTATGTCGTGCCTGTGTCCCTTTTTGCGTGACAGTGCTAGTTGTGGTAGAAATCGGCAAATACTGTACAGATGATGTTGACGGATGTTTTGAATCAGTCCCAAATAAAGAATTTGCGTAATCTGATTTAAATTTCGTTTGACGAAAATCGTGGAGACTTAAACCTAAATTGACAGGGGGTACCGCCCCTAAAGGATTGCCTTGCGGATCCGGAATAGAATCTGGAATTGATTCATTTTCCGATTCAGATATTTGTACCTCTTCTAATTCAACGGCCGCTAAAGAAGTAATAGAATCGCTTAGTGGAACTTCCGCGAGTTTGATTTTATTAACTAAGGTAATTAAAGTTTCACAAGTTGTAGTCAATTTACCCGCGGCGACCTGTACCGTTTTAGATGCTGAAATTCTCGCAATTCTCAACAAGAGATGATTCAATCGACACAACACGCCATCACAATTAAAATTCTCGGAAAATTTGGCAAGCGAGTCTTGCAATCCCAATTGCAGTTGCTTTAATTTGGATGCGCAAATTGAAATTTCGCGCCTAGGAGACTTTAGAGCTCCGGAATGCGACCGTTTTGGTATAATAGTAACATCCACTAATTCTTGTTCGAACCTTGCATCAAGTTCCTTCATTTGATAGTGGAGCGATCCTTTAATCTGACGGATCTCACACTCAATCAAAAACTCGTCCGATTCAAGATGCTGACTTTGCATTAAACTATTCATAATTTAAACTAATTTGAAGTTTAACCACTAACAATACAAAATAATTCACGAACCCCAAAATTATTATAACCTTTATAATTATACCGTATATAATTTATAACACCGCTACCTAAATATGAAATTATTAAAAAAAAAATTATTAGATAATTAAGTCTATAAAACAAATATAGAAATTGGTTTTGATAGTATTTATATTATAAAGTTGAGAATGTTGTAGTAAGTGATTACACCACAATCTTCACCTTGACTAGGGGTTTTTTTTTTTTTTCCTCTTGAATCTAGTTTAAGTTGTTCTCAGCCTTGGGGAAGTATACAGGAGTAAAGGGAGGGATTGGGAAGACACAATTACCAAACAAGATTTCAAGTTACCGACAATAAAAAAAATCTATCGAATGACAAAACTCCATACGAGTAATATTTACGCTTGAATCTTTTTGGAAACTGTATGGCTCTATTTATATTAATATATTATTCATGTTACTACACCTAACATTGAAATCAACATAAAATGGAATACAACGCGCGACGTAACACGAATAATAACTACATCAAAATGTGTTTAATAATGCTGTGCAATTTGTAACTCAAATCAACGAACCAACCGGAATGATCACTTGCACAACAATATTAATACAACGAATGAACACAAAATAAAAAGTAATTAAAATGAACCGCAGGGATACTAACATCCGACTCAACCAAATGGGATACGGATGCGCCTACGAATAGGAACAAAAGAAAATGAGTACTGCTCTATTTGAGACAAAAAAAAATTTAAATTAAATTTTGAAATTTAATAAGAATTTGAGGTGAAGCCTATAAGTACCGAACATTGCTTGGGCGCCACTGTAACAGTTTCAGGGAAACTGTTAACAGAAATTTTACGAACTGAGAGGTTTTGGTGCGGTCATCTAGGGCCGGCTAAAGCTCAGGGTAGGTCGTGGGGTTTACCAAAACATCAGCAAGTCTTGTTAGACCGCGGGAAAGGAATTGAAAGAACATAGGGAAAGGGAGTAACAAGGAAAGGAACAAGGCGAGGCACAACTTACCCTATCCTGCAACCGTCGACTACAACATTCTCAACCTTTACACAACTGAACTACAGTTTATACCACATCACGTGGGAGAAAACAAAAAAAAATGGAAAGCAAAAAAAAAAAAAATCAGAAGAAAACAACAAGAAAAAAAGAAAATTATTTAACACTAATAAATATTTCTGACTATATATATTTAGAACAAAATTAATAATAAAAAAAAATAATATTCTTAATTAAAAAAATAAAAAACTTACAATTATAAATATTTTAGAAAGCAAAAATAATAATAATAAAATATAATATATTATAATAAAATCTAATATTGTATTATATTCAAAAATTATAAACAAAAAAAAATAATTTATGCTATTAAAAAAACTCACCACCACCCCAACACCAACACAAGCCTTAAAACAATTAGTTTACAAAAAAAAATAATATTTTCCCAGTGGAACTGTGGTTGTTGTTGTTGTCGCTGATGTTGAAGATGATGACGTTGGTATGTTTATAATATGGTTAGGGTAATTATTATTATTGTTATTTATTATTATATTATACTTTTTATGTTTATTTCTTAATATTGAATCATCTGACGGTATACGTTGACTGGCAAATTTACTGTTATTATTATTAATTCAATTTAGTTAACTTTATTATAATTATTTTAATACAACTATTATTATTTTTAGTTAATTTCAAAAATATTTAAATATTTATTATTAGTATTATAGTATTAAAGATTATAGTATTATATTTATTATTTGTATTATAGTATTAATGAGTATAGTATTATATTTATTTTGATCATGCGTTAAATAAGCACATGTGAATGGATTTGTTGCAACGGTTGAATAAATAATCCCGTTAAAACAAACAGTTGGAATCATATTAAAACTCGCTCAGGGGATAAATGTAACACTACAATTTACTGATATTTTAATGTATTTTTATTAAAACTATTAATATTTCTGATTAGTCCACTATTTACTGATTACGATTTAATATTCCACTATTTACTTTAAAGTTCACCTGAACAATTCAACAGTTTTTATTTTTTTTTTCTTTTAACTATTCTTATTGTCAACTTAAAACTTATTTTTTTACTATTTTTAACTTAAAATTTATTTCCAAACAATTTCTGTAAATCTTCTTTTTCTTTTCCTTCTTAATCTTTTTTTTTCTTTAAATTGTTTAACACAATAATTTTATCTTTTTTTCTATTTCAATTTTTTTTTTTATTAATTTTTATGCTTCTCCTTCCGACTTTGATCACTTTTTTTTTTTTTTTTTTTATAATGACTGATCTCGAATTACATAATACACGGCTTTATATACCGACTCATTACCCCGTTACTTAATTTGTAAACAAACAAAGTAGGGGCAATGAGCAGGTATACAAACATAAAAGAAAATAATTTTATTTAGACAAACAAAATTTAAAAAAAAATCTGGGGTGCACACATTAACATATTTTGTGCCCACGGAACGAGCACCAAAAGGGTCGCTCGTTACAATATTGACTGCGTGTTTAATTTAAAAATCTTTTCTTGTTTGTTCTTCCATAATGTCTTCTTTTGAACAATATTGGTGGAGCCTTTTTGCCATTGCTTTGATTGGGCGATCGTTTTTGTCGTATACCATTAAACCCATCAATGTTTTAGTAGCGAGAGCTTTATAATCTTCAGGTTCTTTCGTGTTGATTTTTAGATGTTATTATTTAGTGATACTACCTTATAGTCTTGCTTATGATCGATTTCAGAAGTAATATATAATTTAATTAAATATTTAATATTTAATTTTTTTATTTGAGAATATGTCAATAAAAAGCCTTAATTTGTTTGTGCAAAAATAAATAGATTATAACATTATATTTTCGCACCATTTAACTAAAAAAATTGTAATTATTATTTTAGAATATACTTGTACTATGCCTTATCAAAGAGACTTATTTGAAAAAGGTATACATACCATACCAATCGTGCGTGCTCAGCACCTGGAACGTTTAGATCCAGAGTAATGTGAAATAGAGTGAAAATTCTTGTTTTCTGCTTCTAGAGAAAACAAATATTTGTCATCTATCAACAATATCACTGTCAAGTGTCAACTCTAATACAAAGCTTATCTTTTTGGGTGTTTTTATTTCTATAATTGTTTTAGATTTTCTAGTTTATTCTAATTTTTATTTATTTTTTGATAAATTCTAACAAGGACCAGCCACCGCCAGCAAAAAGGAAATCAAAAGAAAATTCTTTAATAAATAACCTATAAGAACTTCAGTAAAAAAGAGAGGAGAATAATTCTCCAGCTGGAGAGAATGTTCCAGCTCTATGTATTCTTCGACTTTTCGGCAATAATACATATTATAAAAAATTGGTAGAAATTATTTCTAAATGTATGATTATCAAAATATTAAATATACAAAAAACTAAATATGTAATTATAAAATTAAATTTATGAAAAAATTTAAATGTGATAAAAAATTAAAAATCAAAAAAAAAATATGAAATGTATAATTAATTTGATAAAAATATAAATATTGATTTTCAATTTTAATAAAACATCGAATAGATAATTTGATTAGTTTGTGTAATTCATTCTGAAATTTTATTAAATATTCCGTTAATGGAGGTAATTTGTGCAATATTGCCAATATGTAAATAGTTATAGTATTTTCTGTTCGACTCCTGGAATAATATTCCCTCATGCCGCTTTCAGAAAAATATTTTAGTAATAATGGCGGAAGTAATGACGGAAGTAACCATTGTTTATCTTTTCTAGTAATTTTTTCAGTAATAAGTGGTATAATTTAATTTTAAGTTGGTATACACTTTCAGAAATTACTAGAAAAGCTAAAAAATAGTTAATTCCATCATGTTTTGCCGAAAAAATATTACTAAAATTTTTATGAAGCGGCTTTCAGCAATGTACTCGTCAATAATATCAGTATCAAAATCAAGTCATATATTATTTAGAACGCAGCATGCAGTAATTGTTGCTAGAATTCACGGCATGTTTTTTATTAAAATTTAATTTGGGTCGACAATTTTTGATACTAAACGCAACTCAGCATTGGCAAGACTAAAAATCTCTCGTATTTAAATTGATGAACTGTTCAATGATCGAATTCAAAGCATTACAATGTCTTAGGTCGAATAGTCGAAATGTTTCATCAGAGCATCGATTTTGGTCGCATTTCAACTCTCGAGACTTGAATAACTCTCGAGATTTGCGTATACGTACACTGTGTATGTTATACTTTTTATAAATGTGTGCTGTCAAAAAGTTTGATCGAATTAGTAAACGAGAGTTCATTCTTTTAGAATGGTATGTATCAAAAATACGAGTTCCGGGTAAACCGGTTCAACTTTTTGATGCGTACCATCGCAAACTAGACATACTCTCGTGCTATTTAGATAGAGAGTTGTCAATTGTTATTCTATTTGTTGTGTATTAAAATTTAATATAAATGATTTATAATACACGCCGTGTGATTTGTATTCTAAAAATTTTGTTTTTGTTGTGTATTAAAATTAAATTTAAATTGTTTAAAATAGACGCCGTGCCATTTTTATTCTAAAAGTTTTGTTTTGTTTTGTAATTTGTAGCCATCACAAACAATTTCAATTTAATTTTAATACACAACAAAAACAAAGTAGGCATTTATTATGAAAAATTTCAATTTAATTTTAAAAAACATCTAAACACAGCAAGATCTTTCGAAACACTTTGAGAATACAAACAAATAGCACTATTATAAAATAAAATCGAAAACACAAATGGCACGGCGTCTATTATAAAATATCAAAACACAATCCACCACAGAAAGACAAAATTTGCTCAGAATTGAAACATTTCGACTACACGCACAAGCTTTTTTGTGCAAATTATGTGGATCGTACCACTTCACAAATAATTTTAAGTAAATAAAAAAATAAACGGTGACTGTTCTCCAACTAAATTTAATTTTAATTTCTTTTTAAGTGAATAATAATTTTGTACCTTTAATTAAATTAATGCAACTACACAACTATATGATACTAAGTATAATGCTGTTCTTTTTACGATTTTTCGTTACTAAGGTTTGCTCTAACTGTTTCTCATCTGATCAATCGTACAAAAGACCAATCAGATTTTAAATAAACCAACTAGAATAACTGGTTACAATTATAGATAAAATATTTAATCGTCAGGAGTGTTTGACCTTTTTTTTATAAATATTGCGCAATGCATTGAGGAAGTATATATTGTGATGCATTTA
The DNA here is from genome assembly GCA_963556175.1 of Tipula confusa. Classification (NCBI taxonomy): domain Eukaryota; kingdom Metazoa; phylum Arthropoda; class Insecta; order Diptera; family Tipulidae; genus Tipula; species Tipula confusa. The sequence continues at coordinate 124,532,734 of OY744476.1, forward strand.
ATATTGAGGTTCTAATTTTGAATCATTACTTCATTAGTCTAGTTAATGGATGATGCGTTGACACAATTGTATTACTATCTCAACCCACAGTTGTGGCTGCAATATTTTCAAAAACTTGTTTAAATGGTACGTCGATCCGGTATAACAAGAAATTTTTTAACAAAATTTAACTTCATCGTAAAACTTAAAACGATATTTTGGATGTAGTCCGTAATTCGTTAAGGCTTCTTTTTGTGTAGATTTTTGTTTATAGGTGATTTCTTCTTTTTCATCTGCATCACCAAAAAAGTTATAAACTAAAGTGAAAAAACTTGAACAGTTAAGCCTTGAATGTGCCCTATGTTTCTTAATTGGAGATAAAGAAAAAATAAGTTTTACAGTATCCAATAATTTACTTAACGTTATAAACGTAAAAATTATATATGTCATAACGTTCGTTTACCTAAAAATGGCAATCTACAGATATGTTTCCATTGCATAGTTGTTCTTGTTGTTTTTGACAATGGACCTAAATTTAATAAAAATAAATTTACATCGCAATATAAAATTTAAAATTTAATTTCCTTTATGTGTATTTAGACAAAATAATAAAGACAAAAACTTTTCTGTTTTTCATTTTACATTTTTTAAATTCATTCATTTAATTAGATTTACTTAACTTAATTTTGAAATCCAGCTAAAAAATTTATAAAATATGTATATACAAGCTTAAAATGGAACATAAGTCTGATTAAATACATAGAAAAAAAATATATAAATAAAGAAAATTAGAATAGAATACAACAACAACAAAAAATGCTGCTAAATAAAATAGAATTAAAAAAGGATAAAAAAGGAAAACTGTAAAATTATCACAAACAAAAAATGTTAAAACTATAAAAAATATAAATTGACATTGCATAAGTGGTTGGTTGGAAGTAAACAAGAGACGAACTTTTTAAAAATTCAACACAAAAAATACGAAAGCTCATTATTATTAATAAGCTTTTCCTTTGATTGAATATAAATTTTTTTTTTTTAAATATAACAATCATTTTAAAAATAAAACTTTTTACAAAAAATAAAATATGAATGATGACTTGAACAGTAGAATATAATATAAAAAATAATGTGGAAGAGAACATTTCAAAAATTGAATCATTAAATATTCTATCAATTACCTGAACACATTTTAACCACACCACAAAATTATTTAAACGATAGGGCAGGATTTTAGGAAAGTAAACTGATTTAGAACTCAAAAAACAGAACACATTTAAATTTTAGTTTCCCAAGCAGTTATTTACTGTGGTGTTAAATTATGGTTAATCACATTATATAAATTTGTTGTGAAATAATAAATTATCAATGCTATCCTGTAAGGTGCCTTGGTATACAGAAGATTATATTTGTTTCGTTATGTACAACGTATTTAAATTATATACTTGCCAACCTATAAAAGGGGGATCATCAAGATCATAAAATCAGTAATTATCGTCTAACAGAGTAAAGTGTAACACATAAATTATATATAAAATGCATAAAATAAATTTATAAAGACAAATCTAAAATAAAACTTAAAATAAATAAATAAGAATAAAGCAAGCTCCCCAAAATTTCCTACCACAAATTTATATTTGAAGAAATTTAAAATTAAATAATGTATGTATGTAAAAATATGCTTACAATTTTTATTTTATTTTTATTATTTGTTTAATTTTATTACAATCAAGTCTCCTGGACTTATAAGCAATTTGATATTGACTAGAGCGCCTCTGAATTCATTTTTATCGACTTACCTTAAATTATTTTCTTAGTTCTACCGTTATACTAACAGATGGCAGTTTCTATTTCGAATTGTCAAACACCACACATCATAAATCAAAAACATTAAATAAAAAAAGTAAATAAAACAAAAACATTCAATTGAAACTACATTTTTATTAAAGCGTACAACTTTGAAGAAGAAGTTTCTGTTAAGTTTTATAATTCCGACAACACTGCATCTACAACAGTTACAAGTTAATTTATTATTCATTAATTATGGTGTTTTTCCACGATGAAACATATTTTTTCTGCAGCCAAACATTAAAATCTGCAGCAAAACCAAAACAGGAAAGATAGTGTTAAATTACACTTGAGTGACGAAGACAACAGTTTTTTTTTTGTTTTTTTTATAGCTAAATTTTATAGTTTATGAAAGTTGACGCCTTCCCTATATAACCTAAAAAAATCACAAATTTATGTGCACATCTCCAAAATAAATTTTGGTATTCTTTTTTTTTTTTATGAGATTGTCCTATTTTAATGATTATTTATTTTTAAATTCGAAAAAATGATCCGATAATATTTTATACTTTTTTTTAAATCTATTACGACACTTTTATCAAAATATTTCAATAATATCAAAATTTTATTAAATTTTTTAGCCTCAAAATTTTAGTTGTTACCACACTGAAAATAAAAATAAAATGAATTTAGCTATAAAAAAAATAAACAAAAATTTTATGTGTGTATGCGAGAAATATTTTCTCGTCCAAACACAATTTTTATGTGCATGTATTGTTTTGCAGCAATTTTCAACCATAAAAAGTATTCCAATTTTATATTTTTTCGTTTTGCTGCCATAATTATGGCGACAGAACGAAAAAAATACAAAATAATTTTGTATGCACAGCGTGCAGCAAAAGTAGTCCGTCTCACTCGTACAAAAGTTAAATTTATATTTTTATCTCACGTTTTTCGTGCATATAAAATATGTTTCATCGTGGAAAATACTCTTTAGCCTCTTCTACGATGCACTAATACACATCATAATCATATCTATAAACTTACAATGAATTGAATAATATTTTGGCAAATGCATATCATAAAAATATTACAAATATGCTTGAAAAATAAAAAATAAATGTCAACTTGTTTACTCGTAGAAAAAATAAATTAGAATTGACGATGGGAGCATTCCACCTAGCGAAAAGTTATAAAGTGTTGGTTGTTACACTCAGTTGACTTCTATCAATTTTGTTTAACTAGTTCTATAGTAAAGTGTTGAAACCTGGTTTTAAATATTAATATTTTTATTAATTAAACTCATTAAATTAGTAGTAAAATCGCAAATTATTTTATTTTTCATAGTTTATCAGTTGTACATAATCTTGTAGTTTGCTAGTTCTAGAGATTTAACTATTTAAAAATCAACTTCAGAAAACATCTGTACCCCGATTTTGTTCGTTTTTTTGTAATTCTCATGCGTACGAATTGTTAAACCGGAGCGTATTAATATTGGTGTTTGTGTTCGTGGTATTGTACTGTATTTGCGCATGTTGTTTACATATTTTGTTAGTTTTTTTCGGTACATCATTTTTGAAAAATTCGTGCGCATCTAAAGTTTTAATTGTGTTTTTCAATACACAAAATAATTAATTATATTCTAAATTTAAATCGCTTTAAATTTTGTAAAGTTTTAATTAATTTGTAATTTACCATTTTAAAATATAAATTTTGTTAACTAATAATAATGTTGCTTGTGTTTGTGTGAGTTTACATGCGCAGTGTCAAAACCCTCTTTACTACAAGCCGTCTTGTAACTTTCGTTGATACATATTATCATGTATTTTTAAAATGTATTAGTGAAAATATATACTTTAGATGTATTAGTAACTATCAAAATTCCATGTAAAAAAAAATAAAAAAAATTGTAAACGCACGCGCATTATTTGATTTAGTTGTTTATTCCTTTCACACAATATTCGCTATCATATCCCGACACGATTTTATACTTACAATACAATCAAAGTATATATTTTTGTATAGCATGAGTATGCAAACAATACGGCTTGTAGTAAAGAGGGTTTTGGCAGTGTATTACCAAAAACGTCTCTATAGAAAGACCAACTCATTTTTTTGTACACTAATACTACTACATATCCGCCTCAATAAAGTAGTATTGGTACCAGAACAAATAACAAAGCAAAAATAACATAAAAAAAACTAACTATATTAGTGTTAGTAAAAATATTTATTTGTTTTTGTTTTACGCTATATCCGTACACAACCAATACAACATCAAAGAGGCGCTTTGTCTCTTTAAATTTTTGAATAGTTGTTCTTTCTATAGAAACTCATGCTGTTTTCATGGTGTATTACTCATGCTGTTTACTTTTTTGTTGTTGAAACTTGATTTTGTGACTTGATTTTTGATTTTGAAACTTAAAATTGTGAATCCTTACCAATTTGAAACATAAATTGTATTCTCTGTTCGATTTTCGATCAAAATTGCAACGGGAAGATCATCGGATAAGGCCATTTTTAATTCGACAGATCTCTTAAAGAAGCTTGAACCGAGCGTCGCTTTAAAATATAGTAATTTTAAGAAAGGTATAGTAAATGTATAAAGCGGTTAAAAACTTTATTTCATAGAGCTGTTACTAGAAAAGATGAGCTTAATTGGCCAACACTTCACTATAAATAATTTTATAATACCTTAATTTTGTAAGTGCAAATAAATATGTTTCTATCGCTTATTTTAATCCATCTAGTTATATTATCCCTATAAGGTACTGCTACAGAGAAAATAATATTATGTATATATCTATATATTAAATCTTTATAATATCTATATTTTATATACTATCTTTTCTGTGGTATTGCCACAAGTAGAAATGAAATGTGATTCACTATTAGGTGAAAATACAGATACCGTTCAACTTTAGATTAACCTAATCTAATATACAAATTTGTTTCATTTGAATATGATACAAGAATATGTACATAACATGAAATTAACTTTTTTCTCGTTATTCATTACTTCAAAAGAATCCCGCCAGGAAAAAAAATTGTATGTTCTTTGCTCATAGCTTTACGACAGATTTGTTTCACTCCTGCAAACAATGTTTTATTGTTTGTTTTTCTGAAATCAAAAGAATCATTAGCAAATACTCTTCGACTGAGTTGGGTAATATTGTATTTGTACTCATATTGCATAGAATTGACTGTGTCATATTAATTTCTGAGGTAACAAAACACCTATAAAATGTAACATGCAAACATTGCAATAAAGTAAAAAATTTGATCTATATGGGTGTAGGCAGGGGTTAGCGTATGGTGTTTTTCATCACTAATGTTTATTTTAACATATCTATAACTCCTTTGTGGAAGTTTTTAATCCATGGACCGTACCATATTTCACACCACTTCATATTAAGCTGCAGAAAGTCGATCTGTATCTATATGCAAAGTTGAAGGTATGCAAAGTTGGTTAATTGAAGCGGTCCTACTATTGCACATAATATCATTAACACGAAAGAGTTAAAAGAGTTTCGTTTAAAAATAGATGATATGGAATAATTAAATGGATGATTAAACATAATTGAGCGACAATAATATTCTTTCACATAAAATAATTCTAAGCCTTGGTTTCGACCGAGAAATCGGTTGTTTTTTTACAAAGGGAAATATTTTTTTTTTTTAATGTATGTGTATTGAAATTCTATGTGTTAGAATCATAAATTTAAATCTTTGAATTTTAACGTTGATTTTTTTCATAAAAATTTATTGTAAATGGTTGCAAATCTAAGATGTTTAAAGTTTAATAAAAAATAAATGGCTTTTAGTGTTTTAAAAAAATAAATAAATTTTATTTAAATTTGAATTGCACCAAAAATACACGAAAATGAAATTTTTCAAATAAATGAGGTTGTCTATAAAATTTCCTAGAGGACATTTTATATTTTAGTACCAAAGTAAAAAAAAAACAACAGCAGAAGTTCTATTCATTAGTACAAATCGGTTGTTTTTCTACAAATCGGTTGTTTTTTGTTTGCATGTGAAGGTAATAAATTTTGCGTTGAGACCAAAACCCCCTTTACTACAAGCCGTATTGTTTGCATCAAAACCCTCTTTACTACAAGCCCTGTTATTTGCATACTCATGCTATACAAAAATATATACTTTGGTTGTATTGTAAGTGAAAAATCGTGTCGGGATATAATAGCGAATATTGTGTAAAAGAAATAAACAATAATATCAAATAATGCGTTTAAAATTTTTTTTATTAATCTTATATAGAGTTTTGATAGTTACTAATACATCTAAAGTATATATTTTCACTAATACATTTTAAAAATACATGATGATGTGTGTCAACGAAAGTTACAAGACGGCTTGTAGTAAAGAGGGTTTTGGTTGAGACGCAACTTTTTTGAGAATGTGTACTATCCGTGTGAGGTGCGATGTAAAAAAAACAACCAACATTTTAGTGGAAACGTATACTAACACAGTAATTATATTTATTCCAATCTCTTTCATACTGCGAGACGCGTATGCCAAACTGCATACGCTGCTGATGTTGTGCAATACATAAAGTTTTATAATTGATAAGTGGCTGATTGGTACAAATTTGCACTTAAATATTTTGATTGATCAACTTGTTTTTCACCGCAAAGCACAGTATAATATCGTTTAATGACTCCAAGCTTAATCGTTGTACTGTATTCCTTCAATACCTCTAGGTATGGTATAAAATATTTTGTTTAAGGTAATTCCCTTAAAGATATGTTCCAACAAGACCATCAAAATTGGGATAGCTGACCTCTTTGAATGATCCTTACTAGCGCATTTGAATAAAATAATTGCATATTGTTAGTTTCTTCGTTGGTATTTCGTTCTACAAAATTGTACAACTTATTTAATTAATAGCTAATAATTGGAATGAGCCAACCATAAAAAATGAATAGCATTACAGGCCGAAGTTGACGCTTTACTGAGAACTTTAACAAGATCTCTCAGACCATATTTTTACAATTGCGGTGATCGTTGTAGATGGTTAGACCAACGAACGATTTTACACACAATTGGTCACGGCGTTGAGACCAGCAGCGGGAATCAAACTTACGACCGCCGCGTTATTTAAGCTAACACCTTAACCAGCCCTATACGACCGGTATAGTGTCGGTAGCCAACCATAAACTACTTTCTTTTCCTTCTGTTTTTTTTAGTTACACAAATTTTAAATAATTTAGAAAACTAAAATTTTACAGTATGTATTGGAAATTATTCAAGTCAATAAGCTTATATTTATTTATAATAATAAATAAATAAATCAAAGCTTGATTAAGTTTCTATCCCATTATGAAATATTGTTGTACAACAATTTATTGTTGGAAAATTTGTATAGTTACATTTTGTAGCTAAACTTAGACAGCTTTGGATAGCATGTCAATAAAATTATTATTTTTTTATAAAAAAATTATTATAATATAGATAAATTTAGCCCAATTATTTATTTTGTTGTTGTAATCTTTACAGAGTATACATGTAATTTATTATATTTCGTTACAAAAAATATAAAAATAAAAATTATCATTGTGTGTGTGAAACATATTTCACACACACAATGATAATTTTTGTAATTGTGCTTTGATAACAAATTTTTCGTAAATAATATATATGTATTAAATGTTGCTACAAAAAATACTCTATACTGGATACTTTTTTGTAGCAACTTATAGCAACACAACGCAAATATTTCCTCTACATTATTTTGATTTTACCAACAAAATTGTGTTGGAAAAGTTGGCGAACTCATTCACTCATCCATCGAAACTATACATAATGTTTTTGTCTCGTTCTGGTTCTCCAACAAAAATTTCATGTGAAACAAGGTTTCATAATGGAATGTAGACTCAGTTTTATGCTAGTTTTCAAGCAGTTTTAAGTACAAATTAAGCCTCTATTTCATTATGAAAAATTTGTTGGAAAATTTGTTGGAAAATTTTTATAGTTACATTTGGTAGATAAACTTAGTTAGCTTTGGTTAGCATGTCAATATTATTATTATTTTTTTATGAAAATTTATTATTTTACAGATAAATTTAGCTCAATCATTACATTTATGCTGTAATCTTACAAGAATACAAGTAATTTATTACATTTCTTTAAAATAAAAATAAAAAATAAATATTATCATTATGTGTGTGAAACATATTACTCATCGAGACACAAATTTTACGTATATACTATATATGTATTAAATGTTGCCATAAAAAATACTCAACTCGATACTTTTGTATAGCAACTTATAGCAACATTTACATTTCTCCTTTTGATTTTGCTAACAAAATTATGTTGAAAAAGTTGGCGAACTCTTTCACTCATCCAACGAAACTATACATAGTTTTTTTATCTCGTTCTGGTTCTCCAACGAAAATTTGTTGTACAACAATTTGTCATAATGGAATATAGAGTTGTCAATATTTATCCACAATATTAAAAAAGATTAATTTTTAATTTTTTTTATATTTTACAATAATATTTATTTAGTTAATAAAGTGAAATACTCCCAAACATTTAGAATTTGTGACATCCAAACCAAAACGCTGCACCATCAAATCGCTTATAGCTGAAATTAACGAGCTAAAAGCAATCATCGCCGAATTTACCACCAAAGCTGCTACTGAATCACCAACGGTTGTATTTTCAATTCCGAAAACCACTACCAATACCAATGTCACCACCAGCAACCGGTTCGATTGTCTTGACACTATTGAAACGGTAGCTGCATATGTCAACACCACTAATATCAACACATTTGACTCACCAGTTGTAGATTTATCTATCTTCCAACAACCTAAATCACAGATATGAAAAACCAACACAATTTAAAAAAGACTACACAGTGACGAAACCCAAAATGAAACCGTGCCCACGAGTAAACGCGCAAATATAGCTAAACTGACAATTTATCAATAAACCTGGTTAAAGGTCATCGCTAATTTTGAAATCAAGCGGATCGATCGTGGTTGTCATACTATATTGATGAACAATCTTGACGATTTGAACAAATTTAAAACCATCCTCAATGACTTAAACACGAACTACTTTTCGTATACCCCAAGAACAAACAATTTAAATCGATAGTGTTGTGTGACCTGAGCGAGTATGAAAATTTGGTCGAAATCAAGGCTAAAATTGAATAAATGTAGACAAAACGTTCAACGACAAGAAAACAACCGTTAGAGCTTTTTATTTATCAATTTGGACCAACAGTAAACTTTGGCAAAGTTTTCGTAATTAAATCTATAAATTATCAACGAGTGAGTTGGGAGAAAATCCAAAAGAAAAATGATGTTACGCAATGACAAAACTGTCAAAGTTTCAACCATAACGCAGCTAATTGTAACTTTAGCTACCATTGAGTTAAATGTGCCAATACTCACAATCCAGGTGAATGTTCCAAGGTTGATAAAATATCTGCAACCGCAATATTCTCCAGTAATTGTAAAGCCATAGACCATCTATCATCATATCGATGTTATCCTAAATATCAGCAAGTGCTCACGAAGTTAAAAACCAAAATTCACATCAGTTCCTGTTTTGGCACAAAACGGCTCGTTTACTGATATGCTACGACGCAACATGAATAAATACACAAATAATAACCACCACAATAATAATATTAACAATATCAACAACACTAATGATACAAATACAGGTAAATTGAGTAATTATAAAACTAAACAAAAAAGTAGATGACATAGCTAAACCATGCAACCCCAATCCGAACAAATCGCCGAGGTAATTACTTAGCTTCTTGCACAAATCTGAACGACATCACAATCCCGACTTGTTGCTGCTGTCGTCTGTCGGAAACCAAACTGATTTACATACATACGATTGAATTTAACCAGTATTTAATATTTAGAAACGATCTACCAAAAAGCATACAGGGTGGAGGCACGGCATTACTAATTACAAAAAAAAATACAAATATCAACATTTAAGCACACAAAATTCAAATAATGATGGATTCGACCATCATCAAATTAAAATTAAAACAAAATAAATTTTTAACAATATAGCCATTTATTGTAGCGTCAGTCACAAAAGAATTTTATAATTTATTCCGAACACTGGATCTAAACACTTATTACATTATCTATGTAAACCATTTATTTAGTTTGGTAACTCGAACCAAACTAAATAAATGGGACTACAATTAAATCTCAATAAATATAATGCCAAAGTGTAGTACTTAAGTGTAGTACTATAACTGGATGCTCCCACATTTTTGCGTACTGGAAATTTACTCGACTTCACCATCATTGATGGCCGTCTAAACGTAAAAACAGACATGAACGAAAAAATCGCGTCACATACGTAGGATGGTGATCATAAGGCCAACAAGCGAGTTTATAACGAATGTTTCGTTATTTATTTTTATTCCCTGAACCTGAGCTGCAATTGGAATAACTTGGTGTTTTCTTGCGTAAACGACGTCCGCAAAACTCTTACCCAATGTATTATGCAGTAGCATTTCACCTTTATCTAAAGCACTGTCACAGGTGATGTTGGAATTAGCAACAAGTCCAGTTGGCTATATGGTTTGTTTTTTCTTTATCAATAATAAACACAAATATCGCTATTAGTTTGCAATTGATATAGAATTCAAACTAAAAGACCTTAAAAATTGGTTTCTACCATTTTGGGATTTTTGGGAGTCTTTTGGACAAAGAATTTTTTCGGAAACAGTATTTGGGGAAATAATTTTTGGGAAAACGTTTTTGGGGAAACAATTTTTGAAGAAACATACCTAAACCTTTTAGAATGAACTTTGAAGAGAAATTGCAAAAGGGCTTCGATTAGAAATAAATGTAATAAATATTTAACAAAATGATTATCTGATTTAACCACATACAACGTATAGAAATAATTTATAGTAAGTAGTAGTTTAATGGTACTTACATATTCCAACAAATTCTATGTCTCTGTCAATTAAAAATAATTAATAACTAAACTTGGAAGACAGCATTAAATTTATATAATTAGCAAATTTTTTTATTGAAAAATTTAACATTAATTTTCTAATGAAATTTTTTTTTGTTCCATACGAAATTTCATATTACAAAATTGTTTTAATTTGACATCGAATAAACCAAGACGAAATCGGAAACCACAACAATAACTGTAAAAGTTGTATATTGTATAAGGCATATTAAAATAACATTATAGTCGGCAAAAACAATTAAAATTTTCACCCCAAAATATGGTGAACCGAATAATAATTCCACAAATATTGTAATAAAACACACCCTAGAATATTTTTTGTACCGTAAATTTTTATTTGTCAGTTTTCCGAGTAAAAATTTATTTCGTTTTACTTTCAAAAAACCATAACCTTTCACAATTAATTACATTTTCTCTTGTAATATCACAAATAGTATATCAACCAGAAATTTAATTTTCCGCCCTTCAAAATATTGATGTAAAAATCTGAAAGAAATACGAGTAGACGAATTGAAATTTACCTTAAAGTAGAAGATCCGTCAATAAAAGTAAAAACTTAAATTGTATGGATTTGGCCTTGTAGTCGGGTATCATTCACATATCTCGTAAAATTAATTGAAATAAGCATATTAACCATATAGAAATTCAGTAATGTTATCTTGGGTAGTTATAGGAACTTTTATTAAAAAAAAAATTTATTTTGTAATGCATACGGCTCATATTTGTAATACATATGACGCGTAGAAACACGTCTAATGTATGACGCTTGTTATGCAAAATTTATATTAATATATTAAGAAATTATTTCATCTATTTAGAATAAATTTTGAAATTTTCTTTATACGTGAAATATAAATCTTAAAATAATAAAATCATTTTTATAGGAGAAGAAATATTTTCTTTTAGTACATGTTAATATGCTTACCATTTTGATTAAGAATTTGGATTTCTAAATGTAAACAAACTTTTCATAAGCTAATCAATTGATTGTTGTTTGGGAATTATTCGAATAGCATAAAATACTTTTAATTGATAAATCGGAATGCTTTTAAGGTGATTGGCACTTGATGGATCTATTATGTATGCGCAGTTAAATTGCAGATCTTTAAATCGCAGATGGTTATTCGACATATATTGACGTCAATATCCAGCTTATCTATGACCCATTCAGAAAACTGATAGCGAAGCGGATGGTCATTTACTTTCAACACCTGAGTCACCTGGACCATGGAGGTGAATAATCCGAGACTTTTGTGTAGTATTCTTATCAGGCTGGAGCGACTAAAAGCCAATTGTTGCAATCGGCGTCGAGATGCGGCTCGGGTGTGTGCCCGATTATATCACCACGCGTATCACAACATATTGCACCAATAAATTATTTAAAAGAATACCTCCAAATTTGCCACTTATAGGTACTTGCACCTAATAGTATAATAGTGGACATATCACTTTGTCTATACTTAAGTTTTTCTTGGTATGCTCCATTACATAAATATTGTGGTTTTTAATTTTCGAAAAACAGCTGTTTTATTATAAAAAGCAATAGTTTTTATGAACTTTGTTTTATAAATAACAATTTCTCCGTTGGATCTATATTTCGATAAAATTTTACCATTACATGAAAAATAGTCGGCGATATATGTAAGTGCGAATTATCAATCTGAAAAATATTTAATCTAAAGTAATGTTTTATTCAAGAAATAATTTGAATTGATAATTCAAATTATTTCTTAATTATTAAATTATACTTAATTAGTATTTAAATCATGATATCTGTGTTTGAAATTAAAACTCATATGTTTCTACCTTTTCTCCATTTTAAAATGTGTCCAGTCAAGAAAATTTTAGATTAAGCTTCAGAAAGTGTTATATTTCTTTAAGATTTTTTTCTTTTAATTATCGTTTTTAACTTAATAATTTAATAATAATATTTATAATTTAATAATAATATTGAAATAATAATTTTTTAAAGATAACTAGTCCATTAATATACAAAACATATCTCTTTTGGTCATACATAAGAATTCTTATAACATTTTAATATTAAATTTTTTGTCATAAAACGGTTAACTCAATTGATTTGTAATGTTTTGTGGCGGCACGATTTAATCTCTAGCCACAATTATATGAATCAAAATTTAATTCCATTGGAATCAATTCATTTGTTTCATTACAAATAATTTCATTCAAATTTATTTAGTTTACCAAATGGAAAAAATTCAAATTTATTTAGAATATAATTATGTCTAATGTCGATAGCTCCATCTTACGTACGGTTTATGTACTGCACCTCATACATAAACCACAATTAATACCTTATACGTAGGTATAAATTTCTATTACTATTATTTCTACTTTTACTATTATTCGCGTACCATATTGAAAATACTTTTTGTGTTCAGGTTTTATTATTACATTACGGGTTCTCTTACTGAGTAGTCATTACGAAGTAGTCACGTAAAAGTATATACTGGTGAAGACAAGTGTTGTAATATATTATAATACATTACAAAAATTATAAAGTTAAAATACTTTAATAAATTGTGTTCTTAAATTCATTATTAGGTTTATTATAAAAACAAAACAAAGTAAATAAATATAAATATAAGTACAAATAAAGTAATTATTAAATATAATACAACACTAATATGGGCTATAAGTGCAACTAGTGTTACAGTCTAATCAATTTTTTTAAAATCTAATTTGTATTAATTTTAAAGTTCTGTGTCAAATAAAGTGTATATAAATTAGATTTTCGGCAATTATATGACTTATTTATTATAAAACGGTTAATTCAATTGATTTATACTGTTTAATCAAATTCTTTAAAATCTAATTTATATTATAAATTTTATAATTTTATATTTTTAATTAAGTAATAAATTAATCAATTGTAAATTTCAGGCAAAAACTAATCTAATTTATTACAACCTATAGCTTTCAGAAATTATATTATTATGTTATTATATTATGAATTAATTAATTTATAGTTTCTGATAAAAATGAATTCAATTTATTACAGCCTTTAAGAAATTAGCCCATTAATAGATTTTTTTTCAGAGAATCATTGCAGATTACAGTTGAGTGGAGATGCTGAGAAGAAATGACAGAATGCAGAGCAATTCTTTATTGTGATTGTCGTATGCTAATAGAATATTGGCTACCGAGAAACCGAACCAATTCTGTTATTACTGACAGCAATATACAAACTTCTGCACATAATCAATGCTGTGTTTAGATTAAGATACCTTCCAAGTCAGTGGAACTATATAAAAATAGTTTTATTTTATTTGCCTTAAAAATTTCCCAAAAATATTTGTGACCGACGTCGCATAATGACACTTAGAAAAGTGAATCTTTCGGATTGTTCGTATTTGACGTACGATCAATATTATATAAAAGCAAAGCAGCAAATATGCTAGAATAATACAAGCAATTTTTGTTTTCTTTATTACATAAACAAAAGAGGAAATTTATAAATAATAGAATTTTAAAATTTATACGCGTAATTATTTAAACCGTATAGTGGGTACACAATATACAGTTATTAAATAAACATTATAAAGTTATTGTGTCCGTAATAAGCGTGATGAATTAATTTGTATTTAAATTAAAATTAAAAATTCGATAAACATAAAACCCGGCTATATATGAAATAGTTATACGAGTACCTCTATCCTAACAAATCTAAGAAAACATCGGAAAGACCAAACATTGTTTTAGATTGGACGGTTGATGAAATGCCGAAGCTTATCGCCTGCGTCCAGAAACATCTATCAGTATGGGATTCTCAGAGATAAAAAAATGAATTTGGTTCGATGTTGGGAGGTGCCCAATTTGTGGCAAAACGTTAAGAAATAAAGTAAGGACTACGGCATGCTAATCAATTATCTTAGCTATCTCTATGCAACGCGTTGATGAGTAAATAACAGTACAAAATTAATATTAGTACATGTCTTCGTTTTTATTAGTTCATTGGTTAGAAAAATCAATAATATACAAAAGTTACCCTTGACTTTTTACATACATAGTTTTTTTTTATCTAATTGAGAGTTTTCCAAAAAGGGATGCGTGGTTTTAGATATTCTATTCTGGCGATATTTAGAAACTGTAACAAATAGGTGTTTTCATATATTATCGGTTTACTACACTGTTTAACAAAGGATAAATTAAATTATTAAAATAATGAAGAAATGGATCCGTGTGACTGTGACTTTTACTGTCTTAATAATAAAATAAATGTAATTTTTTTGATTGATTTATTTAAAATGTACGAACAATTATTAGGATCTTCCGGATATTTGGCCAGGCCCACCGTACACCCGTTTTTACATATACTTGGAAGAATAAGGTAGGATATTAGTTAAATTATCGAAACTAACCCGGTTACAGACACAATGACGGCCAATAGTTAGTAAATTTTTGTTGGGTTAGGAAAAAATATGTCAATAATGACAGAATTGGTCCGGTTTTCTGGTAGCCAATATTCGAACTATTATAAGCATAAGACAATCACAATTTTACTGAACTGCTCTGCATTCTGGCATCTCTTGTCAGCAACTCCAGTCATCTGTTATCTGCAAAGGTTCCCTAAAAACAGAATCTATTAATGAACTAATTTTTCTTAGCCACAGGCTGTAGTAAATTTAATTAATTTTTAATCTGAGATTACAAAATAACTAATTCTTAATATAATAACATAATTATACAATAATATAATTCCTACAAGCCGTATGCTGTAATAAATTGGATTAGATTTTGCCTGAAAATTACTAATTAATTATTTCATCCCATCATTGAATATAAATTTGTAAATTTAGAAATATATAGGATGTAAAAGTAAATATATAAATATAACAATGTAAATCTTTAATAATATAACAGTACCACGAAAATCTAATTTATACACACTTTATTTAACACAAAACTTTAAATTTAATATAAATTAAATTTTAAATAAATTAATTAAACATTACATATAAATTAAATTTACCGTATTATGACAAATTCCCCTAATAATTAAATAAATGTAACGATAAAAAAACGCTAGTTTTTATCAGTCATTAGATTGTTAAAGAAACACTAAGTCAATATTAACTATAGCTAATAAATGTTATTGACTCCGCATTTTACTTAAATAAAAATTGTGTTCAATGATATAGCCGGAAACTCAATGAGACAAGCGAAGAACCGAAATCTATGTTACGGCATTATATAATTTGGCAATCCGGTTAAAAGCTTTTTAGATATTACCGAAAAAGCTTACAGTCAAAGTGACCAGCCGTCATCTTTAGTTATTAACCACCAAGAAAATCCAGATGAAGAAGTAGAAAAAAGTGATGAATTAAAAAATGTCAAGATGACCAAGAGGTTTCAAAACAACTTCCGTTGGAAAATGAAACCACAGACAATAATATGTAAGCATATTTAAGCATAGCAAAAAAATAGAATTGCATTTTTTTATGACTTGGAGGAAGTGAAAAAAATCAACAGAAGTACTATAGTCTTAATATACTTGAGGCCGTTTCAAATTATCCCATGATCCGTGCTCCATTTGAAAACATATATTATTAAGGCTGCTATTACTTTATATTTATTCTGCTACAAAACATTGTTATCTGCAAACTTGTGATTTGTTTGGTGAAGCAAGTCAAATTGTTTGATGTGTTGATTTCATTGGTTGGTGTGCGGGTGGTTTTTTCGGATTTAGCGTTTTAATCAGTAGTTTTGCAAAGCATTAAGACATATCTGGCAACAGCGAAATTGGTCTATAAGACGATGTTTCGTGTGACATTTTTCCTGATTTAAATTGGTTGTATAATTTGTTAAATCAAGTTTTAAAGACATAAATATTAAATTTCGACTTTTAATCAGATGTTATTATCAACAGAAAGAATTACTACTTTCGACATAAGGATATTTACATAGTTTGGCTGCAAGCCAAATCCAAGGTAAATAATCTAACTAAAATAAAATATTTAATAGTGTATAGAGTAAGTTATACCTTACTAAAAAGTAAGGTAAATTATTGGTAAAGGTTTGTTGTTGTGTGGTTCTTGGTCAATTATTTTGTTTAAAACATATTTCATGTTAGTAACCCCATTTTCGAAATAAAAAGAAATAATATCACTAATTACTTATTTAAATTATTATAATTAAATTAAAACTATTTAACATATCGCTTTAATACCTAAAATTTAACTATTCGAGCGCTGTACATTTGGCACGAATTCAAAGGTTTATTGTAGTATAATTTTGATTCCCCTTACTAAACATTTAACTTAAGTTTGGCCCGCATTATATATACGTAAATTTATCAATATTTACATTATACTACATATTTTTTGTTACCTACATGCATAATTACATAAATATAAATATTATTGTATCGATATTATTTTTGCCAAAATTTTATGAAATAATTTCAAAAAATACAAAATAAATAAAACAAAAAAAATGTAGTATAAATATAGATACATCGCGCTATTGATTTAAACATTGCCAGTTGCTGTTGTTTTTTTTACAAAAAAATTGTATACCTCCCACGTAAAGTAAGTAAAGGATTGTCTGTTTAGGTAGCTCTTTGGATCACATATTATTGGTAATTTTTAATTGACTTTGACCAAAAAAAACTTACTTTTCTCTACAATGAAACTTGAAAGTTAAGATTGATTGTTTTTGACAAAGAAGTCAGTGGAGAATAAATTTATTTTGTGTCATTAAAAAATTACATAAAAATTAATAAAAATTACACCTTTACTGTTTGTAGTTCACAGTTATTGAAAGCGTCTTTGTTACATGCATTCAGGCGCAATTGGCAATCGAGTTTGGTTGGTTTTTGTTGTTGTAAATGGGAATTAAGAATATTTTCAACTTCTAAGGTACGGAGTAGAGACATCTACTAGTGCAAAAACAAACCTGGACAACACATCAAAATACAACATTCGTGATTTATATGACAAGCACAATGTATATTTCAAAATATAGGTTGGTTAATATTTATAATTATTGAATTAAAACATAATATAATTTTATAAAATATAATTACGTTTAACTTACAAAAATTTAGCCTTTCTAAAACTTATATTATTGAAATGTGATTACTTATAAAATGAAATGAAAACTAAAATAATTTGTCAGTAAAATTGAAAAGAATCTTGTTGTTTCGAACAATATACAATAAAAACTTTCCGATTATAATTATTTTCACAAAAAGTTTAACAAAACTCGAAATAACAATAACATAATCTTATCAATAAACTTCGTTACATTTGAATTTTATCTATTTCCACCGCGCTTTTTCTAAAATTTCACGTTTGTAGAATGTATGATGTTTATAAATTGCACAGAAGATAAATTTGTCGTTCAAACAGAATTGAGATTTTTGAAATTTTAATTATTTTTTATTTATAAATACGAACTATTTACGAACGAGTTTTTTATAATATACACTTTCATACAAATTACAAATGTCATAATTGTAAGTACTGGGCTGTTTTTCTTCTGAATATTATTATATTTTGAATTAGGTTGTTTGGTTGTATTATTGTGTTATCATATTAACACGGGGAAAAACTTAAATTTTTTTTATGTATGTGTATTGAAATTCTATATATTAGAATCATAAATTTAAATTTTTTATTTGAATTTTAACGTTGGTTTTTTTTTCATACAAATTTATTGTAAATGGTTGCAAATCTAAAATGTTTAAAGTTTAATAAAAATTAAATGGCTTTTAGTATTTTAAAAAAATTAATAACTTTTATTTAAATTTGAATCGCAACAAAAATACATGATAATGACATTTTTCAAATAAATGAAAGGTTGTCTATAAAATTCCCTAGAGGAAATTTTATATTTTAGTACCAATGTAAAAAAAACAACAGCGAAAGTTCTCTTCATTAGAACAAATCGGTTGTTTTTTCTACAAATCGGTTGTTTTTTGTTTGCATGAGTAGGTAATACATTTTGTGTTGAGACGTAATTTTTTCGAGAAATACTATCCGTGTGAGGTGCGATGCAAAAAAACCATAACCCAACTTTTTGGTGGAAACTTACATTAAGAAAAAAATATTAATTTGTTCAAAACATTTGAAACACATTTTTTTTTCAAACGAAAACTTAAAAAAACGGTTGTTCCAACTTTGTGTTTAGGAATGTAAGTCGAAAATCGTTGGTTGCAGCAAGTCCTATCCTATATCTGTTGCTGATATTCTAGTAACTGATACTGTTCTAATGTTCTAAAATACTGTTCATGGCAAATTAGAACTCTGGCGTTGTTGTTTTTTATATAGATATATGCGTATGTATGTATACAAAACCAAATGTATTACAAGCCTGATTGTTGCATGGAGTACACAGATATATTCTTAGTCTAGGTTTCGACTAAGAAGTTCGTTCTTATTTATACAATGGGTTTTTTTTTATTTTTATGTATTGATAATTTATGCATTGGAATTATAAATTTAGATATTCAAATTTGTTCAAATTTTGACGTTGATTTTTGTCATAAAAATTCATTGTTTTTTGTTTGGTTGCAAATTAAAGTTTAAATTTAATAAATTAAATATTAATAATAATAATATAATATAGTTATATATATTTATAATAATAAAAATAATATTTATTATTGAATATAAAACAAATTATTTTATTCAAAATTGGACGCCAAACATGTGGCTCAAGCTGCTATAGCTATAGTTATTTGTAGCAAAGCAGCCGAATTTCTAGAGAAAAAGAAAAGGAAGAGTCCCTAATGGTGAGTTTGGTCTATTTTTACTGAAGACGCTCGCCATATTTATGGTGATCATAATTTAATAAATGAAATGCGAATGAATGATAATCAATCATTCTTTAATTACACAAGAAAGACATCAGCCGCATTTAATAAGCTGCTTCAAATAGTTGGTCCTTCAATATCAATGAAAGACACCAATTTTAGAAAATGTATTAATCCTTTCACCAGATTGGCACTAACTCTAAGGTACGTGTAATAATAATTTGTGTTACATATCAGACAAATTGTATATATTATTCATTTTTATATTTTAGGTATTTAGCTAGTGGTAATAGCCAGAGGTCAATATCATATGCTTTTAGAGTAAGTAACGCCCCCACATGCACCATCATAAAAGAAACTCTAATTACCATATACGGCTAGGAATTGCGGAAAGGTTTAAAAGACGATAGAATTTTCCAAACTGAATTGGAGCAATAGACGGGAAGCACATCGAAATAAAGGTATGTTTACTTCACATTTACAAACTGGTGTGTAATACGTATGTTTGTTTATATTTGATTAATAAAATATTAAAGTCACTGTAGGTACCGCTTCACATTTATGGTTGTAGGATCGCAAGGGCGTCAGAGTGACGGCAGTGTGTTTAAAAACTCGCAACTGGGAAAACTTTTGGCCAGCAACGATTTAAATTTACCGAAGAATGGGGAAATTGACGAAGGCGGTCCAATTTTACCGTATTATTTATTGGGCGATGAAGCGTTTGTTTTAAACCCGTACCTGATAACACCGTATTCAGGTAAAGGAACAGGAAAGTTACCAGATAATAAAAGCATTTTTAACTACCATCAATCGAGGGCTAGACGAGTAATTGAAAATGCATTTGGGATCCTAACTGCCCGGCGGAGAATTTTAAGAACGTGCCTGGAAACATTGACAGTTTCAGTTGGTAGGATTATCCAAGCAATGGTGTGCTTGCATAACTTCTGACTTGCTGAAGAAAAAAACTGTCTGTATCACCAAAAAAAATATTGTCCCCTGCTCTTGTTGACCAAGAAAATAGAAAAGCAGGTGAGATTAGACCCGTTGACTGGAGGGAATATGGAGAGCTGCCATCATTATCGAGACAGGGAAGTTAAAATGCATCTTCAATTGCACTTCAGATACGAGATGTGCTCACGGAACACTTTATGACTGATGGTTCGGTTCCATGGCAATGGGATTTTACTTAATTTTTATAAAAAATTACTTAATAATAATAAATTATTTAAAATTCTATTATACGATTTATTACTACCTATATATATTATTAACATTTACAAAAATTATTTAATATAGAATTTAAAACTATAATTATACATAATTTATTTGTTTTGAATTACATCATTCATGTGTGTCATAAAGTAGAGCTTTGAAGTATATTTTTCTTTTTCGGTTAATCTTTGCAAAAAACAAGCAACCTAGTTCCCGAAAAATTGTTCCATATCGTTTGGAATGGAGCTGGAGCATTAGCAACATTCGCAACCAATTGATTTAGTGGTTATAAGAAATCAGCCGCACTTATCGTGGTGGCTGTTCTTGAATGTGTGTTGGAGGTTAATTTTTCTTGGGCAAATTAAGTTGCTTTTATGTCTAATGAATTAAATACTATTTTACTAAAATTTCATAAAGTTTATCAATTATTATTATGTTCGCTCGTTTCTGTAGTACCGAATCAAGGCACCTCAGTTTCTCAATGTGTTTGGGTTGTGAAATATTAGTCAAACCGGAGCCACTGGCTTGAATTTTTTCGATTGAATTTTTATACCTCGTATATGAATCTCTTAACTTTCTGTAAATATCTTTACAAACCTGTACCACATGTACCTTAATTTCTGTAATTTTTTTTTCATTTCTTCGCTTACTTCTTCCCACAATTTGTTAATTATGTAAGGCGCACGCTCTTTAATAGGTAATGTATAGTCGAATAACGGCGCACGCTCAAAAACAGAATCTAGTAACGAATCTTCAAATTCGTACCGATTATTGCCTTGCAATGATGTCGTTACTAGATTATGTTTTTTCGCATTTCGTTTATATGTAGCTATAGCTGTATCTGTACTACTATTAAACCGATTGCCATCGATTATAACTTTATATTCATCGAGGTATTCTACTTCTATTTGTTGATGTCGTTGTTATCACAATCTGTTGACCACCATCAGAAAGTATTTTCTTATTTAGAATATAATAAATTTATTATTTACTCGTAAATAATACTTACATGATGTTTAGTTTTGACCAGAAAACACAAAATCAGTTAATAAAAAATAACTATTTATTTAAATTTTAAGAATTTATTTAAATTTAAATTGCAACAAAAATAAATGACAAATTTCAATATTTTATATTTTAGTACCAATGTAAAAATAACAATCAAAAAATATCTAGCCATTAGTACAAATCGGTTGTATTTTCTACAAATCCGTTGTATTTTTTTGCATATGTAGGTTACACATTTTGTGTCACAATTTTTTTGTGAATGTATACTATCCGTGTGAGGCGCGTTGTAAAAATAACAACCAACTTTTTGGTGGAAACGTACACTTATTTTATCTATCTATACATTTTTTTTTTTTTAAATTCATGTTTATTTTCAGTAATTAAATTTTACAAATTATAGTAAGTTAAACAAAATTTATAAAAAAAACCTTACAAAGTATTTGTGATTTTATATTATAAAATTTTGGTCACTAATGCGACAAATGTGACTCAATTTTTTATAATTTTCAATTAATTTCCTTTTTTTTTAATTTAGTTGCTTATTTCTCGAGAATGTTATGTTGCTTAACATTAAATTTGTTTTATTTTATTTCGAATATAAAAAGTCTGATTAAAAAATATTCGTTACAATTTTAGATAATGATTAGAAGATTATTATAATGTGTACTTTGTTTAGAAACAAAGAATATACTTTAAATGGATTTTGATTATTTTATTGATAAATTGATAATTTTAACATAGCCACCAACATTTTTTTAGGTTTTTCATGTGATTCATTTTTGTTGTTTCAGATATGTCTTCGTTGAATCTTCTGTTTTGTGGATCGTCATATATTCTAGGATCATTTGCTTTTGTGTGCTTTCGTCTATTTGTATGATATATCACCGGTATTCAAATTAAATGATTTTGTATGTATTCGTCTTGGTTCAAATAAATAAAAGCCTCTGAGGGATATATTTTGTTTTCTATTGAATTTATTTGATTTTGGAAGTCTTCTAGATATGGTGCATATGTCATAGAATTAATTTCGTTTATTGATGATTTTTGAATATGTTTTCTTACCAGATTAAGAATAAATATGTCGATTCTGTCAAATTTTAACTGATTATATATTATTTTATTGGAAATAAAATGTTTTTTGTTTTCGGTATTTCTATATTGTGATAAACATATTCTAATACATTTTCTTTCGAATTTTCTCAGTTGTTACATTATTGCTGGAGCACCATAACATATTATTGGTCGTATTAATGATTGATAATATATTAATTTAATTGGTTTATTTAAATATTTAGAGAAAAATATTTTTTTTAATATTCCAAAGATTTGTCGGGCTTTTACAAGTTGCAAAGTTATATGTTTATCATAGTATAAATATTGGTCCATATTTATGCCTAAGTATTTAACAATTAATTTTTGCTCTATTATTTTATTTTTATTGCGTTCCATTTTTTTCTAATATTATTATTTAATTTATTTAAAGGTTTTCTAAACAGAATTAATTCACATTTATTCTGATTTATATTTATTCTCCATTTTTTCAAATAATTATTTATTAAATTTAAATTTGTTTGCAAGTTTGTTTGTATTTTTTAACAAAATTATTTACGATTCCTCATCAGATCGAAACTGAGCTTTGCTTCGCACACCATCTACATCCAAATCTGATTAATTAAAATAACGACACGTCACCGCCATCGTTATAAGTAATTGTTATTTAATATATTATTAAATATTATGCAGAAGTCTGTTATTAAACATTCCGGTAGATATTTTAAGGCAATGTTTGGTATATTATCCGGGCCAGAAGATTCTTTCCTATTAATATTGTTAAAAATACTTTTTGGTTGATCTATTGAAGTAAACATTTCGTTAAGTCTTTCTTTATGTAAATCTTGCTTTGTTATTTTCATCAATTCTAATTTTGCATATTCCGTTTTTATTATACTGTATTACCATTTTTTGTAGTTCAAGTTTCGAAGTGAATTGGTTGATTGTATTTTCTAAAGATGTTGGGGTGTATCTTCAATATATGCACCGATTATATTAAGTTTATCTTGTTCTTTAAAAATTTCGAAATTTTCGTTATTTAATTTTTTTGTTCTTAATTTGTCCTTCAAACCAATTTGAAATTTATTATTATTATTTATTTTAAGATTCTCTATATTAACTTTTTCTTGAAAGATTTGGTTAATTTTGTTGAAAAAATTATTTTTTTTAATTTTTAATTGAATATCCTTAATTGTTGATTTGTATGTGAATATTTTGTTTTATTAACATATTAATAGTTTTGAGAATTGCTTGTAATCTTACAATTAAATTATGGTTAGTTCTTTGGATTTATTTTAAGTTTTTAATTTGAGTAATTATTAAACTTTTTTGTTTGTATTATTTATATATTATTTTATTTCCGTATACGTCTCGTAGATAAATATTCTGTTTTGTATCATATTTATGAGCTGTTTCTTGTAAACTGTTTATAATTATTGTTTCTATTTCTGAGAGATATATTTATCTATTTCAATATTTTTTAGATTTTGATTATTTGGCACCAAACCGCTATTTGTATTTTTACATAATTCTTCATGTTGTATTATGTTATTGTATGCTTTCCAATTTATACCAATTAACCATTTATTATTACTATGAATCTCTCTAAATGTTAAATATTTAAATGGTCATTGATTTGTTGAGATTTTATGTTGAGTTGTAATGCGCGATGATCACTTTCATAATATAAAGTTGACCTTCAATTCTGTCGTCCATAAATCCTAAATCTATTGTAGTTATGGTTCTCGGATATAGGTTTATTTGGGATGAGGAATTCAAGTTTGTAATATTGATTATTATTGTCCAACCAATTCTTTAATTTTTTCCCTCTGTCATCTTCAATTTGATTGTCCAAGATGAATGTTTTACGTTTAGATCTCCACAGATCTAAACGTAAAACATTTGCCCGAATAAAAAGTTAGATTCGCTAATGAATTCTATTTTAGAACGGTTGGATGCCGCATATATTGAACCGATGATGTTTGATCAAGTTTAGGTTCTTGTAGTAGTAGTATATCCGGTTTATGAGTGTCTATAAACATAATTAAATTCATTATTTTTTCTATCGATACTAAAGAATTTACGTTAACAGAAATTATTTTAGTGTTTTTTAATCTCGTCATAGTTGAAAATTAACTTTTTGTTAAAAACTTTTTTATTATAATATCCGAAATAGCTATTTTATAAATAAATCAATTTGAAATAAAATCTTGAGAGCCATTTATAAACTAAATTTTGTCTACTAATATTGCTGACTAATAATTATTTAATATTGCTTGATTTTATTTTGGTAGATATTTTTAATTGACCAAATTTTCTAATTAAAAAATATTTATCCATTATTGAGTTAATTGTGTTAAACAAGGTTTCTATTTTTTTATAAATTTAATTTTTCTAATATTTGTTTATTTAAATTAGTATTATTAATATTTTCTTGCCTCTGAGAAGATTATTATTTTCCAACTGATTTTTGTTAAATAACAAAACGTTTGATTTTTGCTTCTTGAAATTGGGCATCCTCTGTACGATGCTGATGTCCCTTTTCATTGCAGTTGGTACAATATGCAACCGATTTTTCATTTTGTACTAATAGACATTCTCCTGGTAAGTGATTTTTTATACATTTCACACATCTATAGTGAAGATTACAGTTCGAAGCTGCGTGCCAACTGCGGTTGGCAGTTTTTACATTGTGTAATGTTACGTACTTTAATCTTTTCCCAATTTATTTGTTGGTGTCTGATATATTTTATATTTTGCAGCTTGTTTAGTTGTGTTTCTGGTGAAACTTGAACAATGTAGATTGCTAATTTTATTTGCTTACTTTTATAAAGTTTGGTTTGAAATTGGGTGCAGTTAATAAATTTAAGCGATTCCGATTCATGTTCTTTTAGTTCTTTTAATAGTTCACTAACATCTTCATCATTTGATAGATAAACCTTTTAAAAGTATAGTTTTTGGCTTTTCGGATTTTGGTGTAAAAGTGTAATATTGTGTACTTACGTTATTGAGAATAGTTTTTGTATTATGAAAACCTTCATTTGTTTTTAAGTACAAAACATGTTTATTGTTATTAATTCTTTGAATTAAGAAATTTTTTATTTTGTGTGTTTCCTAAACTTTTTCTGTTTGATTTGGAGTTTGAGTATAAATGTTTATTGGTGGAATTTTTTCTATTATTTTATTATTTTGAATTATATTTCCTTTGGTGTTATTTTTTTTAACTTATTTTATTGGTGGTAATTTTATTTTTATTTCTACAGTTTTTTGTTTTATTTTGTTGCCTTAATACTGATAAAAAATCATAAATTTTAACTGTTTCGGCTTCTATTTCGATATCATTAATCGGTAAATTTTCAAACGAGTTACTGGTTTGAATATTGCTGAGAAATGTATTCGTCTCCTGTTGCGTTTGCTGTTCAGAATTATTTTTTTTTTTTTGACATTTTTGATGTTTCGTGATAGTTTTTCAATTTGCCTATTAAGATTTATTATTATGTTTTGCATTTCATAATTTTCGTCTTGAAGGTTTTTGTTTTGCTTAATTAAATTAGCTACGTTTTCTTGCTTTTCGATATTCAATGGGCCACCTGGCCTTTTCATTAGTTTTGGTGGTTTCATTAATTCACTATTCACATATATATTAACTATTCATTTTCTGTCTCTTCAGTTTGGTTTTCATTGCCTCTTTGCGATGGCAACATTTTTATTTTATTTTATTTTTTCACTAAATGTTTTTATCACGATTGTTCTATTTCACGATTAAAACTAAACATACCTGGGGCAACTCTTTTGTAACTCTTATTATTATTTATTGATTTCGGTAAATAATAGTATTGAAATTAATTTATAATAAAAAAAAATAAATTTCGAATTCAAATTTTTTTATTGATTTTCACAAAAAAAAACAAACGTCTGCTCTGTTCAAAGACAACTCGAATTCACTGTCTAGATAGATAGACAGTAAAGTACAGACTTGAAAGTGTTTGTGAGAAAATAGAATAAAAGTACTTTCATTTCACTGATATCTTGAAGATAAAATCAACCAATGAAATTTATTGAAATATTGTACAGTACGTTAAAGTATTTTCGCTCTCTTTTTAATATAAATTTTGTTAGTACGTAGCACGTGCAAAAACGATGTTATAGTTATCTGTTTCGAGTTATGTGGTATATAAGGAAATTTATGGAATCAACAAGATGAGACAATATATTAAAAAAATTATTTAAGTTAATGGAGCAACCATGGTAGTTGCACTGCAATTTTGAAATTTTCGATAAAAATAGTTCTTTTGTTTCGAATCAATTAATTTTTAATATTCTATAATTCAATCAAACTCAATTCAATGTTTAAGCCCTAATGCTGATAAAGTTGTAAACTGCTGCCTACACGTTAGAGCGATGTGAAGATGGTTTCATGAATAAAAATTTTTAATTTTGTATTTTTTATTTATTCATTACGAGGAACAAAAAGCAATATGGAAATCTTTATGACTTAAATAAAAGATTTCTATTATGCATAAAAACCTCACCTTTTTATATCACATTTTAATTATTATCTAGTATATATATATATATATATATATATATATATATATATATATATATATATATATATATATATATATATATATATATATATATATATATATAAATTATAAATTCAACTTTCCGTATTAAATATAAAATATAAATTTAAAATAATATAGAATAATTCATTATAATCATAAATAACAAAATAATAAAATAGAATTCAGGTATGATACGTGCTGCAACAGGCAACTTCTAGTCCAAAGGCTACTCAGTCATATCAGTTTGACGTTTAGTCTTGCGGAGTACATAAAAAAAATAATAACTAAGGTTAACAAGCTCTTTAAAATCGATATGTATATATATTTTAATATGTAATTCATTTGTAAGTAAGGATTTTTCAATTGGAAATGTCGGTTAAAGCGTGGCGTTTGTCGTTGACTTTTCTTACGTAATTATTAAGTAAAATATTAGCAAAACATTTACTAATATTAAAATAAATATTAAAAATAGAGGATCCACGCTCGCATTCTAGATCAAAGTCAATGTATGTTGCATCATCCTTCCTAAGACTATCCAAAGTTAAGTTAATCAATATGCTTTTTTTATTCTTTCCTTGTAAGAGATACTTTTAGGTCTTCTTTACGTAGAATTTCTTGAAATAAGGAGGACATGTGAAATATTATATAATTCGTTTCGTCTGATGCAACAGATAGTCCACCGCGTTGAAGACAATTAAAATAATGAGAATTTGGAATGGTTCCTTTATTACTCAAATATTTTTTTCACAAGATTGACAATTAAACATATTCGTCGCTTTGTGAGCTATGTACCCAGTTACGTAAAGTTTCGCATCATAATCAATTTCTACTTTTTGAAGGTATGTATCATTATCTAAAATAATATCAAAATCGGTTAAAGATATTCATTGGATTATCATTAGTTTTCAATGATTTGTGTCTTTTTTATTGTGGGTAAATATGTTGTGCAACCTTATCTTTTTCTCGCATTCAACGACTTCTGTGTAACATACATTATAACTGCAACCAGCTAACGAACGATATAACCTAATTCTACCTTCTAGATCATCAGTATGGAACTTCCCAAGTAATATATAATCTATACATTACAATAAGATAACGAAAATTTAATTAAGTCAATGAACGATTGGGTTGTAAGTTTGAGGGCGTTGGAAATGCTAGTTGTTAGGCTACCTCTATTATTTAAACCTTTACTCCAAATGTCGAGCCAACACAAAAAAATTTCTGATCAAATAAATCTTCTTGCGCCACCTCGGGAGAAATCGTATTCAATAAAATGGATGGAATATAATCTAATATATATAGATGTACACAAAAATATCACAGTAGTGCTTTTAGGGTTTTGACTGGGGTTTTATCACAGTTACCTATCAC
Organism: Tipula confusa; assembly: GCA_963556175.1. Taxonomy (NCBI): domain Eukaryota; kingdom Metazoa; phylum Arthropoda; class Insecta; order Diptera; family Tipulidae; genus Tipula; species Tipula confusa. The sequence goes on from OY744476.1 coordinate 124,561,489, forward strand.
TAATTACGATGTTATAAAATTCGCCAATTAAATCTATACCAATCAAAAACCTAAAACTCACTATAAAACAATAAAATACAAATTAAACGATTCACTTACTTCTTCAAATCGGAAACGATTTATTTTGATTTACGATTCACGCAAATCCACTATTATTATCCCACTAAAAATACAAAATAAATTAATTTATAAATGCTTTCTGAGATTTTTTAATTGATTTTCATTATTTAACAATTTTTAAACCATAATTAAACCTTAGTCAACTTTAATTTTACAAAAAAATAATCTGTAAAGAAGCAGCTCACACCACCTTTCTTTGGAAATATTCAACATTAAACTAAAGAAAAAAGTATTAACCAACAATGTACTAACGGATACAAATATATAATAACGGTCAGTTTGAAAAGAATATTTAATTTTTTTTTATATGTATATTTCTGTTTTCTATAATATAGTATATTTTATTTTCTCTGAACACTTCGTGTTTTGTTTTATTTTAAATATTTACGTAAATTCTCACTGATTTGTATAGAGCACCGATTACCAATACTTTCAAGTATAAATGGACAAAAAAATTAAATAATATTGGTGCCAATCGGGCTTGTGTGATAGAGGCGGTTTTGTATGTATACGTCATATTTCAATCACGAGCGATTTCTAAACGATTAAGTACGACAATTTATCAATTCAGCGCAAAGCCGTCTACAATCTCTTTTAAAAAGCCTGCATGCTCCCACTGTACGCAGATACCATATTAAAAATGTAACCTATTGACTGTATTAGTGCGGCAAAAATACATATAAAATTTTTTTTAATTTTGTTTTGAATGGCTTTATAACCCACACTACCATAACGTCATATAAATTTGAACATATTATAACACTCGTAGTGCGAGTGTATTATTTTATATTCTCGATTTAAAAACAAACAGTCGAAATAAAAAGAGAGCTAAAAACTAACGAATACTAAATTAGAAAACTATACGGAACATTTATATTCGTGGGATACATTCCATATAGAATATATTTATTTTGAAGTCAACATATCGGGTTGTCCAAAATTTCCAATTGCTTGTCGGGACAAAGATTTCAGACGTGCTTACGATTCCTTAGGTATACCTAAAACCAAGATGCTTGATTTGTTGGGATTTAAAATGGATGTAGCCATTTCTCTAGCCTGCGAGAATTCGGTAACAACCGATAATAGCGATACATACCGGTCATTGGCCAGTGTGGGATGACATGCCTATTGCGAAGATATGCCGCCTCAAAACAAGCAAATTTTTCGCACCAGATGCAGATGCAAAAAATGAAATGAGTACCTGTTCTTTATCGATGACTAACAACTGTCTTAAAATTTTTCACACAAGAGACTGAAAAAGTCCAAATGTCTTTATTTTAATTTTTAGTTTTAGGTAAGATAGTAAGTACTAAGTACTTGAATTTCATCAAAAATGATTTGTGGTTTATAAATTTGTGATTATTAATAAAATTTTATTTTTTGTAAATTTCATATTGTGTAAAATGTACTTTATAATGAATCCAAACCACACAATTGTATGGGTGCTACAACGGCCGAACCGGGTATATTTTGAACATAAATTTTGAAAATTGTGAATATATCGTTGGGTTATCGTTTAAGTTATCGTTGTGTATACTGAAAGGGATAAAAACTAAAATGCGAAATAAATAAAAATAACAGCAGAACATAACCTAATAGAAGCAATTAAAAAACATATAAATACTAAACTTATTGTATATATTTTTAATAAACGATTAAAATTATAATATGGGACGAAGAAATTAAAATAAAAAAAAATGTTTAAAAAAATAAAGCAACAAAACTCGGCTACCAGTTACAGTTAGTACGACCAGTAAATTGTCTGATTTATATGGAAATTATATTTGGGATGTTAATCATTTGTTTTTCGTAACTATATATTATTCATTAAATCCAAATATTTTCTTATATTTACAGAGGGCATTTTGTTAAAAAAAAAACAAGTAAGTTGGAAACGTTAAATATCAGAGAAGCAGACTAAAACCATAATGAAGTTATTTAATCTGTCATTAAATAAAAATAATTCTTTTAATTTATCAAATGTGAATTCAACGTCGCCATTTTCTCATAACAACCAACATTTTTTAATTGAATTAGAAACTGGAGAAAAATAAATTGCAAATAAACGGCAACCGAACAAAATTTACAATTAATAAGGGAACGCAGAATTAAACCAAATTCGACATTTAAAAAAAGAAATTGAACATGTAAAATTTAATTCAAAAACTTTCAAATCAAGATTCTACTGAACAAAAAACCGGCCCAAATTCAATTAACTACATAAGTGTTTTAGCTGGTATTTCAGCTGGAATCGGAAACGACAAATAGAGGAGTTTTTTGGCATCATTGACATACCATAATTGGAACCAACCACATTTAATAAAATACAAATGAATTTGAAGTGAATTTCATTGCAGACCCTAGTTTGCGGTAAAATAAATGGTTGTTATTCTAAACGAACATACGGACATAATAGTATTTATTCCTCACTTTTCATTGTAAGAACAATTATTATACAATCATCAAAGAAAGTCGTATGGAGTACAAATATTGCAATATTCGCAATAAATATTGCATTGTTTGTTAAAGAGCCTAAAAAACTGGACCTGAAAATTATGAATGTAATTCGAACTATATGCTTGCTCATAAACTGGTGAAGGTTTTAAAAAAATCGCAGAGTTATAATATGACATTAGATATCTTACAATAATTGCAGACGGCGATGCTACTGCATATGTAAAAATATTAGAAGATAAACAAAGGAATTGTGTTCAAAATCGCGCCTATCGTATTACGCAACGAAAACTATTAGGAAATTAAATTATTAAGTATTCCAAAGATGTACTCCGCGACATTAAAAAAAAATTTAAAAACGACAATTACTGCTAAACATTACAAATCATTCAAAACGAAAATTATTGTTTTCTGGACGTAGCGAAGATTGCCAATACGGAAACCAACATGTCTATCCTTGTTGTATTTGGAACGTATAATTTATTTTGCTCTCTCTCTTGGACTTATGTTTATAGCTTATTTGAGCTCGTTCATGTCACTTATCCGTCTAGGTTGAAAATAATTCCTAGCTAAAGGTAGAGTTTGGTTGGACTTTTCTACCAATCAATCAAGTAATATGTTCGTGATAGTCTTAACAGTGACACATTGATTACTCATAACAGTGAAAACTTGTTTAATGAATAATCTAAATCGTTAATATTTTAACTCTTTCCGATAATGAATGTTATTGATATTTTCAATTAAAATAAACTTTTTTAATTAAAATTGATTTTCATGAGTTTACAAGAAAACAATGATTTTAAGTAGGATTGATTGTCTAGACACTTTGCGAGTTCTACAAATGTAATGAGAAACGATGAAATTATGAAAAAGGGTAATTATGAATGGAAACTTTTCTAAGAAAATTTACTCATTTTCTTCAAAAGCCAAAAAAACAATCAATTGTTTTTTGTAATTATTGTTAAAAACAAAATAAAAATTTGGAAATTTAATTATGTTTAATTATATAATGAATAATATTATTATTAAAAAATGGCCTTAGCCATTTTCATACACACCATTTGGTGTGTATGAGTAGGTGGACGTAACAACCATACTAATATTAATCATTTTAATAAATTGTTAATTATAACTAAATTTGAGTAGCTATTTTCTTTGTTACTTTGGTATCTTTGTATAATTTGAACAACTCAAAAAGAGGGCTTAGATAACACTTGTATCCAACAAATTGAAGTTATAATCTTATTTCTACGAAACTGTTCTTCAAATTGGAATAATTGTATAGACTGTATTTAGGCAGATGAACTACCATTGCCATTTACTACCATTGCCAGTGTTTTTTAACTAATTAAAAAACACTGGCAATGGTAGTAAATTCAACTTGCAGAAATTCATAGTTCAATTCTCAAACTCAATTAGTTTGATGAACGATCACACACACTTTAGTACACGCATACCAATACGTATGTGAAGTTAGCCCGAAAACCATCCCGAAAAAATTGATGTGTCTCAACTAAATATTATACAGGAAAAAGCCTCTCAGCACGAAAAACTTGTATAAAATGATACAAAATAAGACTCCATCCCGAAAAAATAAAATGAAATATAATTTGTTTCCGGATATAAAATTAAAAATTTTCAGTGTACAATAATCATATATTCACTAAAGTGTCGTTTTTTCAGACTTTATTTTTATTATATGGTACATTTAATAGGAACTCGGACGTAATAAAGTAAATTGTGTATGATGTACATAGTTGACTATAAAAATCAAATATTTCTGGCACTGGATCTTTGCTCACAGAGGTTGACAGATATAGAGGGGTAAATCGTTTGGTTAATTGAGCCTTCATTATTAACCACCTGTAACGGCATTACCGTACGATGGGGATAACAGTACTTTCTAGGTCATAATATATTTCTGTTTGAACAACAAATCAGACATATTTCCGGCTCTGGATCTTTGCTCATAGAGGTTGGCAGATATAGAAGGGTATGTCGTTTGGTTAATTGAGCCTTCATTATTAACCACCTAAAACGGCATTACCGTACGATGGGGATAACGGTTCTTTCTAGGTCATAATATATTTCTGTTTGAACTGCAAATCAGACATATTTGCGGCTCTGGATCTTTGCTCACAGAGGTTGGCAGATATAGAAGGATATGTCATTTGGTTAGTTGTGCCTTCATTATTAACCTCTTATAATGGCACTACCGTACGATGGGGATAACGGTACTTTCTAGGTCATAATATGTTTCTACTGTAACGTTATTTTTATAAATGTAGCTTTGATAATGTTAACGAAATGTACCGAAACGTCGGGAAAATAACAAAATAAAAAATATGGTATAACTGTTTAAAGCAATTTGTTTTATTACGAGACTGACAGTCATTTATCCCAAAAAATATTCCCTTTATATTTTTGCTACAGAAAACAGAAAATGAAAAAATAAAAATATTTTGCTGGAGTATATAAGGAATTTTTTTCTCTTCTTTGTTTTAATATTAATTCAGATTTTGTATGGTTAATATCTGTTAATATCTGTTTTTGTTATTTTTTTCGTGTTTTTTGATTATTTCATAATAAAAAAGATTTTTTAAAAACTACTTGATCTTTGCTTTTCTCGAGACATCCTGTAAATTTGTTATTTGATTATTGTTGCTAAATATCTATATTTTGGACCTCGGCTTTCTATTTTGGACATTCAAATTGTTGAACGTGTATATTGTGTTTTAACTAAAATCTTTGCTTTTTTATAATATACGACCCCGGCTTTCTTCAGGACAATTCTAATTTGTAATTATTTTAAAAATGGAAAAACACGACAAGAAAAAAATTAGACTCAACTATAAAAAAAAAAGAAGTGTAATTACCGTAGCTGCAGTAAAGCATGCTATTGAAAACTTGGCATTTACAGCTGTAAAATTTACTACTTCCGATAGTACAGAAATTGCTCTAGTATGTACATTGTTAAATATTAAGAACAATTTGTTAAATCGTACACTTGTGTATAAGCATGGCGAAAACATATTAATATTAGTACCGCTTCTAATGATCAAAATGGAGATTTATCCAAAACAGTATTAGAATTCAATGCCCCGAATATAAACAAAAAAGTTTGTGTGGCAGTAAATACGGAAGTTGCTATTACAGATCTTGCCGGAAACGATATAAATAATCTTGCAATAATGTCAGAAAATACCGAAAACGGTTTATCGGTTGAAACTATGGACAGTTCTATTTTTATTGAAAATAAAAATAGAACTGTACCTACTAATGAGATGGATATTAACGAATCTAATATTATTTGTAAGAGGGACACAAATTCAAAACAAATTAAAAATAAAGAATTTCGAAAATGAAATAAACAATCTTGCGCAAATGTCAGAAAATGCTAATAGTTTGTCGGTTGAAATTAATAGCGATTCTCCTTTTATTGAAATGCCCGCAAATTTGAATTTGGTTCAAACTACTGAGATGGGTATTGGAAAAACTAATATTATTTGTAAGAGGGACCCAAATTTAAAACAAATTAAAAATAACAGAAATCGAAAACTGGTTTATGAAAAATGTGATTATACTTTAAATATCTCTGACAATATTTGGAAAAAAATATTTTTACCAAATGAGCAAAATTTAGATTCATATTTATACAGATCGGTAATTTCTAAACATTTAATAAAGCAAACTGGATGCCTAATAAACATAAAAGGTTATGACATTTTAAAGGATCACATCACAATAAGAACTTATTGTGGCCATAAATATTTGAATCAAACTTGTCGAAATTACAAATTAATCAATACAAATTTAAGCCACGGAATATTTGATGTTTACTCGACACAAAATCCTATAATTCACCCTATTAAAAGATTTAGCTTTACATCAGGTTATAATCGGGATGTCTTGAAAAAAATGATCGATAAAACCGTGGTAAAGTTTCTGAAAATTTAATACTGGCCGAAGACATTGATTTTATTCAAAATACCAATACCATACAAAAATCAAAATCACAGGATGTATTAAGGAAAATAAGATCTGAAGCTTTGCAATCAAATGATAATCATTCTGATGATTTTATCGATATTGATGAGGAGTGGAAAAAGTATGAATTATGCGAAGATAAATATATTCAAAAAATTATGCGTCGTTCATTCGTTGTAATGACGTACAGTGCAAAGCAAAATAATATTTTAAAAATTATGCGAAACACATTTGAGAACAAAGAACTATAAGTATATTTGGACGCTACGGGTAGTTTGGTACGGGCTCCTTTTGAACCCTTGTCCAACAATTTTGTATTATGCTCTTATAATTGCCGCTCAAACTTCTGATTGCGATACAGTATCACCGTTTCTATTGACTGATATGGTTAGTTCCAGCCATACTATTGATACGATTAGTGGCTGGTTAAAATCGTTTAGATTGAATGTTGAGAATAATTTTAAAAAATGGCCTGTGTTTGATTCAGCCGTTATAGATTTTTCTTTTGCTGAAATGAATGCAGTATTAAATACATTCAACAATATAGACATCATTGAATATTTAACAGCAACTCATGATTGGATTAATAATAAACCGACCTACAAGTCTAAAGGGTCTACTGTCAAGATTTATTTGTGTTGTCATTTAACACACACAATGGCCCAGGATATTATGCAAGTTTCTCCAACTGTCCATCGAATAAAAAGATTATCAAAGAAATATTGGCATCGCTTTTCATGACCAATAATTATGATACCATCAAAGAAATGTGGAAATATATTGCAATACTGTTATTGTCAAGGAATATCACAAATACTGTGCAGCAAGCATTAGATTCTTTAACTAATTTGATTACTGTAACCGATATAAATTTCAATGAGGTTTTTGTAAGCAATGCTAAATTTGAAACATATAGAGACAACACAAAATCTATATATATTCAAAGCCCTTACTATCAAGATATGAAGAACATTATTGATCAAATTAAATTAGATGATACTAGTTCTGTATTAATTGGTGGATTAAACAGTTTTTACAGTCCTGAATTTCTAACTTTAATTTTAAAGAAATATATAACTTATTTACCTTTATGAGCTGGTATTATTAACAATGGAGTTCGGCAAAGTAACAGTCATGTAGAGAACTATTTTGCAATTATAAAACGCAGATTTAAGACTTCTGGCAGTATTGGTAAACTGCCAACAAAAGTAGGAAGGTTTGTGAAAAGTATTCATGGTCGAAATGAAGCACTCTATCGACAAATATTATCAGGTGTACCTAAAAAATCAGTAAAATATATAAGGAAAAATTTAATCAATGGTATTCAGTCGAGCAAAATTGATTAAACAATCCACGATTCACAACTTAGTCAATCTATATGGAAACGAAGAAATAAGGATGCAGCTACTCCAACTTGGAAATTTTCGTCGTCATTTAATTTAAATAATATTAAAGAAATTGGAACACAGTCTCCACAAGAACGCAGGGTTAGTACTATAAAAATCTTAAGTAATAGCTCAAAGATTAATACCAAATTGAGCACTCCAAAGCGCCCTCATAAAATAGTGAAAAAAGGAATACTACCTAAAAATAAACTAAACTCTAGTTCTTTACCGGTTCTACAAAATGGAACTGATACTTGCGATTATTATTCAAATACCTGTGCGTTTGATTCCCTAATCCAAACATTGGCTACAGCAATAAATATTTTGGGGATAAGTAACTGTGGTATAAAAGAAGGCAGGGTTAAAATTTTAATAGAAAATTTGATAAATAATCAATTGAATGATATCTATAATATTCGAAAAGAAATTTTGATCGAAATTTTTGGCATTAAAGATGATTGTAATTGTAATATACAAGACGTAGCAGGAAATGTACTAAAATTTCTTCCAAGTCTAACCGTGTAGTTAAAATGCCAAAAATGTGAAACAGTGGTTGAAGAAGAACGGACTTTTCTTCTCATCAATTTAAAAAAAATACTGGAAGTTAGTTATTCAAATTTAGGTGAGTGTATAGAAGAAGTTCCATCACAGAGTTGCCCAATTTGTTCAAATAAAATGAGCCCTGAAACCCATACGTATCATAATATACTTTCTATTTACACCGAGTACCCCACAGAAAACCCTCCGAAAGTAACAATAAATCAAATAGAACCAAAACTTCTTTTTAATAAGAACGTTTACAGTTTGGCAGGAGTTATATCATACGAACAGCTTGATTCAGCTAATCATAACAATGCTGGACATTTTATCAGTTGCTGTAAATATGAGCAAAAGTGGGTTAAATACGATGATCTAAAAAAATATGTGGTGAACGTCAGAAATTTGGACATCACTAAAGTCACACCACATATGATCGTGTATACTAAAGATCCTGTTCCTAAATAATAACTAACTTAAATAAATATTATATAACATAATATTATACAACATAATATAAAAACGAAATATTTTTAAACCGTTTCAATCAAAACTGAATTTATCAGAACATATGGTACAGAACCGCATATGGTACAACTCTACATTTTTTAAAACCGCATATTTCAAAGCAGCGAAATTAAATCCAAACTTACGTAACTTAAATATCCAATAATCTATTTAATGTTTGTAATTAAATTGACTATAAATCTTATAATAATGAAGGCTTAACTAACCAAACGACATACCCTCTATATCTGCCAACCTCTGTAAGCAAAAATTCAGAGTCGGAAATATGTCTGATTTGCAGTCCAAACAGAAATATATTATGACCTAGAAAGTACCGTTATCCCCATCGTACGGTAATGCCGTTTTAGGTGGTTAATAATGAAGGCTCAATTAACCAAACGACATACCCCTCTATATCTGCCAACCTCTGTGAGCAAAGATCAAGTGCCGGAAATATGTCTGATTTGCAGTTCAAACAGAAATATATTATGACCTAGAAAGTACCGTTATCCCCATCGCACGGTAATGCCGTTTTAGGTGGGTAATAATGAAGGCTCAATTAACCAAACGACATACCCCTCTATATGTGCCAACCTCTGTAAGCAAAGATCCAGAGCCGGAAATATGTCTGATTTGTTGTTCAAACAGAAATATATTATGACCTAGAAAGTACCATTATCCCCATCGTACGGTAATGCCGTTACAGGTGGTTAATAATGAAGGCTCAATTAACCAAACGACATACCCCTCTATATCTGCCAACCTCTGTGAGCAAAGATCCAGTGCCAGAAATATTTGATTTTTATAGTCAACTATGTACATCATACACAATTTACTTTATTACGTCCGAGTTCCTATTAAATGTACCATATAATAAAAATAAAGTCTGAAAAAACGACACTTTAGTGAATATATGATTATTGTACACTGAAAATTTTTAATTTTATATCCGGAAACAAATTATATTTCATTTTATTTTTTCGGGATGGAGTCTTATTTTGTATCATTTTATACAAGTTTTTCGTGCTGAGAGGCTTTTTCCTGTATAATATTTAGTTGAGACACATCAATTTGTTCGGGATGGTTTTCGGGCTAACTTCACATACGTCATACCAATGGACTCCTGTAACACGAGGGAAGACTCGACCTGTGAATATTGAGGTAATTAAGCTCTTTATTAACCATCAATATTATACACAGACTGAAAATAATCAAAACTTTTGAACTGGTTTAATTGATAGGCCAACAACGGCTTGCTGATTTAAATGTACAATAACACTATGGTCTAAACATCAACATACCAGAAACTGTCAAACGTTAATGAAACCGAGTCATGGGTTAATTTAACTTAGTAAATTAAGTCAGAAACAAATTGTTCATTAGTTCAAAATACTGTAATCAAATTATTGTAATAAAATAAATAAATTCAATTTATTTAAAATAAGAAAATAAAAAAAGGTTTTTTACAATTAAAACATTGTTAAGTAGGTATAATAAATAGATTCGTTGATACCACACATACATAAAGTACAATACTATTATACTAAAAAAGTATGATGCTCTGACCCTACCACGTTTTTAAAAGAGAAATGTTTGATTTTTAAAGCAAATCACTTGTTATGAATTATACTATTATGCTATAGTATTTTTCACCGTTGGTACACTACACACTATATTATGCTGTTTTTGGTGTGAACTTTTTTTTTACAGAATCGCAGTTCTAATTAATATTAATTTTATATTACTATCATTATATTATATTATTATTTATGAATTAATTTATTATTAAATTTTTACATTTGTTACAGAATACTTAATAAATTCTAGCAATACGGAGACAGAATAATTAATTAATTAATTTATGAATTGCAGGCGGAAAATAATGCTATTTATTACAGGTTATAGCTAAAAGAAACTAACTCATTAATTGATTTTGCTTACATGGGACCTTTGCAGATTACACCTGAAGGGTGGCACCCTGGAGTTGCTGATAAATGATAGAATGCAGAGCAGTTCGTCAAAATTGTGATTGTCTTGTGTTAACAGTAGTTTGAATATTGGCTACCGGGAAATCAGACCAACTCTGTCATCACTATCATACCTTTCCTTTCCTTACACCACAAAAAAATACTCAATATCAATCCCTTAGGTGTCCACAACCGAGTCGATTCTGTCATAACTAACACTCCTTCGGTTTTGTTATATGTAACACGAGTGTACGGTGGTCCCAGCATTCCGACAGTTCCTGTTTCGTCCTTGGCCGTACACTCTAATCAATCAATCAATCCACTCACTTTTTCAAGTAACTTTGGAAACCAGTAATTTCTAGAGATAACATCAATTGTTTTATCTACACCTAAATGACCTATATAATCATGTACATTTCTAATCACTTGCAATTCCTTAATCTGTGGAACATAAAACCTAATTTTATGTTTCGAAATTTTCTTGTAGATTAATTCATCGCGCATTTCAAACCGCGAACTTTCAGCTTTCTCCAAATTTATCCTTAAATTTTCCAGTGACAAATCTTTACTGCAATATAGCTAACGTTTTTTCAAATGAATTCTTTTCAATACTTAAAATAGTCTCTACTCTACTAAGTGCATCAACGTGTTGCATTCAGTGACCTTCTCGATGTTTTGACTTATAATCGAAATCCTGACATTCCAAAGCACAACGCGGAATTCGGGGATTTATTATTTTTTTGTTGAGTGTTGAAATTAACGCATTGCAATTGGTAATAATCTTTAACCCTAGGTCTTGTAAATAAACTCTAAATCTGCTCAACGCATAAATTTTAGCAAGTCACTCCAACTCATACGAATAATACTTTGCTTCTATCGAAATAGTACGTTTTGAAAAAAAAACTATCAATTTTGGAATTATTGGTAATATTTAAGTACTTTTCATACCCACGACTTCGAGTTTGGACTTTGTAAATGAAATTTTTTTTAAAAGCATTTAAACTATAAAAATTAGGTTGATTCGATTAACAATGTCAAGTTTTATTGAAATAAATCAAAATAGTTATAAAAATAATTAGTTTTATGTGATAAATCTAAAACAATATAAATGCAGTGCAATGAAGTTAGCTGCAAAGCAAGTGCGATACGTTTAACTTCTCGACTTTGCAAATTTGAAGTTGTACAAAGCAACTTCATTCATTTTGAAATGTCAATCGATAAACAAAACATCAAAACGGCAGCCGATGATGTGTTTAACTATTCTGTGGAATATTATTATGAGAACGAAAATAATGAAAATATAAATAATAATCAAATAAATATTAGGGAAAGTGAAGAAAACTTTATTAGTGACAATAATTTTGAGGATTGTCTCATCCTTGAGGTGCAATCAAACTTGATTTTATATGATTTGTCAGATACTGACTATACAACTCACGATACAACTCACAAATAAAATATCAAAATATGACACCTGTCAAATAAAGTCAAAGTCGACGCCGTCGGTATGAATATATCAATGTATTTGTGGAATTTAAATATTTTGCAAAGTCGAAAGTCGAAGTCGTCGGTATGAAAAGTACTTTAGTCTACTTTTGTTGATACCGGAATACTCACGGACTTCGCTTGCTTTAAAACCGACACAACTTTGTGGAACACAAATTTCTTTAATTAAGCTTATGGGGCTTCTCGTATCAACTAAAGCGGACTCACTGATTACTTTATTATTAAGATCGAAAAATAATTTTAAATCTATAAAAATACCATCACTTACAATAGTTTCACATAAATTAACATTTTTATTTTTAGTACATTCTGTGGCTTTATGGCCCAATTAACCACAAGTAATGCACAATCCAAACAGCCTCTTCTGCTTCGTACATTTATTTGATACATGTCCCAGTATTATTTCACTTCTATTTGCTTTTACAAATTTGGCTCTAACCTAGGAATTCATCTATCCTAGGTTTTACTAATTTATTATTATCATACTTAACATAAATACCTCGTTCTTGATCCATAATATTCTGGAACACCTCGAAAAGTGCTTCCGGTGATCTAAATAACTGCATTCTGGCTTGGCTTTGAAATCTGGGATTCCCCACACCATCAATCAGATAATTGACCATTTCATCATTTGCCCATCTCACCCATAAACTCCAGTAAGTCAATCTCAATATGTTGCGGTCTTGAATGAAACCTATCCTTGGCTTTTCCACAATAATTTTCAATCGCATCTCCATCTCAGATTAATCATAATTTTGCATTATTAATTCAACTTTTGCCACAAAATTTACTAAATGAGTTTAACAATTTGGAAAAATTTACATAGCACTTGTTTGAATAATTTTCCCTATCTTTATCTCCACTCTGTGACAACGCACTAGTATGTATCTTGGTTCTCTCTCTTTTCCCAACCATTTTATTGTTATTAATTGTTAATTCGATTAATCGGCTTTGTAATTCGATTTTCTTTCCCTTTTCACTACTTCCCAATTCAAGCAATTTTTGTTTTAATTGGTCAAGGGACATTTCTAAAATCTCCTACACATCTAGATCCATTTTAATGTTACACTGTTCATCGAAAATTATTATGATGGACATCATAATACTGTGGTCAGAGCGTTTTTCACAAAATTAACCATACTGTGTAATTGGTTAATATTTAGTGTATTGCTTTGAAGAATTTTTAAATTAAAACAATTGCTTGCATAGAAATAAATCAATGTGTAATAAGAAAAAAATATAAACGGTTAGAAGTTCTGAGTTCAAGTTTTATTTTAAATTGGTAGTATACAATCGTCTTAGAAAGATTTTTTTTAAAGTTGCAGTTACACTAGTACCTTGAGATTTAAAAAAAATGTGTAGCCTTAGCGGTTGGTTCGTATTTAATTGTAAATATTACAATTAAATTGTAATATTTACAATTAAATTGTAAATATTCGTGAAAAATAATTGAAAGAAATTGTTAGTCTAGATTTATAAAATCAAACTATGCATTTGTAGAAGGGGATTAAAGGTGTCGCACAATAGATAAGCTTTCGCATAAAATATAGCCTAATTAAATTAGCAATAAAGTAATGGATCTCGATAGATTAATATCGAACACCTTTTTATATAGTAGGACACGAGATTTACGATCGGCAATTGACTAAACCGTTATGTTTTATAACTTTGCTGATTTCATATTTTAAACCTTGAGGTAAATTTTTAAATTTATATGATTAAAAGTAGAAATAAATTAGCATTAAAATGAAATTTCATATACATATGTATAATGCCAAGGATTAAATAAAAAATAACAATTCTTAAACTTATTCACCAAGTTATTGTATTTTAAATTTACATATTTAATTACAAAATTTCAAAACAAACAAAAATATAAACTACAGCTATTTGAAATAATTTCTTATAGAACTAAATTATGTATTTACATTTAGATTGTTTTCTTGATTATCAAATTTGAATTTTTAAATAATAAATACAAAATAAATGTATAAAAGAGGAGGATTGTATATTACTAATTAATATCAATTTATACTACCCATTTTCCATTATATTACAAATGCTATTCGTCTTTAAACGCATAGTAGTTGACAGCTTGCGGGTCATTTTGGGACTAGAATTAAAGGTGAAACAATATTTTAAATAAATTAAATGTTGTACTTATGAAACCACACCTTGTTGGATAACCCTTGTTGAAGTTGAATAACTAAAACTGTCTTAAATGCATTCATTAGATAATGGACTAAATCTTAGTATATAGTAACTAATTTTTGGAATAATATCAAAATGGTTTGTTTAGTATTGTAGTAACAATTACGATACAATTATTACGATCAATTATTTTTTTTCTTGAACTGAATCTGGAAGACCAGTGATATCTTATATTATAATTTACTGTTCTCCAATTTTTAACTGTTCTTCAGGTTTTCTAAAGGCATAGTAAATTTATCAATGAAGCGAGCAATATCGGTGTAACTAAGAAGATAAATACTAACTAATTTAGAACAAAAACGATTTATAAAGGAAAATAAGTTAAATATTTTAAGAATAGTACGTTTTTTAATATTTAACTTGCTGTTAAAATAGTATACTATATACCAAGGTTGTGAAGTATGCTATTACAGCCCGATGCGAGTTTATAACCCAAGACGCGGAGCGTCAAGATTTTTTGTTGATATGAAAATTAGTTTGATAAGGAAAACATTTGCTCTTTAATAATATTAGCGTAGCCCGAATTTTAACTGAATTGTAGTAAGCGTAAATTTAAAATGACACTGCATTTTGTTTTGTTATTGGAATTGTTATTTTTGTTGAGTCAAATTGGCATTCAATTAAAAAAAATGGTGATAGAAGATTTAATCGATATGCCACCTGAAATATGTGAGATGGTTTAAATATAACAGACCAGCTGCTACCCGAAAAATTGAGAGATATTTACATAAAATCATATAACAAATTTCAAATTTGATGTAATAATAAGAGTATTAATTGTAAGTGGTCAACTATTGAACAGTAAACATTAGAATTTTTATGTTATTTTGAAAAAATAAAATTAATGTAAAGTGCAGTGCAAAAACAATTTTCAATATTAACATAAATTTCAAAACAATTGAAGTAAAAAGTGTAAAAGTGCAGTGTTTACAAAAATTGTGAACATTATAAAAAGCTGCCCAGGCAAAACATAATTCTGCGTCGTCGCTCAAAAAAAGAATTCCACTAACCATCGGAACCATCTTAAGATTCTAGTATTCCAAATGTTCTGACGCCTTCCTTATCTATGAAGAATATGATTGGATATGAAGAAGGCTGGGCAACAGTTAGCAAAAGGGGGAGAGGCACGAGTCCTCGATCACCTATCAATAGACGCAAGCAAATGAAAATCAAAGATTGTTGGTTAGCTCAACCTACAGTGCCTTTATCGACACGGTTTAATTGTTTTCCCGAGGAGAAAGAAGATTCTCCACAACCCAAAATAATATTAGCGCCTCCAAATATTTAAGTCTGGCGTAGAAGAAATCAATCCTTTAACTATCTTGTTAAAGGAATATACAAACGAGAAACTTGACCTAAAAGTAATTGGAACTAGCCAGTTTAAAATTATAGTAAAAGATGCTGAGACATACCCAGCGGTGATTAAAGACCAAGCGGAACGAAACACCGAATTTCAGTAGTTCCAACTAAAAGTGAACAAAACTTACCGGGTGGTCATATAAAACTTACATTCGTCTATTAACACTGACGAATTGAAAAGTAAGTTAATTGGCTTGGGCCACGATGTTGTTAATATCTGCAACATGAGGCAAAGTGGTACGATAAAACCACTCCCACCAAAGTCGAGCGAATGAACGAAACTAATAAAGGCATACATTCGGTCAGTACACTGATGCACTCAGTTATGCAGGTCGAAAAACCGCATGTGAAGCGGGAAGTGTGCAATAAACTACTTGTCAAAGGTACGGGCATACTAAAACTTACTGCAATCATAGACCAAGAAGTGTGGAATGTACAGGAGAATATCTCACAAATGATTGTGACAAGAAAAAGTGAGGTACAGATGTCAAATGCGTGCTCTGTAATGGCAGTTATCCAGCCAACTATAGAGATTGCTGCGTTTACCAAGAGATGTGAAAACATAGATTTCTCCCTCTAAGAGAAAAAAGAGTGCAGAAGTCGCGGTCAACCAATCTGAATCCATCTTATGTAAATCCGAATCCATCTTATCAGCTTGTTGGTGGAACAAAATGTTCGAAGAAACTCAAAGATTCAATTAAAAATCAAACTTCGGATGGAAATCATGCTAACGGAAAATTCAAAAACTCATAACCCACAGCCTGCGCAGTATTTCACACAACGGTGTAACGCGTACCTTGTGGTACGCGCTACAATCTGTGACCACCGCTGATGAATTTTCCTCTCTTTATAATGATTTCTGTGTGTTGTGTTTGTGTACCCGCTCACTTCTCTTACTTTCGTTTCACAACTTGAGTAACGGGATGTGAGTGGGTGTACAAACGCATACTTGTACAAGCATTGTAAAGAGAGGAGAATTCATATTCACCGGTATAATTATATATAAATGCGTCCATTGCCATGCGGGGGATCAGTCGATAATTAAATTTTATAAAGAGAGTCGAAATTTATTGGTGGTTAGTTGAACCACGCTTGATAGTCGAGATTTATTTGTGGTTAGTGATAGTGAGTTTTTTGCAAAAATCGAGTTTTATATGCGAATTAAAATAAAATAAATAAAAATATTATAACTAAAGAAACAAAAACTTATAAAATTTAGTTTTCTAAATTAAATAAAAAGGAAAAACCAAATTTGTGAAGTAGAAAAAAATATAGTTTAATAGATTAACTAACAATATTATGGAAATAAAAAAAAAATTAGTTTGTTAAATTAAATAAAAATTAAAAATATCTTATTGTATTTGAAAATATACACATTTATTACATAGGCATAGACCTATATATATATTATTGAAAAATTTTTTTTAAAATTTGTAAAAGTGAGCAAACGTGGTTCGAGTGAATTAATGCACCATCAGCTGGACACCGTAATAAACGAACTATTACAACTACAACAATAATAGTTACAACAATAATAGTTACAACCATAATAATAATAATAACCAACACAACAATAATCCTAACAACACCGACGTTATAATCCTAATTATAATACTTAACGTAAAATTGAGCTGCAGAACGTCAACAACAACAACAACAACAATAACAAATTCAACATCAAATTCATATTATACAAATTTAATTTTAAGGCTCATGTTGGTGGAGGGGTAAGATTAAGATTTGTATTTTTTTTATTTTTTTTGGTGTTGGTAATTTAGATAAGTCGTAGTTAAGTTTTTTTTGTATTTTTTATAGTTAAGTTAGTTAAGGATTTATTTTGTTGTTTTTCTTGTTGTAAATTTTTTTTTCATTATTTTTTTTTTAATTAAATTTATTTGAATTTTATAATGTCAAAATAATTTGTTTATTGTGATGATGTGATGATCTCGACGGTTCGGTCTCATGCGTGTGGGGGCGCATGATGGCCGAAGGGTGAGTATATCCACTCTCCCACCTTTTTTTCCTTCCTTTTCCTTTCCTGTTTTCCATCCCGCGGTTTTTCAAGCTTTGGACCATGCTGGGCAAATCCCACGCCCATCACTCCCTGAGTTCTAGCCGGCTCAATAACCGCACTCAGCCTCTGGTCCGAAGATTCTGTTAACGCCATCGGGGTGCGGATCCCAAAGGTGTCGTTTTGATGACACCTCTGGGACTCGCACCTTGATCCGTTACAGTGGCGCCCAAACTTTCTCGGCAAATTACCTTACCTCTTCCATTTTTTTTTCTTTCTCTTTCCAATTCCTTTTGCTTTCAAATCCTAATCCTTCCCACTGGTGGTCAGTCGTTTCGGATGGCTTCCAACGCTTTCCGTTGTTGACTGCATCCGAAGCGGGTGTCCATCAGGTCCCAATTCCTTTTTCCTTTCCATACCAGTGGTCACATTCATTCGGTTGGTTTCCAACACTTGTGTTGTTTGACTTCCACCGAATGAGGGTGATCACTGAGTTCAATCTCAATCCATCCCTGACTGATGGTCAGTCACTTCAGATGGCTTCCAACGCTTTTCGTTGTTGATTGCATTTGAGGTGGGTGTCCATCAGCTTCATCCTTTCCATTTTTCAGATTCCTGTTTCCGACTGAATGGTCGCATCCATTCGAATGGCTTTCCAACGCTTGGCGTTGTTTGACTGTCATCGAATGGATTCGCCTACGCGGTCAGCCTTTTCCTTTTGTGTTTTGACCTGTGCCGAGTCTCTCATTGGCTTGGATCGGGAACCACGACCACTTCCACTGTTATCAGTGTTGACTTTGGCGTGTTTCTCGATCTTTGCTGGTGATTGATGCCGGTGCAGGTCAATTCATTTCTATCTCTCCTGTCCCTTCCTGCTCTTAATACTTACCTTTCGGTCAGCCTCCCACGTATGTGGCTGGATCGTCGGGAGCATCACATCATCATTGTTTATTTTGAATTCTTTAATTACCTAAATTTTTTTTTATCACAGCCTTTTGAGCTCTATAGCTTGTTATTGCATACAATTTTTTTTTCTCGTGCATATTTGAATTTTCTTTGGTTTTTTTGTTTTTTTTTTGGTTGAAACAAACAACAAGTATATTTTTTTTATTTCTCTATCTCTATATATCCATACACACATTTTTTATTTATTTTCATTTTCTTTGATACTTGCGGTATCATATTAATTTTGTTTTCCATATAAACTGTTTTTTTTTCAACGCACCAATTTGTCAAACAACCCAAATAATTTCGTTATTATTCTAAGCTTGAGAAATGGATCTCACACACCTCAAATTGGATGAACTTGAGGTCGAGTGTTTATTGCGGTCGCGACCACATTTCATCGTCGATACCCTCCCGCTTCTACGGGAGTTTATCGCTAAGGAAAAGGACGACCCCGCGCTAGTCCCCACTAAGATGCATGATCGGGGGGCTCGGAAGCCGATGGCCGAACTTGGCCAGTGTAGATCTAAGTTGATCGGTCTACAACTTGAGACGACGACAGTTAAAGCCCTGCAAGGTGATGAAGCGACTCAGAAAGTGCAAGTGATATTATCTCGATTGCGACATGTTCAGGGAAGGCTGGTTCGAGCCGGAACCTCCTCCGGATATGGAACGGACGCCCGTAATTTGTTGAGGTCCTGCAACGAGCTTATCAGTACACTAGATGACGGTAATGATGACCTGATCACCTCAGTCGAAAAGGCCGAAAAGGTAGTGATTCAGGAGTTGGTAACCCCATTACCAGTCCCTCCCTCGAGTACAGACGAGGTGGTAAGTCTTATGGTGGATCAAGTAATCCAGGATTTGGAGCTGCCTACACACGCTGTGGTGGAGCCCACACCGGCTAAGTTCGCAAATTTGGTAGCCCAGTTGATGGAGCAAGTAAAGACTCTGACTGAACAATTGAAGTCGCTGCAAGCAGCTCAGCCGAGTCTTCTTTCGCCTCCGCCGTTGATTCAGGATCCGCTTGTGATACCTATAGTAGCCAGTCCGCAAGGTGGTTCTCAGCCAGCCGTAGTTCCTGTTTTGCAACCACAAGTTCAGTTTCAAAACCCCGAGTTTCCTGCACCAATAGGTGTAACGTCATCCATGGTAGGTCAAGTTCCCAATGGGCGATCATCTCAGGGGCTTGACTCGCCGGGTAACTCTTTAATAAATCCATTACACAACAGCACCGTGTATGTACCTCCGCAGGTTGGTATCCCTGGTTATGATCGTCGTTCGCTCGCCCGGTGTGGCATATCTTATAATGGTTCGC
The DNA here is from genome assembly GCA_963556175.1 of Tipula confusa. Classification (NCBI taxonomy): domain Eukaryota; kingdom Metazoa; phylum Arthropoda; class Insecta; order Diptera; family Tipulidae; genus Tipula; species Tipula confusa. The sequence goes on from OY744476.1 coordinate 124,581,796, forward strand.
CTACCGGAATCACAATTGATATGTTCCTGTTTCAACTAGATTCCGTTGTAGCTTCTCTACGAGTGTCTCCTGATGTTCTGCTATATGAACTACATCTCCTGCTTAAGGATGTGGCCTTGCAGTGGTATTGGACATACCGTCGACATAATCCAGCAGCTAATTGGAGTAACTTGCGTCACGCTTTAGTTGAGCGATTCAAAGACCGGCGAACCAATTATGAAATCCGTCAGATGGTAGAGTCACGGAAACAAGAGGCAGGTGAACATTTTATTGACTTCTACAACCACATATGGGCTTTGACTCTGCAGTGCCGCACTCCATATGCCGATGAGGAACTCATTCAGATCCTGAGGAGCAACATGAAACCGGCTTTACAGTTTCATCTCACCGACCGGCATTTTGACCATGTTCAAGAGTTGGTTAAAAGTTGCACCGCTTGGGAGACCACTATCCAACGATTCGGGGCTAATCCTGTGACTACCTCGTATGGGCGACGGGGCATCAATGAAATTTCCGTCGGTCAAAATGATGAAGAAATGGCCTCAGCTTCATTTGTGAGCGGGCACGGTACTGATAGACCGACTGAATTTGCATTAGAAGCCTTTAGTCGTCCTGCGAGAGGTCCGGGTGTTGTCACGGGTCGCGCGGTTGGTGATCGTCCAGCGGTGTTGCAATCTTCTGGCACAGGTAATAACAATATTATCTGTTTTAACTGTGATGACATCGGCCATACTTTTTGGGAATGTCCGACCCCTCCTGTGGGATACTTCTGTTTTAAATGTGGTTTAAAAGGCACAGTAGTTTCCACTTGTCGGCGTTGTGCGGAAAACCCCCAGCGTGGTTCTTGGAGGATGGGTCCTCGGGAACCACAAATAAGCAACCCGCCTCGAGTTTTGTTACCTCCTCGTCAACAACTGCAGGATGCGGCTTCCAATACAGACCCGGAGTTAACTCGGTTGACTCAACGACGTTTTTAGATGTAGCAACCAACACCTCAGATGTATCTCAACCTTATATTAATCATCATACCTCGGATTTGTCTCAACCCTCTATCATGTCTTCAACACCGGATTTGTCATTTAACATTATTTCTCCTTTAAAACCTGATTTGTCAAATAAACCACTAAGTTTCTCTCAATCTCGTCGTTCGATGCGTGCCAAACGATATTGGAAAAAAAGACGTTATCTTCGATCCTTAATTGTTACGTCATTAATCACGTCGGAAGTTGGGGATAACCGTCCTTATGCCAACGTCTTGGTTGATGGCGTTTCTTATCGGGGATTGTTGGATAGCGGGGCGAGCATCAGCGTTTTGGGTCGCGGATCAGAGAAATTGCTTGTTAACTCTTCTGTTCAATTTCATAACTTTCCTTCAAATATTCATACGGCTAGTGGGCATTCTCAGCGCGTATTCGGCTACATCTATGCATTGATAAAATTCGGAAATGTTTCTCATTCAATGAAATTGTATCTGGTCCCTTCTTTAGAGCAACCTCTTTATTTGGGGATTGATTTTTGGAATCGCTTTGGGATTATTCCAAAAATTTCTTCTTTAACTGATGCCAACGATTTGATTGATTCTTCCACTGAATCTAAATTTCATCTTCTTTCTAGTGAGCAACAACAAACATTAACGGACATTAAGAATTTTTTTCCTTCAAGTTCCAAACTAGGCTTAGGTAAGACGCCTCTTCTATCTCATTCGATTGAAGTGGGTTCGGCTAAACCTGTCAAACAACGCTTTTACTCTGTTTCACCCGCCATCCAGAAGCTCATGTATGACGAGTTGGATCGGATGGTGTCTTTAGGAGTCATCGAGATGTCACAAAGTGCATGGTGTTCACCGGTTACTCTGGTGCGTAAGGCTAATGGTAAAGTTCGTATGTGCTTAGATGCTAGAGAACTGAACAAGGCCACCGTTAAAGATGCGTATCCGCTGCCTCTTATCAACGGATTGTTGGGTCGTTTGGATCAAACCCGATACATATCGGCTATTGATTTAAAAGATGCTTTTTGGCAGATACCTCTCGACCCACAATCCCGAGATAAGACAGCATTTACGGTTCCTGGACGGCCCTTGTACCAGTTCACTGTAATGCCTTTTGGCTTATGCAACGCGCCACAGACGCTTTGTCGCCTCATGCACAGGGTGATCCCTCACCAACTGCACGATCGTGTGTTCGTATACCTCGATGATCTCCTCGTCACATCCGCCACTCTGATTGAACATTTCGACCTAGTGAAGGAAGTTGCTCGTCTGTTGACCTCCGCTGGATTAACCATCAACCTGTCCAAAAGTAAGTTCGTGTTGAGAGAGGTGGACTACTTGGGGTATGTCGTCGGTGATGGTTGCCTCCGCACAAACCCTGATAAGTGTAAAGCCATCTTAGAGTTCCCAATCCCTAAAACTCCTAAACAGATTCGACGCTTTCTGGGAATGTGTGGATGGTACCGCCGTTTCATCCCCAATTTCGCTTCGCTCGCTGCTCCCCTCACCGATCTTACCGGAAAACGTGCTAAAACCAGATGGTCCCCGGAGGCCGACACATCCTTCAATGCTCTGAAAAATGCATTGTCCTCTGCTCCCGTGCTGACTAACCCGGACTATAGTAAGCCCTTCTACATACAGTGCGATGCCAGTACCGTCGGCGTAGGTGGTGTGTTGTTCCAGGTTGACTCCGAAGGAGGGGAACATCCCATTGAGTATATTTCACACAAACTCAACGCAGCACAACGGAATTACTCGGTCACCGAATTGGAATGTTACGCCGCGGTACTCAGTGTACAAAAGTTTCGGCCGTATGTAGAAGGGTATCCTTTTGTGATATACACAGACCATGCCAGTTTGCGCTGGTTGATGTCACAGAAGGATCTGTCGGGGAGGTTAGCACGGTGGAGCCTAAAGCTGCAAGCATTCGACTTCCAGATTGGTTACCGAAAAGGGTCGGTGAACATAGTACCCGATGCCTTGTCTAGAGTTTTTTGCGATGAAGCTCCTCTTCCTGGAGATGATTCCGAAGTAAAGAGTATGCCCGATTCTGGTTCGCAATCTGGAGGTTGTTTGCTCATTCATGATCTGCTTGAGGACGAGGTTAATTCACTTTCTATTCCTGTGTCTCCTCCTTCAGCAGTTTCTGTTCTCCATGTTGACTTGAATTCATCATCGTTTCAAGATCCCGAATATGTGGCTCAGATCGCCAAAGTCCAGCAAATGAAAAATGTCGAGCACAATTTCCAAGTCCAGAAGGACAAACTCTTAATTGCTCCGTCTTATGGCACTCGGTACATAGACACGGATCTTCCTGCGTTTAAACTGGTTGTTCCTCTTTCCTTAACGCAATCTCTGATCGAACAGGCACATGTTCCTCCTACTTCAGCACACTTAGGCAGCAGAAAAACCCTTGAACGACTTCAGCGACAATTTTATTGGCCACGTATGGCAAGTCAAGTAAAAGATTATGTTAAAGTCTGTCCTAAGTGTAAAATGAACAAAGCTGTCAACTTCTCTACAAGGCCCATAATGGGAGCTCCTGCGGTGTCGACGCGTCCGTTCCAAAAACTTTTCGTGGACTTTCTAGGTCCATACCCACGGTCAAAACGAGGTAACACGGTGATCTGTATAGTTCTGGACCATTTTTCCAAATTCGTGTTCATTAAACCTTTGCGTGAAGCCTCTGCTTCTTCCTTATGTACGTTCCTCGAAAATGAAATTTTTATGATGTTCTCCGTCCCCGAGATGATCAAGTCTGATAATGGCAAGCAGTTCCTGTCTAACCTGTTCAAGGAATTGTTGAATAAATATGGAATCTCCCACATGCGTACTCCTGTGTACTCTCCGCAAAGTAACGCATCGGAGAGGGTCAATCGAACCCTGATTTCTGCTATTCGAGCGTATGTTGACGATCACGAGCATAGTGAGTGGGACAAACATTTGCAAGAGGTAGCGGCTGCTTTACGCAACGCTGTTCATGAGACCCTGCACTATTCCCCTCACTATGTCGTGTTCGGTCAGCATATGTCGTTGCATGGATCGGATTACGAGTTGCGTCGGTTGTTGGACCCGAGTGATTCCAACGAAGTTCAAGTACTGGATAAATCTAATCGGCTCAGTTTGGTGAAAGACCAGATTAAGCATTACCTTAAAATTGCCCACGCCAAGGTAGCTCAGAGGTACAATTTGCGTAGTAGCAATCGGACTTTCTATGTAGGGCAACCCGTTTTTGTACGGAATTTCGCCTTGAGCGATGCCGTACACCGATTTTCCGCCAAATTGGCCTCAAAATTTAAACCCGCTATCATCGCTTCAAGGTCCGGAAACGTGGCATAAAATATGCAAGATTTAGTCGGCAAACCCATTGGTACTTACCATCTAAAAGATATTCGCGCTTAAGCCTATATTGAGTTCTGTTGTCTGGTAACAGAAAATTGATTGCCATCGTTTTAGGTTTTCCCCCCTTCCCCCCTTGTATTGTATGTTTGAGGAAGTAACGTCAGTGCCCGGCTTTGAGACTTCTCAGGGTGTGGGACGTCCCCACGTTTTGTAACGCGTACCTTGTGGTACGCGCTACAATCTGTGACCACCGCTGATGAATTTTCCTCTCTTTATAATGATTTCTGTGTGTTGTGTTTGTGTACCCGCTCACTTCTCTTACTTTCGTTTCACAACTTGAGTAACGGGATGTGAGTGGGTGTACAAACGCATACTTGTACAAGCATTGTAAAGAGAGGAGAATTCATATTCACCGGTATAATTATATATAAATGCGTCCATTGCCATGCGGGGGATCAGTCGATAATTAAATTTTATAAAGAGAGTCGAAATTTATTGGTGGTTAGTTGAACCACGCTTGATAGTCGAGATTTATTTGTGGTTTGTGATAGTGAGTTTTATATGCGAATTAAAATAAAATAAATAAAAATATTATAACTAAAGAAACAAAAACTTATAAAATTTAGTTTTCTAAATTAAATAAAAAGGAAAAACCAAATTTGTGAAGTAGAAAAAAATATAGTTTAATAGATTAACTAACAGTATTATGGAAATAAAAAAAAATTAGTTTGTTAAATTAAATAAAAATTAAAAATATCTTATTGTATTTGAAAATATACACATTTATTACATAGGCATAGACCTATATATATATTATTGAAAATTTTTTTTTAAAATTTGTAAAAGTGAGCAAACGTGGTTCGAGTGAATTAATGCACCATCAGCTGGACACCGTAATAAACGAACTATTACAACTACAACAATAATAGTTACAACAATAATAGTTACAACCATAATAATAATAATAACCAACACAACAATAATCCTAACAACACCGACGTTATAATCCTAATTATAATACTTAACGTAAAATTGAGCTGCAGAACGTCAACAACAACAACAACAACAATAACAAATTCAACATCAAATTCATATTATACAAATTTAATTTTAAGGCTCATGTTGGTGGAGGGGTAAGATTAAGATTTGTATTTTTTTTATTTTTTTTGGTGTTGGTAATTTAGATAAGTCGTAGTTAAGTTTTTTTTGTATTTTTTATAGTTAAGTTAGTTAAGGATTTATTTTGTTGTTTTTCTTGTTGTAAATTTTTTTTTCATTATTTTTTTTTTAATTAAATTTATTTGAATTTTATAATGTCAAAATAATTTGTTTATTGTGATGATGTGATGATCTCGACGGTTCGGTCTCATGCGTGTGGGGGCGCATGATGGCCGAAGGGTGAGTATATCCACTCTCCCACCTTTTTTTCCTTCCTTTTCCTTTCCTGTTTTCCATCCCGCGGTTTTTCAAGCTTTGGACCATGCTGGGCAAATCCCACGCCCATCACTCCCTGAGTTCTAGCCGGCTCAATAACCGCGCTCAGCCTCTGGTCCGAAGATTCTGTTAACGCCATCGGGGTGCGGATCCCAAAGGTGTCGTTTTGATGACACCTCTGGGACTCGCACCTTGATCCGTTACAACGGTTTGAAGATATAATGGAAACATTAATGGGCAAAATGGATACCATCCTTAATCATAAGAAATGACATTCGGAATTATTTTTATTAACAATTTTTTATGTCCATCTTCAATTCGCGAAGACATTTTTGTTTATTTACAAACACAATATTTTGTTTTTGATAAGTTAATATTTTATAGTGATTTTATTTTATTTATGTTGGTAGCTTATTTCGAATTCGGGAGCTATATTTGTTTATAAATAGCAAAATTCAACGCATGCTATAGCGATGGTTGTGGTATCGACTATAAAATACAAAAAAATATATTCAAAATCAGTTGAATTTCGAAAATGCTTGATATACTAGCAGAAGTATACTAGCAAAAGTTACGTCTATAATTTCGGGCCATAGGAAAAATGTAGCTTTATTTAAATGCTTCTGTTCAATAGCAATAAATACAGTGAAAGTTATTTTATATTTAAAAATTTAAATTGAATTCTAAAATATAAACTTTTGTGTGGTGTTTGACAGTTCGAAATAGAATAAAATAACAGACGAATTTGGCCGCCCTATACTCTAAATTATACTGCCACCTGTGAATACTGCGTACGTTAGACTGTGAAAATGATTTAAGTTTAGTCGATTTAGAACGAATTTGTACACGCATATCTAAAACAAAATATGTTAAAAAAAGTACCCGGTTGCTTGAATTTTGTTTTAAAATTTATATTATTATTTTCTGTTCACTATATACATTAATTAACGCATTTTATTGGGCACTGGCAAACCAACACTATTGTATATACAAGCCACGAAACTGCGATACATATACAACAAAAAAACTACTAAATTTGATTTGAAAAAAATTATAATAATAAACGATTACGAAAGATGAAACAAATAGTTAAATTATTTAATAATATGCGTGTATTAGACACAAAAACTGCAAGTCTTAGGCTGTAATAAATTGGATTAGTTTTCGCCTGAAAATACAAATTCACTAATTTGTCCAATTGTAGCTAAAAATTAATCTTTATAATAATAAATTATGCAATAATAAAAAATATAATAATATAATATAATATAATAATATAATGTCACATTATAATATTATAATAAAAAATTATAGTTTCTGCTAGCCATAGGCTGTAATACAATGGATCAGTTTTCACCTTAAATTTACAAATTAATTAAATAATTAATCTCGGTGTTACTAGTGTTAATTTTAGTACAGTAATATAATACTATAGGAGTACAATAAATCAATAATATAGAGGTATAAAGATATAAAATATAAAATTATAACAATTTTATATAAAAGTATCGAAATATAAATACATAAAAATATAATTATATAATAAAATAAATAATAATAATAGTATAATAATAAATTAATTTATAAATAATAACATTATATTATAATAGAATCATGAGTACTATGAACACCGACAATTCAACATAAATCCACAAAGCAACAAAATCACCGAAATTATTTTAAATAAAATTTTATTATAACATTTAAACGTTCAAATTCGATCGAATTAAACGTTTTATACCAAATACACAAGTCCAAGTATTAAAATCCTATTCATATTCACTTAAATGACACAAAAACACCGAAATTACTTTAAATAAAATTTTATTAATACAATTAAACGTTTTAATTCGAACGTATTAACCGTTTTATCAAAACCAACACTATTGTATTTACATGCCGTGAAGTTCAATACGCAACAAAAAATAACTTCTAAATTGTATCAAAACCAACACAAATGTATATACAAGCCATGAAGTTGCGATACTCATGCCAAAAAGCAAAACCAACACTATTGTATATTATACAAGCCATGAAGCTTGGCTAAGTAAAACATATTATGACTACTATTTGGTGTATGTGTTAGTGAATTTGACTACAGTAAAAATCGAAACAAAAAATTATATTTCGCACTGTCCATACTCCTCTAAATTCAAAGTACATAACATTTCTACAAAAAAAACGAAACAAAAATTATATTTTGCGACTGTCCAATCTGCTCTAAATTATTAGTATATAGTATAGTATATAATGAAGTAAATAATAATAACAATACTTCTCTCTCTCGTTAAATAATAAATTTGTTTTTTGCTTTGTCTTAAAGAGCGCAACATACTGTTGTTCCATCATTCGTATTCATTTTTTATTTACATCAAAGCATATAATAAAAGTATATACAAATTATACTACGTCACAACACTAATACTTAGGTATAGTAGTCACTTTTTGGCATGAGCAAAACCAACACTATTGTATATTATACAAGCCATGAAGCTTGGCTAAGTAAAACATATTATGACTACTATTTGGTGTATGTGTTAGTGAATTTGACTACAGTAAAAATCGAAACAAAAAATTATATTTCGCACTGTCCATACTCCTCTAAATTCAAAGTACATAACATTTCTACAAAAAAAACGAAACAAAAATTATATTTTGCGACTGTCCACTCTGCTCTAAATTATTAGTATATAGTATAGTATATAATGAAGTAAATAATAATAACAATACTTCTCTCTCTCGTTAAATAATAAATTTGTTTTTTGCTTTGTCTTAAAGAGCGCAACATACTGTTGTCCCATCATTCGTATTCATTTTTTATTTACATCAAAGCATATAATAAAAGTATATACAAATTATACTACGTCACAACACTAATACTTAGGTATAGTAGTCACTTTTTGGCATGAGTATCGCAACTTCATGGCTTGTATATACATTTGTGTTGGTTTTGGCATGAGTATCGCAACTTCTTGGCTTGTATATACATTTGTGTTGGTTTTGCAAAAAGTGACTACTATACCTAAGTATTAGTGTTGTGACGTAGTATAATTTGTATATACTTTTATTATATGCTTTGATGTAAATAAAAAATGAATACGAATGATGGAACAACAGTATGTTGCGCTCTTTATGTCAAAGCAAATAAAAAATTTATTAGATCAGTTTCAATTGTGATTTTCGACGCTTTCGAGGTACGGTCTACGAGTTTTTGTGATAATTATTTATGAAATTAAACATAAAGGTAAGAACATTAAACGAATACTTAATATATTATAGTTTGAGATATTTCCAAAATTTTAAAAATTAGTGTAAATAATTTAATGATATCCAAACTAAATAAATAAAACAATATGTAATTCAATTTTTTCAGCGGGAACTTTTCAAGAGCTGTCAGATAAAATTTTGCAAAGGAATTTGGATTAAATTTTTTAAGTGAATCAAGTTTTTGTTTTAGTATTTTAGAATTTAATTATTATTTAATTGTGATATTTGTATTCGGCTGGTGATATTTGGTTTCGATTTGGCAATTTTCTAGTTGTGATAAAACTGTGATACTAAGTTTAGTTTAGATAGAATATAATTTGTATAAGTGGTATATTGGCAAAACATTATTTTTTTATACATACATACATATTTACAAATTATTTATTCTATTTATTTAAACATATTATATATATTTATTCTATTTATTTATAAAAAATTATTCAAAATATAATTAGATTAAGCCAATTATTGGTTAGTTATGCCTCGTCGTTGTTCTCTGGTAGGTTGTCGAGCCCAAAATCCGTCAGGACAAAATGTTCCAACATTTAAATTTCCAATTTGCGAGGAAACCAAATTAAAATGGGTGAATGCCATCGGTAGGACAAATTAGACCCCTACCAAATATTCGAGCATATGTGCCAATCACTTCACAGATGAAGATTTTACTTATCATTTAAGTAACACACCTCAGCGTCTTAGATTAAACGGGAAAACCGTACCTTCTCTGTTTATGTTTTCTCACACATCAATTCAATTGGAACAGTTTGAACCAATTGCGCCAATTTTAACACCACCTGATGATATCGATAGTTTTGCAATTTTCATCAATCAATTCGGGGAAAGATTAGATATTTCAGATTACCTGACTTTTCAAAATTACGAAAAGGTGGTGTTTTATAAATTAACAAGTTCTGACGACGTGGGATGCATTATCACGACTCGTATATGTATCAGCAATACACTTTTTTTAAAAGTTATTGTTCAAGATACAGAAATATTTAGTGCCGATTTAGAAATGTTGCCTCGAAATATGAAAATTTTGAAATGGTCTCAAATTTCAAACATACTATCCAACTACCGCAAAGAATCTAATGAAATTGCTGAAAGTCGCGATCATTTACTAAATCGTGCTGAGCACTATTTAGTAAAAGCTAGAGATTCCGACGAAGATTTCCCCCGTTTTAGCAAATGAGATGTAATAATTAATTAGGTTGAACTTTTAAATGGTAACAGTTTCCGACCAAGATACAATTCCGAGACCATTGTATTTGCATTTTTAATTTATGCACATTCTGCAGCAACATATAGCATTTTAAGAAAATTTATGATATTGCCAACCACGAGACATTTGAAACATATTTCATCTCGCCTTCATATTTCACCCGATTACAACATATCGAGCAACGATGAGAACTATTTAACCCATATAGTAAAAGGCATAAGTGATATCGATTTAAATGTGGCTCTTTTAATTAACGAAATTAACAACAAGTACATCCAATGCTCTCAAACTTACCACTCGAACTATCATGGATATAATTAAATTTTCTTTTGATTACTGCAATGTGGATTATGTTTTAGTCAGAAAATTACAATCCGACGATCTGGAAGGTAGATTCCGATTTTATCGATCATTAGCTGGCTGTAGCTATCGTGTATCATTCACAGAAGTCGTGGAATGTGAGAAGAAAATAAGGCTTCATGATATTTTTGCTCACAACAAAAAAGATTATAATAAATTATTGAAACCCGACAATGACAACTCTTTATATGACGAAATGGACTTAACTGAATTTGACAAGATTTTAGATAACGATACTTATTTAGAAAAAGTAGAAATCGACAATGACGCAAAACTTTATGTTACTGGCTACGCGGCTCATAGCACGTCAAACTCAACTAACTGTATGTCTTCTCAACATTTATTTTTAAAGGATACAGGAGCTTTGACTAATTCTCATTATTTCAACTATTTACAACGTGGAGGGCTCTCTGTTGCGTCCGATGAAGTTACAACGTGGAGGGCTCTCTGTTGCGTCCGATGAAGTTAATTATACTTTTCCACATAATGTCCATTTTTCAAGAAATTTTACGTGACGAAAACTTAAAAGTTCTATTTTTAGAATGTAAAAATCAAAAAGGCATTTTGACACATCTTACACTCGACAGCCTAATGAAAAATAATTCATCGGACATAGATTTTGATTATGAATGCGAGTGTGGTTCTTCTAGTTTTAAGATTTATTTTACAGTTATCAAACGTTTTGCTAATATAATACTTAACAACTATACAAGAAAAATTAATGATAAGCGCCATGCATTAACCAATATTACAAATAGAAAAATTTTAACTTAAAAATGAATTTTTTAAATTAATTTTATATGAATTTACTGCCGCATTTCTTTTTTTTTCATGTACGTGCCTATCTGTGATAAAAATCTGCCTTCCTGTGATGAGGACAAGAAAAAATGTGATATGGACATTGGACAGCCCAGAAATATATGGCGATATTTTAAATATTTATATTTTTGAATTTTTATATTCCTATTTTTATTTTGAATTTTTATTCCTATTTTTCCTATTTTAATTACATTTAAATTGAATTTTTATATATTATTATTTATACATATGTATTTTGAATTTTTTTGTTTTTATAAGGTTTTTATGCCTAATGGAAGCATAAAAAATTTGTGTTGAGAGTGCTTCCATAAGACTTTTCCTTAAAGAATCAAGAATAAAATAAAAAGAAAAAATAATTAATAAAATAAACATATATAATTGTTTAAGCTAACAGTATACTTTCCTTCATTTCCTTCATTTATTTTGACATTTCTAATTTTCAATCACCTTTGATGATTTTTAAGATTTTTAACTGGAACTAAAATTTAATTAAAAATCTTCATCTTTTTCTGGCTCAATATCGAGAGCTAAATTTAGATTTCATCATTAAAAAATTTGCACGATCCTTTTTTACGTATGTTCATTTCTCGAAGTGATTCGAACAGTAACAAATTCGGAGCGTATTCTTCACTTTGTTTATTTCAGCTACATTATCCTAAATAGAATATCTATTTAACCAAAAGAAACAAAAAACCATTGTTAGTTTAGTAGAAACATATTTTAAATAGAAGTAGGTGGCCATTCTATAGTTTAAACTTTAGATGTACTATAAACAAAAACATTTATTTAGGCTTATATTTTGTATCGCTCACCTGAGATTTAAAGCCAAAATAACTTATTCTTATATACATGAATCCAAATCTATATATTGCACATACACGAAAAAAATGACAACTCTAAATTTTCTGTTTTAGTAATAAATTTGATTCAAAACTCACAAAGTTGTATTTACTAAATCGATATATTTGAGCTAATGAATATTTTCTCTTATTTTAACTTAAATTATTTAAAATATACAATCTTATTTTTCATGAATATCGATTATTTTAAAACTTTTATCACTTTTGTCGTTTATGAGCGAAATTTTTAAACTTGAAGGAAAATAACAAACCAAATTTGACAATCACAGACAGAGACTTATATATTTAATGAGAGAGAGAAGTATTGTTATTATTATTTACTTCATTATATACTATACTATATACTATGAATTTAGAGCAGAATGGACAGTGCAAAATATAATTTTTGTTTCGTTTTTTTTGTAGAAATGTTATGTACTTTGAATTAAGAGGAGTATGGACAGTGCGAAATATAATTTTTTGTTTCGATTTTTACTGTAGTCAAATTCACTAACACATACACCAAATAGTAGTCATAATATGTTTTACTTAGACAAGCTTCATGGCTTGTATAATATACATTTGTGTTGGTTTTGATTGTATACATACATTGTAATTTTGTTATACACATTGATTCGTAAAAAAAAATAATAATAAATGAATACGAAAGATAAAACAAATAGCAGTTATATTATTTAATAATATTCGTGGTTTAGCCAGCCATTATGGCAACAATAGAGTTCGTTTTGGTTTTATACCAAATACACAAGTACGAGTTTGAAAATCCTGTTTATATTCACTTCACATACGTTGAATTTACAAACGGTTTTAGCACTGGGATAAATATTATTAAATTTAAAATTTCCCCTCAATTGAATATAAAACAAACAAAAATTTATTTGCACCCAAATATATCCATACGGAATTAAATGCATGTTGTTCGGTGTTCCGTGTGTTTACACGAGGCATTTTATTCCCGGATTTTTTTCGTTTTCCATACAAACCCGGTTTTGTTTTCTAATAATTTTGGGATTTTTTTTGCACCAAAATTTTGTTGGTTTCCTGGAATTTTTTTTACTCACACAAACAAACATGAATAAAAAAAATTCTCAACGAAACATTTTTTCATATTTTGTACTGGCTCGTTGTAATAAAATGGCTCGTGTAAACACACCCATTGTTGTTGTAAAACTCCCAATAAAATATAGCAAAATTATAAATTAATAAACAAAGAAACTAAGTTTTCTGGGACAATACTATCTTATCGACGATTTCGAACTGTTAATATGGTTCGAACCATCAACCCCGTTTTTCAATATTATTGTTTCTTTGTGCTCCACATGTTTAATTAATTTAATTTAATTCTTATAAATCCGAAAGTCATATTTGGTTTTTGATAGAAGTGTCAAATAAAATCAATCCAATTACACACAAAAGAATTTAAAATTAATTTAAACTGAACAATAAGATGAAACAAATAGATACACAGTTATTCCGTCTTATCTTGAATTTTAATGTATTCAAGTTTTTCTAATCGAATAATATTATATCGATAAAAATACAACAAGTACAAAAGCAAAAATAATTTTCCAATTTTCCATTAAACTGATTGACTTTTATTTTATCGTTTCGATTTTCTTTTGAAATTTCTATAAACATTAAAAAAAATGGAAAATTTATTGAAATCGAATATTTTTTATTCTTATTGTTAACTTATGAATATTTTTCTATTGGAAAGCTGAATATTGAGGAATGATCGGTTCAATCGAATGAAAAACTAATTCAAAACGTAGTAAATACAAAAGCAAGAGACAATTATGTCAATAAAAACATACAATGAGAAATTGGGATTATAACAGCATTTTAATTAAATACACGATGAATAACAAAAAAACAATTGAATGTTTTACAATAAAATTATTTATTGCATAAAATATTAAACAATCGGAAGTTCACTTTTAGTCAGATCATCTTATTTGTATTAGGAAGAAATAACATATTAAAAGTAACTGCATGTGGTACCGAGCAATTGGCGCAGTCGTCAAAGCTGCGGTGTTTGGGATGGGAGGTACTGGGTTCGAATCCCAACAGGTGATGGTCGCAAAAGAGATTTTTCACCACCTGATTACGATGAACACAACTATGACCCCCTGTTGGAGTGCAGAGTCTAAGGACCGAACCATCGTCCATGTCAGTACAGGCTGGCATGGAGCAATGCATTACGCAGATGGATGTTTAAAAATTCGTGCTTCCTCGATTTGGCCCTCGTTGGCGTAAAGTAAGGACGTTAAAATAACCGCGAAAGAGTTGGGTGAGCTTCGGCCCCAGAAAAAAATTGTAGTATGCTTTTCAAGAGATCTCAAGAAACAATCATTTCACTTCTTCCAATAATTTTCAAACAAAGATTTATGAGTCGTCTAAATTCCTATTATCAATACTTCATAGTTGCCAAATGGCAACTCTCCTTTTAGAGATCGCTTTACCACCCATTTAGGATTGGCCCGCAGAACATGCCCGAGGCAGCGTACTTTTAATTCATGAACGAGATCAAGAATTTTCATTAAATTCCCGATCTCGTGGTTGAAAAAAGCTCGGAAAATCCATTGCGTCTTGGTCTCAAAAACCATCATATATTCATATATTTTGTTTTTGATTTATTGATTTTGAGACTAACGGAAGCTGAAAAGTGTACAAGTGTATCGAGTAGTTCTTTGACACCGTTGACATTCGAGGTTTCATATTAATACCAATTTTTAAATAAAAAACGAAGGTGCTGTGAAATAGTAGTGAGACTTGCGGCCCAAGATGGTTTAATAGTTAGAGATATTGCAAACTTTTAATTCATTTGTCAGTCTACATCTCTGATAACGATAGATCACTTGAACACAAAATATCACTCAAGAATGATATAGTTGCAAAGACATACAACAGGTTGCTTAAATCATGGTCTGAAACTTGCGGTGTGTAAAATCTTTCACCAAAAAAAGTCAACAGTGAAATTAATACAAATAATACCAAAGATGACAATTCTGATGAAGATATCGAGGACAATTATAGGTTTATTGAATTTGGTACAGAATTTGATGAAGAACGTGTCAATGAGAATCGAGTAATTCCCGCAGTGGTTAAAGCTGCGGTGTTTGAGACGGGAGGTACCGGGTTCGAATCCCAACAGAGAGGGTTGCAAAAGAGATTTTTCATCACCTGATACAATCGGTGATGACGTTGAATACAACTAGGACCCCCTGTTGGAGTGCAGAATCTATAGGCCGAACATCGTCCATGCCAGTCCAGGCAGGCCGGAGCAATGCAATGTCCAAATGGATATTTAAAACGTGAACCTGTATTCGCACGCCCTCGATTTGGCTAGTAATGGCGTAAAGTAGGACGTTAAGTTAACCGCAAAACAGTTGGGAGAGCTTCGGCCTCAGATAAAAAAAAAACGTGTCAATGAGTTCTCGATTTTAGACATCTTAACAGTAGTTCGAATTGTGATTAAATTTACAAAAAAAATCGGCCGAAAAAATAAAAATCGGTCGACAAAATCTAAAATGGTATAATTTTTGTCGGTTTACGAACTTATCTTTGTTGAAAGGTTCAATTGGTATAATTTCAGTTTCCGAACGCATCAAAATGAAACGATTTTTTTGTTGGGTAACATAACCTCCCATAATTTGCAGGTAGTTTTATTAATTTACATTAATTTAATAAATATTAATTTACATTAATTTAATTATATTTATAGTTATTTACATAAAAATGTATCTATATATGTATATAAAATAAATATTTAAAGAATAATTTGAAACCAAATTAATAATTTAGGTCGAAACGCAATTTTGACATAATACTTCTTGTTCCAAGCCAAATGTAACTTTTATAATTTTTATTTTACTGTGACGTCATTTGTCGAACGACATTTTGGGTTTCCATGTGGTGACAAAATCGACCATCCGACCGAATTGTTCGGTATTGTATCTTCATGTGGCAATGCCTTACAACAACAAAAATAAAAAAGTCGAAAAAATTATATCGCCAAGAATTTGAGTATGAATGCGGAAATCGTTTGAAAATGGTTAATGGTATAATGCGATTGGCAACGAAAAAAAATACAGCATTTTACGTGGAACATTAAGTAAATCAGAGCAATGCTACTTCCAAGTTCCGAGCACTTCACCGATGTTAACAAGGAGGGTGTCATACTGGTCCTGAAATGAATGGCGAAAGTTATTTCTGGTATGTTTTCCTTATTTTAATGTTTTGGTTCTTCATGGCAAACGCATGCCCGGCGGAATTTAAATTTAACTGTGAATGCGTTTAGATGCATGGAACAATGTCCACAGTAAATTATTCGTAACAAAAAGTTCAAAAGGTATTTTTAGAGATGCGGTAAGGGACGTTTACGGCCTCCGTACATTAGTTATATTAGATGCGCATGGGTCATTATATAAAAAATAGTTCAAAGATGGCGCTATTTGTGTATTTTTAAACATTTAGTACGATTTTTATTTTTATATAATCTAAAGCGTTTATTTTGATATGAAAGAAAATAACACCTCAATGAAGATCTGGAATTTGTTTCACTCAATATAAATTTCGTTTTAACCCGTTCGAGTAGTAGTGGGCCAGAAGTGAAGAGGCCACGCTCTGTATTTGTTACCAGATAGTGTAATGCCTACTAAATGAAGTATCAATATATTGTTCAAGATAGACATCTACCATATGTTTGAGTCAAAGTGACCGCTAAAGAGCTATGCAGCTATTTAGTGCAGTCTAAATACAATATTATCTCTGAAGACATTTTGTGGTTTAAAAACGGCAATCATATACATGTTTAAACGAGACGTTCAAGTATCTTCTAATTGGTCAACTGCACTGCAAAACTACATTATATATGCAAATTCAAAGCGAACATTTTATTTTACTTATCGGTGTATTATAATTTTGGATAAACTGTATAATTGTTGTATTCGTAAATAATAAACTTAAGAAAAAAATTATAAAGAAAGTTCAAAAATATACAATTAAAAGTTAGTTTTTCTTTTCAAATCTCGTTTAACGAGATTTGAAAACAAAAACTAACTGCAAAGAAAACCAACAAATTTTAAATTTCCTTATTTTTAGTATCTTCAAGTTAATCGATTAGGTACGCCAAGATAAAAGTTTCTTGAAATCAGTCTGTTTTGTTAGAAACTTTGATTACATAAACTACATGTATTTGTATAATTATAATTGTAATTATATATAATAAAAAAAAATAAAATCCGAGACACTTTTATTGCACAAGAAATTTATTTTTTCTATCGAATTTAAGGTCGTTACTAAGTTTGGTTCTGGTAGCTCTCAATTACCAGTATGCCTAAATTTTAAAGGAAAAATTTAATATTCCATTGTTTTGAAACTAAGCAATATAAGTATGTTTTTCCAATTCTAGTCGTAGAAGGGATCATTATTTTGTACCTTAGTAGACTAAGAAATTTTGTTTCTCGGCTAGTGGTTAATAATATTGTATTATTGACCACTAGTTAATAGTGAACGCTCGATGTAATCCGATTAAATAGAATAGGGAGATTATGGTTATTTCCAATATTGATAAATTAAAGTAGATTTTGATAAGAATAAAAAAAAATCCAAATAAAATTTACAAGATAGCTATACATATATACACGCATAAATTATCATTGAATACTCTTGAAAATATTCCAAATTAATACTCTTATTATTGACAAAGAAAACCCTTCAAATAATTTCAACTTTTGCAAAATCAAATCAAACTTTTTTTTAGTTTTTTTTAGTTATAGAAATAAAATTATAAACTATAACCATAGAGAATAAACTATAATCATAAATATCATCCTCTTTGCTATAACCATAAATAAAACTTTATCAAATGAAACTAAAATTATTTAAAAATAATATTAATTTAAGCATCGGTGAATATGGTGACAGAAAAGCTAGTTTGGCCGAGGCTAAATTAACAATTTCTGCCAGACGAGCCAGACGTCTGACAATCTTTGAACTCGCAATTTTACAACAATTCTCGAAGAAACAAACCAAATCTTGCACTAATGCAGTTTAAATTTGTATAATAATATTATGGTGTGAATAAAATATTTATAGCGGCGATTAATGTAAAGTTCATTCCGTGTATTTTGGGTACAACTACATGTACAGTCGCTCCTAGTCGTGACTTAGCGCGAGTCCGTCTTAGATACAAATTATATCCGTGTTCGTCTATAAAAAGATTGATTTTAAAAATCTTAAATTCAAAGTTATTTGGTCATCCAACTACCTTTCTCATTGGGAGGAGCTTCACAATTTAATTTAATATGTAGCTCCTTCCATAAATCAATAACCGAAATTTTGTCATTTACAATGTTGAATGATTCCGCAACCATTTCGGGATGGCCTTCCAAAAATGCAAGCATAATCTCAAACTGAATGTTTATTGTGATTTTTTTTTTGTGTATCCCTAGGTAGAAACTATATTTCATTATTTTCCTTTGCTCAAAAAAGAGAAAATTATATTCGATTTTAAAATACAAAAACTTTATGGAAAATGCGAGAATACTTACATTTTAATAAATTCAAAAATATAAAATATATATATAATATATATAAAATATAGCTATGTATTATAAAAAAATCAACCTATCGATATCACTTATTATCACATTTGACATTGAACTCAAAATATAATGTGAGGTTATGACTTATGAATCATTTTCGCTGAGTATCACAAGAAAAATTTGGATCGATAGAGAATCGAAATATGTCGAAAACGAAGCATCATACCATTTCATCAATATTTTCGAAATTTTGTCGAAGATCGAAAAAGTGATGAAAGAGCATGTCGCCACAGTTTATGCAAAAAAAATTAATCGATAATTCGATGAAACATATGATGTAAATTATATAAAAATGTATTTCATCATTTTTTTAGGTTTTTGGCTATTGGTTGTAGTTTCACTAACCTTACGTTGAGATTTTTGTTGGGGAAATGCCGATTGAGATTTATCAAACCAACCGTGCCATACACAAAAATTTAATTAAATTCGCTTTCCCAAAATATTGCCGTTGTTGAAAAACACATTAATGCCGCTTACAGCTAAGCGATGAAAATATTTTAGTATAGCTTAGCTTAGTTCGCTTAGTTCATTACGTTGTACATTTCAACTTTAACATCGCTCACACATACATGTATGCAATTGACGCTCATTTAATATTAAAATAAGATTGTATTTTTATATAGGAGGCTTTGGTTTCATTACCCTAATTATGACTGTCGATTTGCATGACAATCGACACGATTTGGTGTAGCCTTCTCAGTTTTACTTTATATTTTGCATAATAAAAACAGAGAAGGCTACACAGAGTCGTGTCGATTGAAGTGCGAGTCGACAATCATAATTAGGGTGATTAATAAAAATCAATGTATACGTGTGAGCGATATAGCTGACATTAGTAAGGGAAATACAACTCGAGCTAAGTTAGTTTTCATCGCTCGAAACAAAAAATATAACTTATTCTTTTTAATATGAATTGAGAGTGTGGGGGCATTTTATACGTCCAATTATAATGTATTAATATAATTGTCTCTGATTTGCTCAATGTTCAATATATTGTGTTAAATATTGTAGATGAAAGTTGTCACATAAAAACTGTGGAGATCTGCATAGAGAACTCATTCCAACAAAAATCCCCTTGGCCAATGTGCAGAGACTTAAAAGGAATCATTCACTTGTGGTTAATTGCATTAGCTTTGAGCTATTGATATTCGGAACGGATACTTTGTGGTACTATTTTTTCGGGCTTATTCAATTAATTTGACAAAGCGAAGTTATGCCCGATGAATAGAAAGTGGCCGCGTTATGCCCTATCCTAAGAAAGAAATTCGTTTAAAATTTAAAAGTTATGTCAGCAATCAGCATAACTATCTTTTGCATGCATACCTATTACTGCATACTAAGTACTAACTCATGCACCCATACTAATTTACTCCTCTGATGGAGAAAATTATAGGTGACTACCAAAAAGGATTTCATTCTAATTGGTCTCTTGATACTCTTTAATCTCATGTTAGTATTTATCTTTAGCAATAGTGAAAGACCCTAGTACAATAATATGTAACGTCACTCAGTTCAGACACTGGAATATGTAGATGATATCTTTGTGATTGGACAGTTGTACTTATACAAGGTGATCAGGCCCATTGTCATGTATGGTCATGAGTGTTGGACATTGACAGATGAGTATGAGAGATATTGGTTAATGACATTCGAGGGGAAAGGCATGCGATGATATATCGCATATGATACATGATATATCCCAAAACGCAACGATAACAACACTAACCGAGTTCTTTTAAACTACGAGATCAGGAGTTTCATGAAAATTCCTGATGTCATTTAAGAATAGGGTATAGAACGACTTGTCGTCTTCAAGTTGTCTAGAGCAATACGAAGAGCAAGCTCGGGATCGAATCCAATGGATCCAGATTGTTGGTTTGGTATGATAAAATTACTAACGGAGAAAGAAACGGCTGCAATAGTCATGTTAAATGACAAAAAAATTAAAACCTAAAACCTATTTTATGAAAATTTTGGACTAAAATTCATTGAAATTGCATAATGCAAGTATTATTACATATACTTATAGATGTGCATAGCTGTAAAATTCCTTTATTCGAATTAGTTGCAGTGCTAAATTATATTTCAA
Organism: Tipula confusa; assembly: GCA_963556175.1. Taxonomy (NCBI): domain Eukaryota; kingdom Metazoa; phylum Arthropoda; class Insecta; order Diptera; family Tipulidae; genus Tipula; species Tipula confusa. The sequence goes on from OY744476.1 coordinate 124,602,785, forward strand.
AAAAGATATTTAGTAAAATATTTCAAATTCTTAAACCTAATGTTACTGTAATAATTTATAATTAATCATATACAAATATTAAGGTGTATTGACGTTAATATTCACATTAGAAAATTCTAAACAAATATTTACAATTATTGATTTTACCAAATATGTAAATACATATTTGGATTATTTCATTTCCAGAAGGTCCGATCGCCGGTAACGATAATTATAAGCAAATATTAGAGCTTGGTTTATTTTTAATAACACAAGCATATTATGTGAATATTATTACAATAAATTATAACGAAAAACGCCACATACCGCTTCGCACATTCTAAAGTATATACTCGTACTAACGCAAAAATGAAAACATTTTTCAGTAGAGCCGGTTAAATATATTTTTTAAATTTGATGGTAAATTTTAGTAATTTAGAAAAAAATTCTGTGTATTATATTGATTGATTGATTAGAGTGTACGGCCAAGGACGAACCAGGAACTCCCGGAATGCCGGGCACCATCATACGGAAGGATAGGGCACCTTCGTAAGGAGTGGATGGAATGTTAGTTATGATAGACTTGACCCGGATACTGACACCAAGTGATCGATAGTTAGTATTTGTGTGGTGTAGGGAAAGGAGAGGTAGGTTAGTAATGATAGAATTGGTTTCGCAGTAGCCAATATTTAACAACTGTTAGCACAAGACAATCACAATTATAATGAGCTGCTCTGCATTCTATTATCTCTTAAATATAACTCCAGTGCTCCACTCTTCAGCTGTAATCTGCAAAGGTTCCCTTAAAACAAAACTATTAGTGAACTATTTAATTCTTTTGAGCCGTATACTGTAATAAATAGCGTTAGTTTCCGCCTGTAAATTATAATTGAACTATTTTAATATAATAATATAATAACACAACAATACAACAATATAACAACATAATAATATAATATCCCAATAATATAACAACATAACAAAGTAATAACACAATAAAACAATATTATAACAATATACCAACATAATAATATGATATTCAAAAAATACAAAAATATAACAATATAAAAACATAAAAATATAAAAACCTAAAAATATAAATATAAAAATATACAAGCCTAAAATCTACAAACGGTCAGTAATCAAACCACCTATCCAACAACATCCAACCCTCGGCCACGGTTTAAAGCAAAATCGCTTAGCAATTACTCCGTTGTCACACCGACAATAAACCGATCCGGAAACCAAACTCTCCTCCTATTTAGAATCCATAGACATCAACAAAGACAAATCACATTCAATCAGCAACCAACTTTATCCCATCAACAATCCACAACAAATTAAGCTCCCATAGCATACATCCCTCCCGCAGTGCTGTTACAGATCTAGTTCCACAACGCAGCAAGCCCGGCGAACCTCAGACCGTCAAACAAAAAGGCATCGTATGTACCGATTATTACCAAAATGTAACCTTTTCTAAAAAAATTAAAGAATATCCTTCAATAATGCCAGCCACTGCGCAACCACAACATTGCATCGCTGACGCAAATCAATGATCGCCTGTCAAACAAATGAATCGAACTATCTTTCACGAAATAAAACAAAATCAATAACGAAAATACATATACAGATGCTCAACGCAAAACATGTGATGGATGAGAGTGAGAGTATGTAACGTGCGTCTTGCATTGATATTTTTTTTAAGGTTTCTACAAAAATATTTGTAGGTACTTTTAACGTCATATAAGATATAATTCGCATTATGATTGCTGTCGTCGCACTGTAGCTATAATGTTTTTGTTGATGATTATGATAGGAACACTAACATCATTTTATTGCTTTAACTGACCCGTCATCAATTTATTGCATTAACTGACCCGTTGTATGGACTGGTTTTCGCTTGTTCATTGACCAATATTGTGGTGGTATTGATTTTCCTCCTACCATATGATCATAAAGTAATTTTTTATGATCGTGGATATCCAAAAACAAATAATTGATTTCAGTCTTTTTGATGAGCAGCAGTCATCATAACAACATTATCATTGATATATGGATATATCTGTTTAAATCTACATATTTGTAAAAATCAGTGTTAGTTTGTAGAGCCATATTGAATTGAATAGAGCCATCCGCAAATGCGCTAATATTCGGGTGTTTGCTTGGACATTTTTATTTATAGACGAAAAAATATAAACGGGTAATTATAGATTTATATACTGAGTGGAAATTAGTTTTTATAAATTTGGTATTATTAAATATAGTTAAATTGTGGACCAAGAGTGATATCGTAGATTAAGGTAATCGCCTTTAGAGGGAATTTAACCGCCTTTCCTGTTATAAAATTACCAAAGTCAAACTATAGCCGGTTTTTACTCCTACAATTGGGTTTCCGAAACCTTAGGTGACGACCTTGGGGTGGTGTAGGTAGTGGGTCCGTCCACGCTATTGCCTAGCCGACCGGCTATATTATTTATTGGCGTTATTTTATAAATCGCTGACTAATATAAATGAACGGTGACAACAAATAAATTGGAAGTTCATTGGGTTCCAGCAGCGGTATTGGTTTATTCGAAAATATAAAAAAAAAAAAAAAAAAAAAAAAAAAAAAAAACGGGAAAATATTGGATTAACCTTCTTCTTCGCACATGTATATATTATATAAATAGGGCCACTGCTCTGCTTATCAAACACAAGATTTGGGATAAATCATTTTTTTTTATGAATTCATTTATGATATATAAGTATATGTTTGTATAGTGTGTGATTAGCTTATAGTTTTATCTAAGAAATTTAATGAATTTGAATAGTGAATTTATTGTGGTGAATGATATGGTGAACTTTATAGTGCTAATAATTTTGTTTTAGGTCAAGTTATATGAATCGTACATACCGCAATCCCCTGAGCGCTCTGGATTTTGTGGGTAAGTGTGTTTTTTGGTAATTTTTTTTATATAGTTATTGCACGAAAATAATAAATTTACCTATCATTCATATATATATAAAGACACGTGACTTTCTTATGGAGTTGATTTAGACACTCCGATATTGAATTGAATAATTATATTGTTAAAGTTAATATTATGCTGTCCATAACATATGTAATATAATCTGTAGTACATTAAGTTCAAACATTAAATATAATGCTTATTTTGTCATTGCATACCGGTTATCGTTTTGATTATTAACTTAGAAATGTCGAGATAAATTATTTGTGTGGGGAAGTATCATTAATATGAAGTAATTGTCATGTTATGGGTGACCAGTTGAAGTGTTGTTGGTTGGCGTAGCACATGATTTTAGTTTTTTTGTGATGCTGTGGTGTAATCTTATTTAAATTTCATTGAACCCGCCCAGCCCTGAGCACTCAGGATTTATAGTATCAAGCATGTGCACAATTATACACCCAAGCGTTACAAAAATGGCGCCGAAACAGGGACCTGTTATTAATTTTCTTTATTGAACATGTGTTTTTATAAATAGTTTTGGTCGCTTTAATAAAGCATCCAAGGAGCTTCACTCCTTATCTATAGATGCATTTTTTCCGCCTCTTACATTTTATTAATTAAATGCGGAATATTCATCTTTTGGTAATTTTGAAATTTTTCAGATGTTATTAAATTTTAAAAATTTTATATTCAAGTCATTTAACTATATCATAGAAGATTGATTTTAACGTGGAAATATTGGTTGATTGACTGTGACTCAGTGTTTCCCAATGATTTTCATAGTTATTCTTTTTTATTTTATTTTTATGGTTAGTGTTTTTCTTCCTTCGCATTAATTAAATTTTTTCAGTTTAATAGCGGGTTAGGGCAGTTGATTTAATTATGACAAATGATAATCGAATCTAAGTAATTCTTAGTCATCTTATCTATCATTGGATTGAAATTTAACTGTTTTAACTTGTCTGTTTGAGTATTTAAATATTTCATATCAGTTACTAATCAGATAATAGAGAATTGATTTCAGCGTGTAAATTTACTGGTTGATTGGCTGTGACTCAGTGGTTCCCAGTAGTTTTCACAGTTGTTTCTTTTTTATTTTTTTGTTAGTGTTATTTTATTTTTGTCATCAAATTTTTTTTTCCGATTAGTGCAGTTGATTTAATTATGATGAATGATAATCGAATCTAAGTGATTCTTAGTCATCTTATCAGTCATCGGGGTTAAATTTAATTGTTTTCACCTGTCGGGTTATTCTATTTAAATATTCTATATATTTATGTATATATATTTATGTTTATGTACCAATCAACAACCATTTCTGCTGCTCCCATACTTTGTTATATTATAATTATTATTTTGATTAGATAATTTTGCCTAACTAAATTTTTCATCAAATATTTGTTTTTTGTCGGTAATCCACTACAGTGTTACTTTACGTATAGTGAAGTACAAGTTTTTTTTTTAAATTTCTATTAGGTTAATAATTTTTTTTTTAAGTTTTTATGGTTCCAACTAATTGACCTAATTGATTTGCTGGGATTCCGTTATTCTTAGCTCATTTAGTTGGTCTACCTTCTTATGAATGCATAGGTTTAGTTTGGTTAAATTTTATTCTGATTTTTGAGGGTGTCGCCCATTTGGATGATTACAAACAATTATTTGAATACTTCCCCTAGTTGAATTATATATTAATTGTTACTTAATTAACATTTTTTTTTTTTTGTAAACACAGAATATTTATCTAATTTTTCGTTATTATTTGGTACTTTAGTACATATTATTATCTACTTAATTATTAAAAGTATATAAGTATATCCCATATTGGTATAGTATTTTTTTTTTGTATTATTTTCATAAATACATAAATTTTTTTGGTTCTGTTGCTTGGATTTAGATATAATTTAAATTACATATTTATTTTTTCAATTGCGGTGGTAGCAATAGTCTTTTATTTACAATGAATTTTACAAGTTATATTGACGCTCTCACAAGCGAAGAGCTAAAAGTTGAGTTTATTATTCGAAATATTAAGTCTGGGTTGTCTAATTCTAAAGAATTACTGGTTGATCGAATGATCGAGGAGGCGGCAAACTCTAAACCTAAACCAAATAAACCACATCCCGATATCGATATCAGTTTGGAGGTTGGTTCTGCAAAGGATATAGCAGAATCTTTAAATAAACAAACAGACATCAAATTCCAACCCTTAAATAAGGTATTAGTGAGTCAAGTAATGTTTCGAGCTCTGCATTGGCAAAGACGACTGGAGCGTATTAAAAACACCACGGGTGAAATTCTGAATATCACCAGCGTGATAACTAAACTCAGACGGGTGAATCAATATGCACAGCGTCTGCTTGCCGAAGAATCCTCGAACACAAACACTAATGATCCCATAGGTGATCCCAGTCAAACTAGGCAAGATGACCTTATTGATCCTAGTGAGAAAGAAGAAGGAGCATCCATGCTGATGCAGGTTGGTTCGAAAACAACCCAAAGGTTTGATACTAAGGAAGCCAATCAAAGGGAACGGTTTGTTCTTCCGCAGCAGATGTATTCATCAATAGACAATGAGTTGAATTTTTATAATAATCCATGGCAAGGTTATCCGCAAGAAAAACATCGTGAATTAACGTCACCTCCTAAGCTTATTAATAATCCTTTGAGTTTGAGTGATCAAAGTAACTGTCGTTCCATAAATACTAAAAATGGCCCAGGCAAATTAGAAGTTCTACAAAACACTGGTGCTCGACCTAAAATTCGCACATCTGAGTTAGTAGACACAAACAAAAATCAGTCCCGTCAGCTTCCTCAGTGGAAAATTTCATTTAATGGTGGTTCGAAAGGACTAGATGTGCATGATTTTGTGTTTCGATTAGAGACATTCGCGAAAAGAGATGGTTACGCGGAAAATAAACTACCTCTACTGATCTACAATTTTGTTAGCGATCACGCTGAAAAATGGTTGTGGGTTTATGCGCGAGATAACCCTAACGCAACATGGTTTGATATGAGAACAGCTCTGCTTTTGAGATTTTCCAGCCACGAAAGTGAGCGAGAAACTCGTCGATCAATTGAACGGAAAATGCAAAACAGAGAAAGCTTTAACGATTTTGCTCTAGAAATTCAAACATTAAATGGGCATCTTTCAAAACGATTTTCAGATTCGGAGCTAGTAGAAATTCTTCGCGAAAACATGAATCCCGTTTTAAGAACGGCGACGTTATCTATGCAATTCAATACGGTAGAACATCTTAGAGCGGTATGTCACCAGTTTGAACGAATTTGGTCAAGTTCGGGGTATGATCCACGGCAGAATGTGGAATATCCAAAACGTCGACTAAACTTAAACGAAGTTCAATATCGTGCGCAATCAAAAGATATGCCATCCGACCTTTTGATGAGTAACGAGGATAGAACAGATACTGATATATCCGCCGTTCAAGCTACTAAGAGCGATAGAGTTTCCCCGCAATCCAATTATCTCGTTTGTTGGAATTGTAAAGATATCGGACATCGCTACCACGACTGTCTGTTAGATTTCCAAAGTGTTTTTTGTTTTGGGTGTGGTGCACCCGAGGTAAGAAAACCAAATTGCCTTCTTTGCGCTAAACGATCTTTAAACCAAAAGTCGAACGAGTTCCAGTCGGGGGAAACTCGTTCGGGATCGATACCCCCCAGAAAACTATAATTAAAATACCAACACCCGTTACATCAAAATCCGTAGATACACAAACCACAAATGTACAAAACAATGAAGTATGCCGCTGCCATAAACTATTTAACTTAGCAGCTCATCAACAGCTGACGGTCGTTTCCTCCAAACCAAATGTCTTGCGCTTAAAAAAGGGGGAAATTTCACTAGAAAATATTCCTCAAACAGTATTGGGTTTTACGGAAAAGAAACAATCAGTCCGTATGAAACAATATTGGCAGGCACGCCGATTTATCATTAAGCAATGTTGCAACTCGATCATAAGCCTTAAGAATGATCAAAGGCCTCACACGGAAATTTCGATTAATGGACATAATCTAATTGGTCTTTTAGATAGTGGCGCATCTATAAGTGTTTTGGGGAAAAATGCGTTAAAACTTATTGAAATCATGGGTCTTAAAATTCGGCATCTCAGCTCTTATGTAAAAACGGCTGATGGTACGTCACAACCTATAGTTGGATTTGTAGAAGCTAAGGTAGAATATAATAACATAGTCCATCCCTTGCGATTCTATATAGTACCAAGTTTGTCAGGAAATCTTTATTTGGGCATTGACTTTTGGGCCAAGTTTAATTTAGCTCCAAAGATCATCAATGAAATTGCCACACCTATCGTTGCTAAGTCCACTAAGCATTGCTTAACCCCATCTCAGGAAAATGTGTTGGAATCAATCAAATCAATGTTTGCAGCTTTTGAAACACATGGCTTGGGAAGAACTAGAGTTATGGAACATGTTATCAATGTAGGGCAAACTTCTCCTATTAAGCAACGTTTTTACAACGTATCACCTGCTATCCAGGATATAATATACTGCGAGTTAGACCGCATGCTAAAAATGGGAGTTATTGAAGAGTCAACTAGTGCCTGGAGTTCCCCCATGGTGTTAGTCAGAAAATCGAATGGTAAAGCGCGATTATGTTTAGACTCTAGGAAGCTAAACTCGGTCACTAAAAAGGATGCATACCCACTCCCTCACATTGATGGGTTAATTGGTCGTCTAAATATTACTAAATTTATAAGTTCGTTAGACCTGAAAGATGCCTTTTGGCAAATACCTCTGGAGGCGGCATCTAAGGAGAAAACGGCATTCACGGTACCTGGTAGACCACTCTACCAGTTTACTGTGATGCCGTTTGGCTTATGTAACGCGCCCCAGAGTATGTGCAGACTAATGGACAAAGTTATACCCCACCAATACCACGAAAGGATTTTCGTGTATTTGGACGATTTATTGATCATCTCAGCCACTCTTGAGGAACACTTTTATCTATTGAAGACAGTAGCGAAATTATTATCTGATGCTGGTTTAACCATTAACTTGTCCAAGAGTAATTTTGTAATGCGGGAGATAAAATATTTGGGATTTATAGTAGGTGAGGATGGTCTCCGAACCGATCCTGGAAAGGTTGAAGCCATTTGTGACTTCCCAAACCCAACTACTGTAAAACAAACCCGTAGACTGTTAGGCATGGCAGGATGGTATCGGAGATTCATTCCGAACTTCGCAGAAATCTCCGCTCCAATTACCAACTTGCTCAAGAAGGGACAAAAATTCGTATGGAGCTGTGACGCTCAATCTGCATTCGACAAATTAAAATCACTATTAACAACGGCTCCCGTATTAGTAAATGCGGTGTATACTAAACCCTTCTATATTAGGTGTGATGCTAGTACAGAAGGTATCGGAGGGGTCCTCTTTCAAAAAGATGAAGATGACCAGGAACGTCCGATAGCGTTCGTTTCACAAAAATTGAATAGTGCTCAACGTAATTATTCAATTTCAGAATTGGAGTGTCTAGCAGCACTGATTAGTGTACACAAATTTAGACCATACGTCGAGGGTTACCATTTTACCTTGATAACAGATCATGCCAGTTTGAAATGGCTAATGTCCCAAAAGGACCTAAGCGGCAGGTTAGCTCGTTGGAGCTTGAAACTTCAATCGTACGACTTTTCCATTGAACATCAAAGAGGTTCACTCAATGTTGTTCCTGATGCCCTCTCCCGAGCGTTCTGTGACAATTTCGACGAATTGAGAAAAGAGAAACACTTGCATGTGGGGTCTATTGATCTGCACTCGAACCATTTTTCTGATTCAGAGTATGTAAATTTGTTAAATAAATTCCAGGCATCCCCATCGACTTATCCGAACCACCGAATCGCGAATGGAAAAATCTATATACGATTAGAACCACTGCGGAGTCAAATTATAACTGACATTCCCGTATGGAAGCTGTGGGTCCCTTCTAAGTTAACCAATCTGCTTATTAAACAGGAACACGATACTCCAAGTGCGGCTCATGGAGGCATTCGTAAAACTCTAGATCGAATTAGACGATTCTATTTCTGGCCTCATTTAAGGAGAGAAGTAACAGACTACATAGCTAATTGCTCTACATGTAAAACTTCCAAGGCCGCAAACAAAATGCTAACTCCACCCATGACTCCCAATCGTTGTTTGGAACGGCCATTCCAAAAATTATATGTGGATTTGTTAGGACCGTATCCGAGATCAAAGAATGGAAAGACGACGATTCTCATTGTTTTGGATAAATTGACTAAATTCGTCCTCTTAAAACCATTAAATAAAGCTATTGCATCAAAAATCGTAACATATATTAGGGATGATATATTCTTAGTTTACGGGGTTCCAGAGTCGATACACTCAGACAATGGTGTACAGTTTGTTAGTAAGGAGTTTCAACAGCTATTAAAGGAATTTGGGGTACAACATGTGAAAACAGCCTTGTATGCTCCACAGTCTAATGCCTCAGAACGTGTAAACCGTTCTATAATTGAAGCTATCAGAGCTTATGTATCCAAAGACCATCGCGACTGGGATACTTATTTAAGTGCAATTAGTAGTGCATTGCGACATTCGGTTCATGACGCATTATCTGTCTCCCCACATTTCTGCCTATTTGGATATCACCGAACCAACCATGGCGATGAATACAAATTGCTTCGAGAAATTGGTTGTATACACGAAAATAGTGTCTTAGTGGAATCTCTTCCGGAAAGAATTCAACTTATTCACGAAGAGGTGAGAAGTAAAGTGGCAGAAGCCTATAAAAAATATGCATCACATTATAACTTACGCTCTAGAGTGGTTGATTTTCAGCCTGGTGAAATAGTTTATTATCGTAACCACCCACAAAGCAGGGCAATTGATTACTTTTGTGCAAAATTCGCTCCTAAATTTATCAAGGCCCGAGTGAAGTGTAGAATTGGGAAGGTCAATTACCAGCTAGAGGATGAAACGGGATGCTTGATAGGTATGTTTCACGCGAAAGACATTAAACGTTGAGTGAATGGTTAACATATAGATTTCAGTCTAGACCGTTTAAGGTTTTTTTCAGAGTTTTCTCGACTTTATCGCTTTTCACTAACGATTAAGCGCTATCAAGAAAATCTGTGTTGTAACGTGCGTCTTGCATTGATATTTTTTTTAAGGTTTCTACAAAAATATTTGTAGGTACTTTTAACGTCATATAAGATATAATTCGCATTATGATTGCTGTCGTCGCACTGTAGCTATAATGTTTTTGTTGATGATTATGATAGGAACACTAACATCATTTTATTGCTTTAACTGACCCGTCATCAATTTATTGCATTAACTGACCCGTTGTATGGACTGGTTTTCGCTTGTTCATTGACCAATATTGTGGTGGTATTGATTTTCCTCCTACCATATGATCATAAAGTAATTTTTTATGATCGTGGATATCCAAAAACAAATAATTGATTTCAGTCTTTTTGATGAGCAGCAGTCATCATAACAACATTATCATTGATATATGGATATATCTGTTTAAATCTACATATTTGTAAAAATCAGTGTTAGTTTGTAGAGCCATATTGAATTGAATAGAGCCATCCGCAAATGCGCTAATATTCGGGTGTTTGCTTGGACATTTTTATTTATAGACGAAAAAATATAAACGGGTAATTATAGATTTATATACTGAGTGGAAATTAGTTTTTATAAATTTGGTATTATTAAATATAGTTAAATTGTGGACCAAGAGTGATATCGTAGATTAAGGTAATCGCCTTTAGAGGGAATTTAACCGCCTTTCCTGTTATAAAATTACCAAAGTCAAACTATAGCCGGTTTTTACTCCTACAATTGGGTTTCCGAAACCTTAGGTGACGACCTTGGGGTGGTGTAGGTAGTGGGTCCGTCCACGCTATTGCCTAGCCGACCGGCTATATTATTTATTGGCGTTATTTTATAAATCGCTGACTAATATAAATGAACGGTGACAACAAATAAATTGGAAGTTCATTGGGTTCCAGCAGCGGTATTGGTTTATTCGAAAATATAAAAAAAAAAAAAAAAAAAAAAAAAAAAAAAAACGGGAAAATATTGGATTAACCTTCTTCTTCGCACATGTATATATTATATAAATAGGGCCACTGCTCTGCTTATCAAACACAAGATTTGGGATAAATCATTTTTTTTTATGAATTCATTTATGATATATAAGTATATGTTTGTATAGTGTGTGATTAGCTTATAGTTTTATCTAAGAAATTTAATGAATTTGAATAGTGAATTTATTGTGGTGAATGATATGGTGAACTTTATAGTGCTAATAATTTTGTTTTAGGTCAAGTTATATGAATCGTACATACCGCAATCCCCTGAGCGCTCTGGATTTTGTGGGTAAGTGTGTTTTTTGGTAATTTTTTTTATATAGTTATTGCACGAAAATAATAAATTTACCTATCATTCATATATATATAAAGACACGTGACTTTCTTATGGAGTTGATTTAGACACTCCGATATTGAATTGAATAATTATATTGTTAAAGTTAATATTATGCTGTCCATAACATATGTAATATAATCTGTAGTACATTAAGTTCAAACATTAAATATAATGCTTATTTTGTCATTGCATACCGGTTATCGTTTTGATTATTAACTTAGAAATGTCGAGATAAATTATTTGTGTGGGGAAGTATCATTAATATGAAGTAATTGTCATGTTATGGGTGACCAGTTGAAGTGTTGTTGGTTGGCGTAGCACATGATTTTAGTTTTTTTGTGATGCTGTGGTGTAATCTTATTTAAATTTCATTGAACCCGCCCAGCCCTGAGCACTCAGGATTTATAGTATCAAGCATGTGCACAATTATACACCCAAGCGTTACAAGTATTAAAAGATATATTTAATAATATATATATATATATATAATATATATATATATATATATATATATCAATATAATATATCAATATAATATATATATATATATATATATATATATATATATATATATATATATATATATATATATATATATATATATAGATCACCACATGAAATGTATGAAGGGTACTGTTACTAGTGTGGTATCCTCAAGGTAAATGACATTTTCGGTAAATTTTTTAGTCAATCGAATTATTGTACTAAAAACGTGAGAGAATTGTAAGAAAAAATGGTAATTAATCGTGTTTGCTGTTTTTTTTACTTTAGTCGAAATTACATATATGTATATCGTTTGTTTGCAAATAAAAATGTATAAACTTCTATATTATAATAAATTAATTTATATATAATATATATTTTTTAATATAATAATATTTTATAACCAAAGTGTTTTAACCAATTCATTAACTGGGATTACTGGGAATGGAAAAATCAAAAAAAAATATATATATATTAAATAACACGTTATATTTTTAAAAAAATTTATAATATTTTGTAAAATTTAATATTTTTTACACGTTAAAAATGTCAAAAATAAAAAGTATTTACACTATACTAAACTTTCAATTAGTGATAATTTATAATTTCGTCTATATTTTAAGACCGGTTTCGGATTGATCATCCTTCATCAGTTATCGATAGTATACTGTGAGTTTGTGGTTAATGTCTTCATATTATAAAACCATAATTTTAATTTATGTTGTGAAAATACTGTTATATCCCTGTTTTCGCTATAAGATCATATAATTTGTTTGTGTTTGTATTTATTTTATTATTAAGCATACAATTGTCGTTTCGATGTTTATATATTTTGTATTCTTCCATATGTTCCATCATGTCGCCCTTGCTGTGTTTATACAAAATTTCGAGGTTTGTGTTAAAATTGATGTATGTGTGTTTATTAATCCATAAATGTTGTGCAAAATTTGATTTAAAAGAAGTTGTGTGAGTGTTATTTAATTCCTGTACATGTTCCGTAAATCGGTGTTTGAAACTTCTGCCAGTTTGCCCTAAATAAAAGCTTTGACAGTGGTTGCAATTTAACTTATACACACCAGTTTCACATGTATCCTCTCGTTTCGGTTTTAATATTTGTTGTAGGTTGCTGTTTGTTTTGTAAGCTGTGTTGTATCCAAACGTTTTGAAGATCTTCTGTAAAATGTTACTGGTGAATTGGTTGTATTCTGCTGCTATGTATTTTTTGTTGTTGTCTTGTTTAACTGTGTACATTGTGGTGTGAAGTCGTTGTTCTATTTTATTTCTTATAGGTGTGTTAATTTGTTCTATCACTTTTTGTGCATAACCAATTTCATTTGCAATGTATACTATTGTGTTGTATTCATTAGTGTAGTCAATATGGTCCATTAGGATTGAATTCAATCTATAAAGCATATGAATGTATGCAGCCATTTTATGCTGGAACGGGTGATTAAACGTTTTGTGGATAGTGTGATTCGTTTGTGTATTTTTTCTGTATATTTTAAAGTTATGTTTTTGATTTATGTTGGTAATTGTTAAATCAAGAAAATTAATAGATCTATTTGTTTCTATGTCCAAAATGAATTTTATATTTTGATGTAGTTGTTTATATATTTTGAAGATTATTTAGTTGTCTGTTTGTGTCCTTAAATATCAATATAATATCATTCTCACCTTCGAAGAAAAAAAATATTGTTCTGCTGTCTTCTTGGATATTGCACAAGCCTTCGACAAAGTTTGGCATAGAGGTTTAATATACAAAATTAAAGAACTTTTACCGAAGCAGTTCCATGTAGTTCTTGAAAACTATCTTCTTCAAAGGAAATACTTGGTTAAACAAAACGCAGCAACCTCTGGTTTACATGATATTAGTGCAGGTGTTCCACAAGGAAGTGTCTTGGGACTAATTTTATACTTGTTGTATACAGCCGATTTGCCCATTTGCAATGAAGCAATAATATCAACATTTGCTGATGATACGGCCATATTAGTGTCAATCCTCAAACTGCGACTTGCAAACGCAATTGCAAAATCATCTGAATAAAATTGAAAACTGGCTAAAGACTTGGCGAATAAAAGACAATGAAAATAATTCAACACATGTTACATTCACACTTAACAAACTCACCTGCCCACAAGTTAAATTGAACGGTGTAACTATTCCGCAGCAATCTAGTGTCAAATACTTAGGGTTACATCTGGACATAAGGTTGACATGGAAAAAGCATATAGAAGCAAAGCGTAATCAAATAAAAATAAAATTTGGTAAGATGTATTGACTATTGGCTAATGGAAGAAAATCAAGATTATCACTCGACAATAAAGTTTTACTATATAAAGCGATACTTATGCCCATATGGACATATGGTATTCAGTTATGAGGATCCACCAGCGCATCAAATAGAGAATTTTTGCAACGTACACAATCAAAAATACTTCGTAGGATCACGAATGCCCCCTGGTATATTCGAAACACCAACATACATCATGACCTCGGTATTTTAACCATTAAAGATACAATTAGAACCTATAGTTCGAGATATTGTTAAACTAGAGACACATCCCAATGCTTTGGCCCGGGACATTCTAAAACAATCGAAATACAGACGACTGAGAAGAACTGATCCACTTGGACTATTGAATTTATAAATTAAGTAAATGGTGAACACTAACAATAAGTATTAACATTGGTTAAAACTTATAAAAATAGCAGTAAGGTTAGTTTGTAAGATTCGCATACATCTTGTTAGTTTCTTTTTAGAAAGATTCAAGAATAAAGCCATAGGCAGTTGCAATAAAAAAAACGTACCTGTGCCAATATAATATATTTTTTCTGAGTGCATTTCTGTTATTGGGTATATATTTTTTCTCGAAATCATTTAGATAAATATCTGCCAATGTTCCTGAAATAGGATTTCCCTTAGCTAATCCTTCCTTTTGATTGTATATTTTATTGTTGTGACTAAAATAATTTTGTTTTGTGATGACATTTAGTAGTTTGATAGCTTCCGTGATTTTTGTAGTGTCGACGTTGTTTTTTTAGTAGAAGATTCTCTATGATATTTAATGTTTCTGCTATTGGTATGTTCGAGTACACCTAATTACGTCGAATAATGCCAGTATTGCTGCATGAGGAATAGTAATTGAACTTATTTTATTTACTAATTTTAGATATTTTTTATGGATCGATTGTCTTCTAATTCGATGTTGTCTAATATCCATGTGTTCATAAATTTTGCAATTTTGTAAGTTGGTGATGTAGTAAAGTTTATGAGTGGCCTGATTGGGATGTGTGGTAATAAAAAAAAATTATTCAGAAAGATGTAAGACATTTTTTCTGTAAGCGAGAATTCCACAATGAAACATTTACTGTCAGTATTTTTAAAATGAGACAAAAATTTAAATTTAATTGTTGTGTGAACATTGTCAGTAAAATTGTATATAAAACAAATTGTGCCTATGTTAATTTACTGACATAACTATTATAGTACATTACGTCTGTGTTAGTTTACTGCCATAATTATTAGGGAATGGAGTGTTTTTATGGCAGTAAACTAACACATCAACATTAAATTTGTTTACGGATGTAAAATATTTATACACACACTAAAGTAATTTAATTGTTTTTTAGACTACACAAATACGTAATATTTTGTAAAGTTTTAATATTTTATAAATAGTACATATATGTATTCATTTTTAAAAGAAATGAAAAAATGTATTTTTTTAATTCGCGGAATTTTGTTTATTGTCAATTTTCGATATTATTTATTAATAACTAAATGAAATTTTGAAAACAAATTTAAATTAAACAATTATTTAATTAATATTTTAATATGTGCATATTACATTACTTGAACTGTATGCACTAAATAATTCCTTTCCTAGAAAAAATGTCGACAAAAAAAAATTTAACTCAATCAAATCAACAAATTAAAATTGGAAGATAAACTCCGCGTAACAATGAAAAATTTATGAAATTTCTCTCAAAATGTATCAATAAAATTTAGCTATAAAAAAAATAAAAAAGTATTGTTCGTCTTTGTCACCATATATAAATTTATTCTTTGTCTCTTTTTTTATTTTTTCAGTATATTTTTACTGTCAGTAAATGTTTCATTGT
The DNA here is from genome assembly GCA_963556175.1 of Tipula confusa. Lineage (NCBI taxonomy): Eukaryota > Metazoa > Arthropoda > Insecta > Diptera > Tipulidae > Tipula > Tipula confusa. Next base: position 124,618,754 of record OY744476.1, read on the forward strand.
GGAATTCTCGCTTTGATAATACGTAACTATAGATTTAATTTAGCTTTATTTTAGGGACATTGGAAGAAGAACGTGCTTCAATCAAAGTGAGAATAACGCTGGATTACGAATTTCAGTCTAAAAATTGCAACCCACGGCGGTGCTGGGAGTTGACACTCCAGCAATTTCTATAGATTATTTATTTACATACAAATATTCATTTCTTTAAAGAAAAGTCATCGACGAAGCTAAACTAGGAAAAGGCTTTAGAAACGTGACACAAAAGTGGCAAAAGCTTTTAAAAAAATATAAGGTAACAAGTATAAGATATCAATAATTTATGATACTTATATACTTTGTTCTTATTTCATAAAATGACACAACCACAATTGGGAGTGTCGACGGAAGACGGGAAGTTACTTCCCACGCTATTTTGATGTCGGATAAAGACTATGATTTGTTTTTAAAAAATCATGTATTTTTAAAAACAAATCATGGTCTTTATCCGACATCATTGGGTTATAGTAAGCAAAGCGATTAACATCTCATTTTTATTTTTTTTATTTTTTATTTTTTTCTTGTGATTGAAAAATATTTTTGAAATAATCAAATTTATTATTTTTCGATGAATGATTATATGACACCAGTTTTACTTCTCATAATGCCAAACGGTTATTTATATAATTAAAATTAATTGATTCATCATAAAAAGCCAAAACACTATGACCTAACAGATGATGAGAAACTGTTAAACAAAGATTATCACCATTTACGAGGAGTTGATGGTGATTCAAATTCACGGACGCAAGAGGTTCATAACGAACATAGCGTTCTATTAAAATCAAGAAAGATACGAGAAATTTTTAGTCTTATCAATGCTGAGTGGTGTTTAGTTTCTTATTATTGTTTTATCATGTTAATGCATGAGAATTGCTACATGGAATGCTAACGGTATTAGAAATAAAAAACGTGAACTTGAAGCCTTTTTCAAAATGCAAAATATCGATGTGTGTCTGATATCTGAGACCCACTAAACAAGACTTACTTAACAATTCAGGGTTACCAACTTTACGAAACAATCCATCCGGTAATCAAGCAAGAAGTGAAACCGCTGTTATAATAAAAAACTATATTAAACACCATGAATGCCAGCATTATCAAACACCTGAAACCCAGCTTACCGTAGTAGGAATTACATCTACCAAGCAACGCCTTCAGATAGAAGCGGTATATTTTCCACCTAGATACAACCTGAAGAAATCAAACTACTTGAATATCCTACAACATTTCAATGGTAGATTTATATTAGGAGGTGATTTTAATGCAAACCTTGTTGACTTTGGATCTAGGCTTACACCAAAAAAAGTTAAAGAACTAAAAAATGCAATAAATGAAATGGGATGTAACATACATTCCACTGGCAAGCCGACATAATGGCCTACGGACCCAGTTAAAACTCCTGCTCTACTGGATTTTTTTATATCAAAACAAGTTTTATCAAATTTTGTTGAAGTAGATGAAAATTCGGATATGGCCTCTGATCATTCTGCAATGATACTTACCATAAGTTAGGAAGAAAACAAGACCAACTCTTGTCAATCAAACAACTGACTGGGTTAGCTTCAGATCTGAATTAGAAAGCAATATTAACCCACAAACACGATTAAAAACGGAAACGGAGCTAGAGGAAGAGGTTGAAAACTTCACAAATATCATTCAATTAGCCGCGTGGAATAACACTAAAGAAACAGCATCCAAAACTACTGGTAAAAGTTACCCAAGAGAAATTAGGAACCTGGTCTTAGAAAAAATTAAAGCTAGGAAAAAATGGCAACAAACGAGGAGTCCATCTGGCAAGACGATCCTAAATAACAACTCACAGCAGCTTAAGCGAGAAATTCAGAAGTTAAATAATAAATCATTTTTTTCGTTTCTTGGAAAGTTGACGGCTGATGAAAATACAGACTACTCATTATGGAATGCAACCAAAAGAATGAAAACCCCAATCATGCAGATCCCTCCTATTAAGCGAAGTGACGGCTCGTGGGCCAGGGATAACAAATCAAAAGCTGAAGTGTTTGCTGATCACCTGGCTGGTATTTTCCAACCGAATGAGACTGAATCGGATATTATAATCGAAAATGGAAGCAACGACTATGGGGGTAAAATCTCTCTAATAACCCAGAAAGAAGTTAATAGGGAAATAAAATTCAATCTGAAGAACGGAAAGGCTCCTGGACATGATCTTTTAACAGGAGAAGTTCTAAAGCAACTAAAGCAACGAAAGTTGCAGAAGTTATTATGCTACCGAAATCAGGTAAACCGCCAAATGAAGCTCAATCATATCGTCCGATATCCCTGCTTCCTATCATCTCAATGCTAATGGAGAGACTTCTTCTGAGAAGAATGACACCAATAATAGAAACTAGAAACCTAATACTTGAGCACCAATTTGGATTCAGATGTAACCATTCAACAATTGACCAGGTTCACAGAATTACAGACATTATAGAAAAGGCGTTAGAAGATAAACAAATTTGTTCTACCTTATTTCTGGACGTAGCAGCAGCTTTTGATAAAGTATGGCATGAGGGATTAATACATAAACTAAAAGTTATGCTTCCGGGACTATATGTTGACCTTCTGTAGTCGTACTTATCTGAAAGACTTTTCAGAGTAAGACAAGAAGATGAGTATTCGGAACTGAGAGAGGTAAGGGCAGGAGTTCCACAAGGCAGTGTTCTGGGCCCACTCCTATATCTACTTTATACAAGTGATATACTACAGTCCGATCATGTAGGCATAGCAAAGTTTGCTGACGACACCGCAATACTAGCAACAGCGAAAACTGTCGAAGAGGCGGCGAATAAACTTCAATATGCAAGTGAAGAAATTCACCAGTGGACCAAGCGATGGAAAATCAAACTAAATGAATTAAAATCTGCGCATGTCAACTTTACGAACAAACTATTGGTTAATCCGCCGCCAATCAGCATAAACAATGTCATGGTGCCATACGGGAACTCCGCCAAATACTTGGATATGACACTGGACGTTAAGCTCAAATGGAAAGAGCATGTGAAGAAGAAGAGAAAGGAGCTTGATCTTAAATATAGACAATTGTACTGGTTAATTGTATGAAGGTCAAAATTAAGCACAGACAACAAAATATTGATTTACAATCAAATCCTAAAACCGGCCTATATGGTATTCAGCTTTGGGGCTGTACTAAAAATGTTAACATTAAACCTATACAAAACTTCCAGAATAAGGTACTTCGGAGTGTAGTCAATGCAACCTGGTACATTCGTAATAATGATTTGCATCGAGATTTGGGGATACCGGATGTAAAACATGAAATAAAAAGATTTGCAATGAAGCATGAATCGAGGCTATTGCAACATGTTAAAGAGGAAGCCTCTCGGCTACTGGATAATGAACACTTGGTTAGACGACTAAAGAGAACCAAACCCTTCGGGCTCGTCAGTATGTGAGCAGCTACCTATTAACGAACAGGTATTGGAGCATCGCTGGATCAACAGTGACGTCATTATAGTTTAGTTTTTAAGAATTCAGATGTAAATTGATGGTTAGTCTGAAAAGACTAGTTGCAATAAATAAAAAAAAATATTATTGCATAGTCCATCATGAATGAGCGCATGCTATAGATGGACTATGCAATATATAGTGCTAAATTATTTAATCTAATAAATAAATAAATATGTTATTGATACGGAAGTAACTAATAGTGACGGACCATCTTGCTCGTCGAGTAGCAACCATTTTGTGATTAATAATTCATCAAGGCATTCAAACTAACCCAGTAACTATCGTTTTGTGAGTCGCAGTTCTTATTCTCCAGTAGTTGATATGGACAGTTATGATTCTGATTGTGTAGAACAGGTTCTCCCGAAAAAAAAGAACAAAAAAATCTGCCTAAGCAAATATTTTTGAAATTATAAAAGTAACTTCGGAAGACGTTGCAATAGCGCTCGGAATATAGAAAAGATTGTTCAGTTTGCAACCCAACAAATGTTTCCTGATGCACAATTTCTTGATCTGGAATAGAATAAATTGATATTGATTAACATCGGTTGATAATAAATTACGAAAGAATCAAGTGCTTTATTTTATATTTTTGATACTGAAAAATGTGATATGAATACACTTTATTATAATTATTATTTCTTTATTATTGCTAATTCATCCCTAAATACTATTCCATCTCTGTAGTCTCTGAGTCTGATTGCATATACTTCTGTTGTCGGTATTGGCTCAAACCCAGAAAAATCACCGGCTGATAAGCAGCTGATATTGTGACACATCATGCGAACACCACCTGAACGCATCTTTTCACCTCCAACTCTAGGCTTTTAAAAAAGATCGATCACATGCCAAATGTTTGCTCTATTATAATACGAGCTTTCGAATGCAAGTGATTGAAACTAGTTTGTACCGTATTTAAATTAAAACTTTTGTATGGTGTTATAATTGCTAAAGGGTTCACCATGCATTTATAACCCGCATCACACAACAAAAAGTAACCCCGGGTGGAAATGTAGCGGTTGGTTCTGTATAATTGGCTGTTCACCAACACTCGTTGGTCATGTACTGAACCCGGATAACCAACACACATATTTATTATTTTGTATTCTGCATCGCAAACCGCTTGCGGTTGGATGGAATAATATAATTTTCAATTTATGCATTGATCCCTTTGGTTAGGGGGACACTTGACTTTTATATCATTTTTATATGTAGTCGATCGCACCTACCGCTTTTTCAAATATTTGCGAACGAGCTTTATTTGAAAATTTTTCACCAATTGCATCAAATGCCCCTATTGCGGGTGGTTTCTGTACAACATCCTTCGAAATTTTCTCAAAAATAATTAAATATTTATGAATGGTATTTTTAATGGTGCTTTTAGGTCTTATCATTGCCTTCGACACCACTCGGTAACTGGGTATCACATACCCAACCAAAATAAAAATATGATCACTTCGATCTCGATACTCAACCCGTACAATTTTTCCGGGATTAATTTTACTATTTTTCGAAACGATACTGGATTTATTCTTATATTTTCCTTTGTTTCTTTACAGTCCCCATTAAATATTGTTATAATTAATGGAGGCTTGTAATCAATACTTCTTGTTAATTAAGGCTAAAATATATAAAAATAAAATAATTTTCAAACTTGATTTACAAATTTATTTAGGAGCTTTTTATTTAGTACTTATGTATGTACTAAAATTAATTTAAGCCGTCAAAAAATAATTTCATTTGAACATACTAACATATTAATTTATTGAACTACTTACTATACACTATAGCACTTTATAATAGCACACAAAATGTTATATAAACCGAGCTAAACGTATTCATGAATCCAAATTTTTGAGTTTAAAAACAAAAGAAAACTGTATTTGAGGTTTTGGCAAACACTGACAAAAGCAAAATCAATATTGTTGGAACATTGTTGTTGGTTTAGCAAACTACCCTGCCCTGGTAACAAAAGTTCCCCAGTTTACAAATACATTTGTAACACATATTGTCAAAAACTCATACAACTAAACAAAAAATGTGTAAATATTTACAATTTTCTGATTGTGTTTATTATTATTATTACTTTATTTATTAAAATAAATAAGGAATTGTTCCTTGATTATTTCGATGATACTCTTGATGAGTTTCATCATGATAATGAGGGAATAGATATTTTCTCTCGCTCTTCTTACTCTCATCAATAATTTTTTGACTGCATTTATGTAGAATAAAAATAAGGAAAAATTTGTTGAGTAATGATGATGTCATTATATTGTTCATGATGATAATCAGTAAACAGCGAAAGCATATATTTTATTTCATTCGTGATTTTTCAATATATTACCGTTATTAAAATGCAACACTATAGTTTTTTTTATCATATTGCTATCATATTGTTTTTAACGTGAAGTGGATGAGCATTGAGCTTATCGAATTTAAAGTGTAGAAAGATATTAAACCCTTGCGTCTTGTGTACCTCAAGTAGTTTATTTACATTTCCAACTGATATCCTGTCAATGTGTAATGGGAATAATATTCCAAAAAATTAAATTAATTAATTTAATTTATTGTACCATACCAAATAGTTTTAAATTGTTAAATTTAAATTTAAATTTTTTTATAGAATGTTGTGTTGAACAAAACTATTTGGGAATATCGGTATTAAACTATAGTGTTAGTTTGTAATTGTGAATATTATGTATTGGAATTACATAATAATTATAAATGGAACTCTGTCGCTTTTACCAGAGTACAGGTAGTATTTCCACCTTATTATTTCACCATTTATTAGTAGGTAGGATTTTATTAAAATCTATCATTTTAGATTTTGGATTTTGTTACGATACATATTATTTATTTTTTGGTCAGTGTACAGTTGTTGTTGCTTTATTGTTACTTTTTGTTTGTCGTTTCGCTCGATTTTATAACGGGAAAAATCGAACAAAAGGTACATGGAGTATATATATGGATTTAGGTATAAATATGTGATGTGATTGTTGTGTGCATGTATTGTACACAGTTAGAAATATTGGTTTTGTTTGGTGCATACACTAAAAATAAAAAAAATAAAAAAAATGAGGAAAAGGGAAAAAGATGAAATGTGTATGGGTGTCACGTGTGTTGGTACAGTTGAAATTTGGTTTTTGTGTACAGGTTTTTTAACATGAACATTTTTATTTTATGGAAGAGTATGTATACGCATTTTGTGTATATATATATATATATCGTTTTATAGTGATTCCACAGAGAAACAACGTTCTATGTGTTGTTACTCTATATAATGTAAATCGAATTTAGAGTTTAGCAAATAAAATCCTCGGTACAGAGGGTTTTGGTAGTAAATATAATCGAAAAGTAGAGAGGTGTATGATATGTAGTGTGTACTGTGTGTAACACACAACACAAGAAAATTGATCGTCTCATAATATGGATGTACAGAAGTTATCAAGGTAAATTTTTTAGATTTGTATTACATCCGGTAATGAGGATTGCTTTATAGACTTTCGCGCAGTTTAGATACATTTTATATAGCTCACAATGCAAATATCTATATATTTATATATTTATGTATTTATATATTTATATATTTATGTATTTATATATTTTTATATTTATATATTTATATATTTATGTATTTATGTATTTATATATTTATGTATTTATATATTTATATATTTATATATTTATATATTTATGTATTTATGTATTTATATATTTATGTATTTATATATTTATATATTTATGTATTTATATATTTATATATTTATATATTTATATATTTATATATTTATATATTTATATATTTATATATTTATATATTTATATATTTATGTATTTATATATTTATATATTTATATATTTATATATTTATAATATTTATATATTTATATATTTATGTATTTATATATTTATATATTTATATATTTATATATTTATATATTTATATATTTATGTATTTATATATTTATATATTTATGTATTTATATATTTATGTATTTATATATTTATGTATTTATGTATTTATATATTTATATATTTATATATTTATATATTTATATATTTATATATTTATATATTTATGTATTTATATATTTATGTATTTATATATTTATATATTTATGTATTTATATATTTATATATTTATATATTTATGTATTTTATATATTTATATATTTATGTATTTATATATTTATATATTTATATATTTATATATTTATGTATTTATATATTTATATATTTATGTATTTATATATTTATATATTTATGTATTTATATATTTATATATTTATATATTTATATATTTATGTATTTATGTATTTATGTATTTATGTATTTATATATTTATATATTTATGTATTTATATATTTATATATTTATATATTTATATATTTATATATTTATATATTTATATATTTATATATTTATATATTTATATATTTATATATTTATATATTTATATATTTATATATTTATGTATTTATATATTTATATATTTATATATTTATATATTTATATATTTATATATTTATATATTTATGTATTTATGTATTTATATATTTATATATTTATATATTTATATATTTATGTATTTATATATTTATATATTTATATATTTATATATTTATGTATTTATATATTTATATATTTATGTATTTATATATTTATATATTTATATATTTATATATTTATATATTTATATATTTATATATTTATATATTTATGTATTTATATATTTATGTATTTATATATTTATGTATTTATGTATTTATATATTTATATATTTATATATTTATGTATTTATGTATTTATATATTTATATATTTATATATTTATATATTTATATATTTATATATTTATATATTTATATATTTATATATTTATGTATTTATATATTTATGTATTTATATATTTATATATTTATGTATTTATATATTTATGTATTTATATATTTATATATTTATATATTTATATATTTATATATTTATATATTTATGTATTTATGTATTTATATATTTATATATTTATGTATTTATATATTTATATATTTATATATTTATATATTTATATGTTTATATATTTATATATTTATATATTTATGTATTTATATATTTATGTATTTATATATTTATATATTTATATATTTATATATTTATATATTTATGTATTTATATATTTATATATTTATGTATTTATATATTTATATATTTATATATTTATGTATTTATGTATTTATATATTTATATATTTATATATTTATGTATTTATGTATTTATATATTTATATATTTATATATTTATATATTTATATATTTATATATTTATATATTTATATATTTATATATTTATGTATTTATATATTTATATATTTATATATTTATATATTTATATATTTATATATTTATATATTTATATATTTATATATTTATATATTTATATATTTATATATTTATATATTTATATATTTATATATTTATATATTTATATATTTATATATTTATATATTTATATATTTATATATTTATATATTTATATATTTATATATTTATATATTTATATATTTATATATTTATATATTTATATATTTATATATTTATATATTTATATATTTATATATTTATATATTTATATATTTATATATTTATATATTTATATATTTATATATTTATATATTTATATATTTATATATTTATATATTTATATATTTATGTATTTATATATTTATATATTTATATATTTATATATTTATATATTTATGTATTTATATATTTATATATTTATGTATTTATATATTTATATATTGATATATTTATGTATTTATATATTTATATATTTATATATTTATATATTTATGTATTTATTTATTTATATATTTATATATTTATGTATTTATATATTTATATATTTATATATTTATATATTTATATATTTATGTATTTATATATTTATATATTTATATATTTATGTATTTATATATTTATGTATTTATATATTTATATATTTATATATTTATGTATTTATATATTTATGTATTTATATATTTATATATTTATATATTTATGTATTTATGTATTTATATATTTATATATTTATATATTTATGTATTTATATATTTATATATTTATATATTTATATATTTATATATTTATATATTTATATATTTATATATTTATATATTTATATATTTATATATTTATATATTTATATATTTATATATTTATATATTTATATATTTATATATTTATATATTTATATATTTATGTATTTATATATTTATATATTTATATATTTATATATTTATATATTTATATATTTATATATTTATATATTTATATATTTATATATTTATATATTTATATATTTATATATTTATATATTTATATATTTATATATTTATATATTTATATATTTATATATTTATATATTTATATATTTATATATTTATATATTTATATATTTATATATTTATATATTTATATATTTATGTATTTATATATTTATATATTCATATATTTATATGTTTATATATTTATATATTTATGTGTTTATATATTTATATATTTATGTATTTATATATTTATATATTTATATATTTATATATTTATATATTTATGTATTTATGTATTTATATATTTATATATTTATGTATTTATATATTTATATATTTATATATTTATATATTTATGTATTTATATATTTATATATTTATATATTTATATAGTTATATATTTATGTATTTATGTATTTATATATTTATATATTTATATATTTATATATTTATATATTTATATATTTATGAATTTATATATTTATATATTTATATATTCATATGTTTATATATTTATATATTTATATATTTATATATTTATGTATTTATATATTTATATATTTATGTATTTATATATTTATATATTTATATATTTATGTATTTATATATTTATATATTTATATATTTATATGTATATATATATTTATATATTTATGTATTTATATATTTATATATTTATGTATTTATGTATTTATATATTTATGTATTTATATATTTATATATTTATGTATTTATGTATTTATGTATTTATATATTTATATATTTATATATTTATATATTTATATATTTATATATTTATATATTTATGTATTTATATATTTATATATTTATATATTTATGTATTTATATATTTATGTATTTATATATTTATATATTTATGTATTTATGTATTTATATATTTATATATTGATATATTTATGTATTTATATATTTATATATTTATGTATTTATATATTTATGTATTTATATATTTATGTATTTATATATTTATGTATTTATGTATTTATATATATATGTATTTATGTATTTGTGTATTTACATGTTGATATTACATTAATATATTATTATTATTATGAGACAAATTAATAAATTTGTATTTTCAGGGAAAACTAATCCAGTTTATTACAGTATAAGTCTTGCAGAAATTAAATTATGATATTATTAGTTTATTATATTACAAATTAATTAATTTATCATTTCAGATGTAAACTAATTCAATTTATTAAAGCCTACAGCTAAGTGCAATTATTTCATTAATAGATTTTGCTTTTAGGAAATATTTGCTGATACACCTAAATGGGGACACACTGCAGCTGATGATAAGAAATGAAATAATGCAGAGCAGCTCGTCAAAATTGTGATTGTCTTGTGCTAACATAAGTTGAATATTGGCTTTCGGAAAACCGGGTCAAATCTGTCATTATTAACATGCCCTTCCTTTCCTTACACCACAAAAAAAAACACTAACTATCGATCGCTTAGGTGTCAGTAACCGGGTCGAGTCTGTCACAACTAACATTCCTTCCATTCCTTCGGTTTTGTTATATGTAACACGGGTGTACGGTGGTGCCCGGCATTCCGGGAGTTCCTGGTTCGTCCTTGGCCGTACACTCTAATCAATAATCAATCAATCATTTCCAACTGATATCCTGTCATCTAATCCAAATAATTCTGAAGAAACCGATTTTAAAGAATTTAATTATTCAATAATTTCTGACGATAGTGAATCAGTTTTACAATAATCAAGTACAGAAAGTTTTAGTGCAAATGAACGCAGTATAAGTAAACCGGAACACCCCGAATTAAAAAATATCCTTGGTAATTGGGCATTGAGAAATAAAATCCCGCATGTTCATGTTACTGATTTGTTAAAGGTCTTACCGCATCAGGAATAAAGAATTTACCGCAATCAGCTATAGAACTCTTTTAAAAACCCCAACTTGTTTACTTAACATTTCAAAAGTTGACCCCGGAGAGTATTACCATTTTAGTATACAGAGCTATTTACTTTAGTCAACAAATGGAAGTACTTTTAGAAGATGAAATAGTATCAATTGATGTAGGAATAGACGGCATGGCACTATTTAATAGCTCCAGAAGAGTCTTTTGGCCAATTATTGGTGCTTTCACAAATAAAAAGAATATATTACCATTTTTAATAGGCTGTATTCCGGATTAGAAAAGCCAAAAAATGTTAATATGTACTTAAATGAATTTATTATCGAAATAAAAAACCTTTCTGAAACTGGCGTTAAAGTGGGACATAAACAAATAATAAAAAAAATCAAAATACGTGAGTTTACATATGATGCACTTGCTATGGCATTTGTAACTGGATCACAGTATCACACAGGTAAAAACAGTTGTCCTAAATGTGAGCAAATTGGTTTTTATTTAAATAAAAAAATTGTTTTTCGATCCTAGGTGTTTAAAAAACGGACAGATTATAGATTTACAGAAAGGCTTGACAAATTTCATCACCGGATTTCCTTTTTGGAATACAAAAACTGAATTGGAGACAGGGGTCGGTATGATTTCACAATTATCTTTAGACTCAATGCATCTTATTGATTTAGGAATCACAAAAAAAATGTTAAGTGTTTTCGCAAAAAATAAAAATTTTCTAAAGTGCTATATTTTCGAAATTAACCAAAGAAATTAAGCAGCAAATGCTCACAAATTGCGTTCCTTCTGAATTTTCCAGAAATTGCAGAACTTTGAAAGACTTGCCTTCTTGGAAAGCCACTGAGCACAGACATTTTTTATTATACATCGGCTTGGTTATTTTGAAAAAACCTGTCCATGAAGATGTATATAATCATTTTCTCTTGTTACACTGTGCAGTACCAATGTTGTCCTGTGAACTTTCGTATTCTCCTAATTTATCTTGGCCCTCTAGATAGTTTTTCAGCTTATAAGTTTGAAAATTTTATGCCACACTTAAAGCGGCTTATAAGATCCCAAAATAGAATATTACAGCAGCTTTACAGGAGGTTACATGAACCTTCAAAGTTAGATCATTCAAAGTCTTTTTCCAGCCATATTTCGTTTAACGTCAATTTTACAAATGATATTGCATATTGCTTTTTGAAAGGTAACATAGTTTTAAAAGTAGTAGATTTTGGATGCGAAAATGAAGAATAAACAGTTTTTGGTCATGAATTCGAAACGATCACCGATTTTTTTACTGCTCCAGTTCGATCGTCAGATGTTTTAGGGATCTTGTTTTGTAGTGGGAGTCATAGTAACCTTGGAAAGCATTAAATTGGCCTAATTTTTTGACAAAATATGTAATTCACAGTAAGGAATCCAATGGTATCATCATTCTAAAATACACTAACTGGACTAAGTATTCTTTAGAATGTGCGAAGCGATATATACTTTGCTTCATTAACTCTCTAAAGGTTTTATTTTATCTAATTGTTAATAATGTTCTTGAAAAACAGTACTGGATTTCAGTTTAAGGAGAGTTCATTTTAATCTTCCATTTCCTCGTTTATTTGTAGTACTGGTTAAGGTACTTTAGAGCTTCTCGCTCGATTTCCATACACTAGAGTTATATAACGCTGTGTCGCTGGGATTGTGGTTTCTTTAATATCAGGTTTTGCGATATCTATTCAGGAATGTGAGAAAACGTGGCACTCGGATTAAACCTCGGTCATCTCCTGTTGCTTGTGATTTGGTACTGGAACTGTATTTTTCGGAGAAACGTGGAGTTTCTTTTTTGTAAGGTGTATCTCGATTAGTTTAATAAAGTAGTGAGGATCACTGCACTGAGTTAATTTATAGACTAAACCTTTATGACAGGCAGTATCAAAGGCTATTTCTATAACTAGAAATCCTTTTGGAGGTATTTCCTCATTTAGGAATAGGGATATGACTTTGTAAATTTTCAAACTGTCTGAAAACTGTCTATTTTTATGATATCGTTAAAGATCTTTATCTGATTATTTCTCATAACTGAGCTGAGTTCTGAATATCAACTTTTTAGTAGTTCCAAGTTATTTATTTTCCTATTTACTTAAGATCTAAAATAGGGTAAGTTCAGGAAACATATAGACAACTGAAACAACTGGAACAACTAAAACAACTGCAAAATTCCTTTATGGACATGAACTTTAAATTTAGTTTCTTTGTTAGAGCTTATGAGATGATCTAATCATAATATTTAGGTAAACAATTCTCAATTAAGATGGCAGTGCCTCTTTTGTCGCATTTACCTTAAACGTGGTATTTCCTGCGCCGTGAAACTTACATGAGATTTGGACAGGAGAAATAACTGAGGTTTATATACGGTTGAACAACAATGTTTCAAACTCTTTGAGCCGGTCTAGTGAAACTAGGCTATTGACGTTTAGTGATGAATTTTAGTTGTTGTAGCATGATGAATTGAGTAAAGAATCAGTGAATTTCATAAAGGCAAATCGTCTTTCGGTGAATTTTAAAGAAGGATTGCAATCTTATTCTACGAAAGATGTATTGCATTTAGATTTAAGAGCAGAGAAATTAGTTCTGAATATTTTCTTGATTCTTTTGTTAGGTGCAGGATACTGGCAATTAAATTTGCATATAATATGGCCTTTCTTGGCAAGCCTAGTCCTAATGGCAATTGAGATGTGCCTGGTTTTAGTGGGTTAGCATTATTAATAAAATTTTGTCTCACGTCACACGTGCTGTAGTTCGCCGGATGTTGTTCCTAACATTTCACTCATTTGGTTGGCTTTTGTAAATCCGCATTATTGGCACAGTTCTCCAGCTCGTCCTTTTCCTCACACCTGATTAATTGTGGTGTGGCGAAATCTATAGTTGCATTAAGTCACCTTGGCCCGACCTCGTTTTTTCTCCCAGGTGATTCTGTGCTACCAACTTTTTTTTTATGGAACTATACATTTATTATTCTAATTACTCGCAATACATAATAGAACTAAATATTTACTAAATAAGTGTATATATATATATATATATATATATATATATATATATATATATATATATATATATATATATATATATATATATATATATATATATATATATATATATATATTTATATATATATATATATATATATATATATATATTTATATATATATATATATATATATATACATATATATATATATATATATATATATATATATATATATATATATATATATATATATATATATATATTAATATACATATATATATATATATATATATATATATATATATATAAATATATATATATATAAATATTTATATATATATATATATATATATATATATATATATATATATATATATATATATATATATATTTATATATATATATATATATATATATATATATATATATATATATATATATATATATATATATATTTATATATATATATATATATATACATATATATATATATATATATATATATATATATATATATATATATATATATATATATATATATATATATTAATATACATATATATATATATATATATATATATATATATATATATATATATATATATATATATATAAATATATATATATAAATATTTATATATATATATATATATATATATATATATATATATATATATATATATATATATATACATATCTATTTCTATATATATAGATGATAATATTTTTTATTATTTAGTGCAAATCTAATCAAAATTGCCACACTTTACAATGTTATAATCTGACTCATGCATTGTCAGATTATCAACTAATCAATTTTAGTATTTTGTTGACGTATGATTTAACTGGTGACGTATTATTTATCTTCTGTTTTTTTCTTCTTGCCATCTTAATACCAATTTAGTTCAAACTTGAAACTACATAGAAGTAGCACTGGTTTTATTCCACACATATACACGTAAAGCATTTACACAAAATCATTTTTTATTACGTGTTCGTAAATATAGATGCTACAACGTAATTTTAAAGCAGGTTGTTGTTTCTTAATACGTGTATGGTTCTTTGGGTATACAGTCGCAAAATAGATACATATATTATATTTCTATAAATTTATAGTCAGCTTTTTCAAGGCCAAAAGGTAATATATGATAAAATAATATTTCAAAATCATTCTCATAAATTTCGATCACAATGTAATGTACGTAAAAAAACATTTTTTGTTCGAACACAAAATGTTTTTTTACGTACATTACTTAAGTTACTATGTACTTAAATATATTATACTTAAATATATTATTTTAAATTTATTCATCCAAGAATTTGCAATATAAGGTTAATGTCTAAACTTAATGTACTTAAGCCAACTTCAACTGGTACTCTAACATTTTGGTTGCGTTGAAAATACTTACCTACTGTCAAAAATCATTATACAATGTATGATAGGGGATTTACTGAGGGGAAATACAATGGACACCAAAAATAGGTAAGCGTTGATTAATATGTTGTTAATAATAATATTGAAAAGCCACGCCCATTTTTTAGTGGTGCCATTTTAATTGTTTTTTCTTGCATGTTTATGAATTTTTAGTGACTAATGTGGTATTTTATGCAATTTTTATAAGATATGTTGAGTCACTTGATGAGTAAAAAAAAAATATATAAAGTAAAATTATATGGCATTTTGTTAAACTTTATTGACTGAAGTAATTGCTACTAATCTAATTTATTAAATGATTTTATATGCTACTTTAGTATAAGAAGAGACAACTTATTTGTCTCTGGTATAAGTAATTAATATCTAATACATATTTTCTTTGATATGACAATACGGAACGGACCAAAGGTGATTGTATGTTCTCTAGCTGATCAATGGGTGGTCGAATCAATTGTATAGTGTTGGGTTGAGAGTTTAGTGATAAGTTGGTATATAGTTATAGTTATATATAACTGTAACTATATAACATGCTCAATTTGGACTAATTTAGACGAAATTTATTTTAAAAACATGAAGTAGAAGTAGTTCAAATCATTACATAGATTCACTTATATACACTAACACCATATGAGTTCGAAAACATTCCTATAGGTCTATTAGTTAATTTATAAAGTTAAGTAAGTATTTTATAAGTTTGGTTAAGTTTTGATTGCGAAAAAATATGCATTAGTTCCTGAAAACTCGGTTTATATATAAGCGCATGAAAGGAGAACTACTCAATAATGAATAGAGTTTGCAAAGGAGTTCCAAAGAGCATAAGTAAGATTATACTTGTTTTAAGCATATGCATGTACGACAGAGCTCAGATCCTAACCAAAGAATAATGTTAAAGATATTTTTTTTTTACTTGAATTAGAGTTAATTTTTCAATTACTTGAATGTTTTATTATACCCTCCATAATATAATTGATAATTTTGTTACTGTTTTTTCTAAATTCTAAAACTTTTGCAGCCAGTTTATTCTTGATTTGATGTCGCGTTGGTAATTTCGTTCTACGAGTTTCCCTTACTATATAGATGAAAAAATGGGTTACATTCATCGAGGATCGAAAAACGATATCCATTAGTATTCTGCAGTAAATCTTACAGTAGGCTTACAGTAGATCTATATGTAAGTTTTGAAAAAATATCTTGTCTTTCCTCATGACTGGTTCATTCTTCATGACGTTTCCCCAGAATGTTGTTGACCAAATTGTTGAAATTTAACTTTTTTTCTGCGCTATTTGATCTGTGGGATTTTAATCAAGAATGAGATTAAACAAGACCCTCTTTAATTTACCTTCTAAAAAAATCGCATGATGATTTAGAAATGTCTCAAATCAAATTTTGGTATAAGTGATTTACACTAAGTAGTTTCCTTAATGACATTTCTTCGTATTTAAAAACTCTTAACTTGTATATTTTTGTTATCAGTAATTGCCAACGAAAATTTAGTTGCTGGGATAAATTAGATCCGGAATGGATGAATATTGCAACACAAAGTGAAGGTAAATTTATTTCAGTTTCATTTTTTCCTCAATCTATTTGTTGATGAACATTTTTTATACAGCTGACCGAGTTTATGTTCACGGTAAACTACTTTTAGTGATAGTACAGGTAATACCAAAGATAAGTCCTGTTTTATCGACGCATAAAGTATAAAATCAAATCATTTTAGATTATAAATGATGATATACTAGATCAACACATTAGGGCAACGATCGAGGAAGTACATCATCACAATTTGGACGGTCCAGTTTATTTGATTAGATTTTATAGAAGCTTTATCAGGTGTGATAGATCGAACATGTTTATGTTTTGTGATAAAGGTCGCATTGTATTAAAAACCATTACAAATTTACTAAGATATAAAATACCGTCCAAACGGAAGTTAACCTATTTTCTACGAATAGATTCGGATTTTAAAAATCGAAAGGTATGCTACATACATATAAAAATTGTATTTACTAACTGTAACGATTTTTTTTTAACTTTTAAAAGGATCGTATCATCAGCCAATTACAAAAATATCAATTGCTCGATAGTTTTGAAACCTCAACATTGGAAGTGAATTGGTTGTATATACCAAAAATTGAAATCTACCAATTTTCGGATAATTTATCAAAAATACAAATCGACCAAATTGAGTCGGTATTTCTTAGATGGTGTGATTCTCGTGCGTCGCTCTATATTTGTAATCAATTTGACTGGCATAAGGAATTTAATGAGTTTGTTGAAGTGGACAAACTAGGAATGGACATATGTGTCGAAGAATGGCGCCGTTATGATTTACTTAAAGATTTTTCAGTTGAAGATATTTTACGTTTGGATTTGGCGAATAAAGATTATCGTGATCCAGACCTTAATAAATACCTGGACAGATATCTTGACATTTTATTAAAGAAAACTTTTCCACAACTTTGTGCCGACAGTAATACAAAACTAGGTTTTCCTTTGAAACGATTCAAGCCGTACCTTGGCCATTACTTTGTTTCACGATTTTACGACAAAATTTCAATTCTAAACGATGACATACGATTATCTAACGTTCTATACACTTTACATGATTTACCGTTTAGTGAAATATTCAGCGAAACAGTAGATTTAAAAAATGAACAACCACTACCTGAATCCCTTTTACAAATGAAATGTCAGAATATCATTTACCAAATATCTAATTACACGCACTTCAGTGATGCATTGCTTAAAGCATTGCTAAACAAATCGAACTCTCTTCAAATGTACAACATTCGATTTGACAAAAATTTCTATTTTATATACGAACATGACCAGCAATTTTTCCCAATGACCGATTGTAATTGGACGTTTGGCCCTAAAAAAATTGGAATTGCAATGATCAATTGTAATGAAAACAATGCTGATACTTTGGTTAAATTTATAAAATACCTAATTAAATTGTTTAACGGAAGAAAAAAGTTTGGTGTGGAAGTTTCGTTTTACTTTACCAATTGTATGCTAGATGATTATACATTTTTTGAAAACATTGTTAACGGTGTTGATGACGTCCATTTTCGTACAATGAGTTTTACGCCTCAACAAATAAAAGTGCTAAGTTGTACGCTCAACGAACAAAGGAAGATAATTTTCTCTAACTGCAAAGATTTAACCGACAATGATGTAATGTTGCTATTGAAAAATATAGATTTAAAAGTACATAATTTTTTTTCGAGATATAATATAATTTGGGCATTTCAATAATGAACTTGTTTCTTTCAGAATTTATTCATTGGTGGTATTAACGCATGCACTCCTGCAGTATATTATCGTATGGCTGAGCATTTAATGAATAAGGAGAATGTCAACATGATTAAGGCAAATCGTTTGAATGCGGTAATAAAAGATACAAAATACCATTGCTATGACGAATTCGATCTTGTTGAATTTTTCAAAGATAACGATAAAATAGTTGTACGAAATCATCATTCAAAAGAAATTGTTGATTTGTATTATTTATTGAACAACATTTTGGAATGCGAATCTCTTGATCCTTCTAATAATATGTATATAGAATAAAAATATGTAGAATAAAGATTTATAATTACAAGGTTAGATTATTAAGACAATTCAGTTTTCTTGTTTCACTTCATTGGTAAAATAAATTTTAAATACCCAAACTCAAATCAATAAGCGCATTTTATTGGTCACTGGAATAAGAATTAGAATGAAAAATGTCCTCTCATTTCAATATAAAATCATCAAAAAGTAGGAATGAAACTATTCGAAATGGAATGAAATGCATGCAATTGTTTTTGTAAAATTACCAATAAAATATGACTGTGAAAGCATTTCCCAAGTATAACAAAACTGAAAAAATCGCTCTAGTACAAAATTGTTTGCGCTTTTTGGTCAAAAAATCGGACATATACGGAAAATAATTACAATTTCCAACTTTCTACGCTATATTGTTATGGCGTTCCGTGTTAGTGAAGTTAGTTGATATTTGTTTACAACGCCATTGTTTGTTGTGACATTGTGTATTTTTGTTTGTAAGAATTTTTGTATTTTTTATATTTTTTTAAATTTTCATAAATTTTGTTGTAAAATATTCCGATAATTTACAAATCAACTTTTGTAGGTAAATAATTTCTTTGTTCAGCTAATTTTGGGAAGTACATAAATGTTATTTATATGATTTCGTTTCATTCCAGATTGTGCATTAACATGTTCCAATGGGATTTTACCGCCATTAAATTTATTTTTGATTTATACGTTATATACATTTTGTGTATAAATTTTGTGTTTTATAATAAAAACACCGTTCCTGATCTTGAGAGCGATATCTTATTTTTTTGTATTATCGCTCCTTATGAAAAAATTATTTATATATTTTATTATAGCTCTCAACAAAAAGTACGAGTAAAGAGCGATATGGTATAATATTTTAAACTCTGGTTTTATTAACTTTACATTTAAAGGTCTGTGTCATTTAGGGTTTTTGTGAATGTGTTAAAAACATGTAAAAAATGAAAATTTTGACAGCTAAAGTTAAATATTTTTTTTTATTCACCTCAAAAAATTTATAAAAAATTTAACGAGGTCAAGACCGTCTATAAATTTTGACAAAATTACTGTTACTCTTTTTTGACAAAATTACTGTGGTTAGTTATAAAATTAAAATCATAGTTGGCGTATATTAACTATACTTTATTGGGAATTTTACAACAACAATAGCATTCGGTCTGAATTAATTTCAATCCAACTTTTTATTGGTTTTATATTAAATTAAGGGGAAAATTTTCATTCTAATTCTTATTCCTGTGCCTAATAAAATACGCATAATATGTTTGTTACCGATACATATATATTGTTACCGCATGCGGATTAGATATATATATTATATATATATATATATATATATATATATATATATATATATATATATATATATATATATATATATATATATATATATATTGTTACCAATGCGATTATTTTGTTATATATTTGTACCATATAGCTGTCAAAATTTTAACTATTCAAGATTCATTCGGCAAAATTAAATTTTTAGTTAAAAATATTTCCTCTCGATTATTTATTTTCCCCAATTTTTATAAAACATTGACAAAGACCTAAGGGTCACAGACAAAATTAATATATTATTTTTTCTGTGCCCTTAATGTTAAAATGTTAAAAACGTGTTAAAAATTAAAATGTTGACGTCATATATAAATATATTCACCACCAAAACAAAATAAAAAATTTAACGCGGTATGGACCGCATCAACATTTTGACAAATAATGTTAAAAATTGTAACCTCACATTTTAGTTAAGATTGATGTGATAGTAAAATAGTCTAATTTGAAAATAGAAATATTTCACCCCGACAAATATTATTTTCTCAAATTTTTAACAAATTTTTTTAATTGAAATGACACAGACACTAAATGTTAATTAGCATAATAATTAATCTAATGTTAATTAATTAATCTATAATAAATTTAATTTATTTAATATGTTGGTAGATTTTAAATTAATTTAATTTATGTAATCTATTGTTAACCTATAAGGAGAATCATTTAAATAATTTTTGTTAATTTTAAGTTAATCATTTAAATAAATTAATTTAATTTAAATTTTTATTCAGATGGTTTTAATTAATAAATACATTAATTTAAATGAAAATATTTTATGGGTTTTATTTAAATCCAAAACAAATAATTTAGCGGCCAAATATTTAAAGCCCCGCCCACATTTAACAAAAATATAACAAAAACATAACCTCATTTTTGAGTCACCATTAAACATTTTTGAGTCTAATTCGGATATGATACCGGAAAAATGTCGGAGATAAATTCATGAAAGTGTCCGAAAAACCCAATTTTTTTCGAATATAAAAATATGTAGCGATCACACAGCGAGTGCTATAAATTAGCATTGAATAGATAGATGATAAAGTTTAGGCTAAGAAACTAAGAACCAATTAAACCAATTAAATATTTGTAAATATAAAAAAAATTAAAAAATTTACGCATAGCACTCGGTCGCCATGGCCTGATGAGATGACAATTAATTTTTAACTAAATTCCTCATCAGATCGCAACTGAGCTTCGCTCGGCAAAATTAATTATTTATCTGAATAATTAAAATAACGACACACATTCGCCGTAGTTATAAATTCTTGGGTTGAGATAAGATTGAACAAAACATTAATTCGTTGAACATTCGCCGAAGTGTGCAGAATTCATAGCTCATCACCCATTATCCACTCAGTAACCAGTACAAATTATTTGTACGAGAATTACTTGTAAGTAATTGTATCTTTTCTCTTGAATTAGAATTAATATTCATAAAAATGCTCAAAGCTATAAATAATGCATTAGCCATCGTTATGTTTAGTTACTGCGAAAAATAGCATACAACTAATTTGAATGTTATATTCGTTTTAAAAGATTAAGATGATTACATCGATCATCAAGTTTTTAATATATAAAAATTTAACGATTATCGAATATTAAAATTGCACTAAAACACAAAATTGCAATATTTTGGTTAGTGTGAATAATTTATATGCATTTATCATGTAATTATTATTTACGAAAAATTCGAAAATTATAATAGGCATTCAAACGGCCGATAGTTGTTTTCAATTTTGAGGGCGAAATCAGATTAAGTGTATGATTGTTGAAATTTAATTTTTGTGTCTTCAAGCTACAAGTTTTGGCAGTTCTTTTATAAAACAGGGTGATAACAACTTTAATCATTACTTAAATCTGTATATTATTTATCGCATTTTTCTTTTTTATGTGATTCATCATGGATATCGAAATAATAAAGAAACCACCAACCAGAAAATTGGTTGAAGGCGTGAAAATATTTGATCAGCCGAATTAATATTTTATTCAGTTATTTAAGTTTAGTACGAATATTATATTTCTAACAAACAGCTTTCATGCGAGGGTTATTTATGAGCTTGCTGATTTGATATTCTCATGAAGGTTCAACACTATGTGTTTTATTGCTAGTATAATCCAGGCAACCGGAGCCGAAATCGCGCAAAGTAAAATTGTACTATATTCTTCAACCGAAGTTATTCTTACTTTTGGCACTTTAAAGGCGAATAAATAAAAATTTTTTGTCAAAGTTTTTTCGCCAGTTTTAAAATAAAAGTCGTTGCCCACAAAAATAAATATTTCTACCTAAAAGTTACTTAAAATTATTTAAAAAATATAATGAGTTCATCATATTCAAATAGTTCGACTGGTAATAAACATGTTTAAATATATATATTATACAAATTTGACAACCTAACCGTTAATACAAAACAATAAACAATTAATCCTCATTTAAGATGAAGAGGTCCAACCGATAAGTCGTAAAACCGTAATTTATCATAACGTTTCGCTGGATAAGAAAAAACTTCTTATTAAATTGTTTGAGGAAGGAGATACATTCAAAGAAGCAGCTAATGTCGCTGAAATAAAATTAAACTCAGCAAAAACTATAATGCACCGTTATAAGCAAAGCGACTGCAGTTCAATATAAAAAAAGAGAGGAGGAAATCGGCCGTCTATATTGACACCAGTAATTTTAAGTCAAATTGAGCAAGTCGTTGAATTAACCGTTTAATATCAAATACACCATGCGGTGTATTAAAATTAAAAATTACAATAAAAGCACATTAAACAATTCGCTCAAACCCAAAATCAACTGTAGAAGACTAAAATAACCACTTTTTTATGGTAGACAAAAATTTAGACTTCGAATTTAAACTACGAATAGCATGTGGAGGCTTATTAAAAATTGTAGGTGCTGTAATTAAAAAATAATTATAAAAATGGAGTTTAACGAATTTCGGAACTATACAAAAATGTAACATATTTCGAAACTTGTTGTAACAATGACAACTTAAATAACGATTACCACTCCTTCTAAAGTATATATATCCATAACCTTATAGATATACAGATGTTTCAACGGAAGAATATTACTCAGTTTAAATAATGTCCATGACGAAAACAATTTATTTTTAAAATGCAATAATCTTAATATGTATTTCTGATCAGTAACTAATGGTCGAATTACCTCAAAAAAAGTGGCAGCCCAACAGCAGATAAAAAGAATGAGATCTAAAGAATGAGCGTAATAGTTACAAGTGTCTAATACTTAAATTTAGGGAATTTTTAAGTTCAGATGAATGAATTTTCCAGTCTAAACGACTATCTAAATTTAAACCTAAATATTTGATGTTACTTACAGACTTAAACTGCAAACAATTAGCAAAACAACGGTCGTACTTATTGCAACGAGGATCATAAGATAAGATCGTCATTGAAAGAATGAAATTCATTCAAATTAAAAATCATGGCTTTAGTTTTTGGCCTCAATATTAACTTTTGAGAAGCAAACCAAATGCTTAAAATTCTTAGATCATGATTGATACTTAACACCATATAATTATAGCTAAAGCTACTAAATATACATACGCTATATCATCACCAAACGCAACTATTTTACACTTGAACTTTTGTTTAACCTAAACCAATTAAATATAAAACCCCGAAAACCTACATTCCATAACTTATCCAAAAGAATTGTATGATCAAGAGCTTTAGTAATGTCAACAAATAAAACAGCAACCAATTTAGAATTATTGATGAATAGGATTAAAGAGTTCAATCAGGGCATGAATTACTCACGGTAATCTACACAGTATTAATTTGAAAGGAAAAGAATTCAGTGCAAATTATACGGCTGCAGAAGAATTCCTCAACATTTTCAAAGCGGAGGTGCTAAAAGGCGGATATACCTCGAAACACATTTTTAACGCCGATGAAACTGGTTTATTATGAAAACGTCTTCTAACAAGAACGTATATTTTGAAAGAAGAATCCGCTGCTCCTGGATTTAAAGCAATCAAAGAACGCATAACAAACCTTTTAGGAGGAAACGGTAATGGCGATTTTAACCACTTTTAGTCTATTATTCCGAAACTCCGAGAGCTTTCAAAGGCATTGATAAAAAAAACTTCCCGTATACTGGTGCGCCAACAAAAAGGCTTGGGTCACTGGTGTTCTGTTTTCGGAATGGGTGGAAAAATGTGAAAAACCGGATTTTAAAAAGTATTGTAAAAGCCAAAATTTAAATTTTAAATTATAAGTATTGTCGGGTCACCCTGTAAATCAAAGACGTCGATACATATTCAACTTCAATTTGGTTCATCGGGAAGTACTTTTTTGAAAAGGCTTTTTACTTTGTAAATTGACTGTATACAAAAATGAACAAGTCAATCTTGTGAAATAAACAAAGAAGAATAATCGTATTTTAAAATAAAAAGCATTCCTTTACTTTTAAATAAATGACCCATAATATCCCCATAGAAATAATCGATAACACACCAGGGCATCCAAGATATTTAAACGACATAAATGAAAATGTTAAGTTTCTATTTATGCCACCTAGCACAACTTCAATTCTTCAATCTATGCATCAAAGAGTTATTTCCAATTTCAAGTCATACTACTTTCAATTAACATTTACTCAACTTTTGAATGCCAATGATGCTAATGGTGGAATCACTATTAAACGATTTTGGAACAAATAGAATATTTTGAATGCTTGTGACGGCATTGCTGATTCGCGGGCACAAATGAAAACGTCTTGCGTCAATGGTGTTTGGCGCAAACTTTGCCCTGAATGTATTACATCTAACATAGAAGTTGACGAAGTCCCTCAGGTTAGGGCAGAACTAGTTAATATTGCACAATCAAATGGATGAAGCGGATATCAATGATATCACAGACGTTAGTAGCCCTCCCCAGAACCTAATAGAAATGACTGATACAATCGCAGAGGAAATCAGTAGTTCTTCGGAAGAACGTGAATCAAAAAATCCTGCAACCAAAAGTCTTGCTAAGATGATTGAATTAATATCTAAAGGAGTAGAAATCTTTATTGACAGAGATCCAAACGAACAATAAGTTTCAAGAGTTGCAAGGGAAGTTAAAACTAGCATCAGCTGCTATAACAAAATGTATTTTGAAAAAAGCAGGCTGCTAAACAGAGTACTTTGGATAGCTTCTTTGCGATGCAACCTAAAGAAAAGCCGCTACCAGCTGTCGTTGAGTGTTTTAAAATAGTCTCTGACTGAAGGCCGTTTTTGAAACCATTTGGTTGCGCTTCAAAATTTCATCATATTGAAATATAATTTATAGAGCTATAGGTATTTATTTAATATTATAAATATTTATATAGTTTTAATGTTTTTTACACCATTATTTAAAAAAAAAGAACCGGACTATTCAGACTATTTATTTTCTATGTTTGAATTAATAAAGCATTACAAATAACTAAAATTACAAGCTTGTTTTATTTTAAACTGCCTGGTTTACTTCTAGATTACTGTAAAATACAATATTTGCGAACTCAAATAAAAAATGACATTTCGAAATGCTTCATTTTGAATTTCGTAGAGTTTTCCCGGAACCCATTAATAACGCAACTCGAGATCTGGTGTAATATAAAGAGACATCACGACCCGTATATAAAAAAAACATTTTAAATTGACGGGTTCCAATCAAAACCCTCTTTATTACAAGCCGTCTTGTAACTTTCGTTGACACACATCATCATGTATTTTTAAAATGTATTAGTGAAAATATATACTTTAGATGTATTAGTAACTATCAAAACTCAAAACCAACACTATTGTATATTATACAAGCCATGAAGCTTGGCTAAGTAAAACATATTATGACTACTATTTGGTGTATGTGTTAGTGAATTTGACTACAGTAAAAATCGAAACAAAAAATTATATTTCGCACTGTCCATACTCCTCTAAATTCAAAGTACATAACATTTCTACAAAAAAAACGAAACAAAAATTATATTTTGCGACTGTCCACTCTGCTCTAAATTATTAGTATATAGTATAGTATATAATGAAGTAAATAATAATAACAATACTTCTCTCTCTCGTTAAATAATAAATTTGTTTTTTGCTTTGTCTTAAAGAGCGCAACATACTGTTGTCCCATCATTCGTATTCATTTTTTATTTACATCAAAGCATATAATAAAAGTATATACAAATTATACTACGTCACAACACTAATACTTAGGTATAGTAGTCACTTTTTGGCATGAGTATCGCAACTTCATGGCTTGTATATACATTTGTGTTGGTTTTGTCAAAACTCCATAAAAAATTAATAAAAAAAATTGTAAACGCATGCGCATTATTTGATTTTATTGTTTATTTCTTTTACACAATATTCGCTATCATATCCCGACACGATTTTTCACTTACAATACAACCAAAGTATATATTTTTGTATAGCATGAATATGCAAACAATACGGCTTGTAGTAAAGAGGGTTTTGGTTCCAATTGTAGTTACGGGTGCTAAACAATTACATAAAATACAATGATACATATACATACATACTTACTCTACACAGTATTTCATGTTTAGCTTGAGTATGCAAACAATATGGATTGTAATATAAATGTTTTTGACCCGCATCGACGATTAAAACCCGATAAGATTGGAACCTGTAACTAAATTTTGGATGTTTTTTTACATATGGGTTGTGAGGTCTATTAATATTATTTGGTTTCTGGTATTAGATTCTAAAACAAACAATCAATTTATTTTGTCGTTTACTATTTTGGTCAAAAAGAATTTTAGTGGTAAGGCAGGACATTATATTTTACTTTATTGTTTTATAATAATAACTATTATAAAACCACCATGAAAAAGGCAAATTTATTAGCGTTTCACTTTGCTTCAGTGTCGATTCTGCCTTTTCTCTCTAGCCAATATCCATCAGCATTCACTACTGTAACTTCTTTAATCCCAAAACTTATTTTCGATCTCGAGTTGTTTCTAAAGTTTAACTCTTAACCCAAATAAAGCTATATTCAACCAGTATTCAAAAAAGGGAGCTAAAACAAACTTCTCCTTTCAATTAAGTACCACCCAGTTGCTCGAAAGACATACGCTTTATCAGATTTTCAAAACCATTTGATAGTTTTTTATAGAAAGGATAGATAATTGTTGAACGGGATAATCGAGCAAGGTAGTATTAGATGGCATTTGATATGAATCTCAAGAGAGCAATGCTGGTGTACTGTAAGACGTACGCACTGTCGCGTTCCACGTGTAAGTTAGTTATGATATTGATATTTTAAAATTATATTTTTTTATTGGAATCATGTGACATCGACACTTTTGTTGATGATACTACATTGTCAGCCAAAAAGATTGATAATTCACATATAGCTTGCATTGACGAGGTAATTTAATTGGACAAATCTAATAGGGTAAAATTGAATTCACATAAATTTGAAGCTTGTCTGTTTACACATAAAAAAGTTTGAAATTATGTTATGGACATATACGGCGTTCTCATTAATAAATAGATCCTTCTCTCTTAGTTTGTTGGGTTTTTGAGATTTCGATTGATCTTTCTTGGGAAGATCATATACATATGTAGTATATTCAATCGCAAAAAAAACAAAGTACGTACCATTTTGTTTTGCAAAACACCAATGTGCCATAAAGTAAAACAAGCTTAGTAAAAATTGTTTCTAAGATGTGCCTGTACCTGCTGTTCAGTTACTTTTTGATACCACCATTATGCTAGTAAATTGTCTGCTCCTAATGGTTAATGATTCCAAATGGTGAGATTACGGGTTTTCATATAACTGATTTGGAACTGCTTTAAACCAAACTGTTTATAGAAAAGCTTCTTAATATTAAACCATTTATTTTACGATATACATACTTATTTATTTAATCAATAACTTTTTTGCTATTTACACTAAAATCCATATTTTGATTGTGTTTGTCGTCGAGTTTGACGATTATTAGCCCACATCGCTTGCAGCTCAGTTTCATTAGTTTTTGCTTGATGTGCTAAATATGTAATTTGATGTTTTCTCTTACTACCTGGTATTAATTCCTCATCATTAAGTTTGCCCTTAGGAATGTATTGTGTCGATTGGGCTAACGCATTTCTTATCCAAGCATTTCTATCAGGCATCACTTGTTCATGTGAAATATCAACTATGTTCATAAGCTCAGTTTGATTACGTCTCTTTTTAGCGCTACTACCCAACAGATGATTTATAGCTTCTTCTTCTAAACCATATGAATTCGAATTTTCGATTAGCGTTTGTTCATTTGACTCTTTATTAATCTCATCTGCTGGTTTAGTTAACTCTGCAAATTTAGCCGATACTTGTGCAAGTTTCATTGTTTTTTTGGCAACCATAACTTTAATGTCACAGGGTGAAACTACAGGTAACTCATCCTCTTTGTTGAGAGAAAAAAAATCAACACTATCGTTATCATCACTGTCACTATCACTGTGATAAACTTCTGTTGCGCCAGTTTGTGTGATTTTGTTTGAAATTTTCTTTTTAATTGAACTTTTCTCAGGCTTATTATGTTCCATTAAACTGTATGGGATCATAGATATGACAGGTTTCGAAAGGTCTGTAGCATTGACACGATTATTTTGTTTTCCAATATCAAATATATGTTCACCTTTTGGTTTCGGTAAACTAGACAACAGTCCAAGAATTTTACTAGAATTTTGAATTTTTTTATTCGATGCATCGCCACTAAGCTTTGTATACTCTTTTACATCTTTAAAATCATTCAATGATGGTATTGTAATTTTCACAGGCTGTTTCGGTGGTTTAACTGTAGGTGTTTCTTTCTTTTTCAGAAACTCGTCATCTTCTTCAATTACTAAAGTTGGCTGCATTTCGATAGGCTCAGGTAACTTGAAATTCATATGTGTTTTATCAATTTCACTAAAGGCAGGATTAAGCTGTTTTTTAGGTGCTGGCAAACTAAGTTGAGTGTTCGTCGCAATTGGGCTAACATGAGTTTGAACACTAAATTCCTCATTGTCATC
The DNA here is from genome assembly GCA_963556175.1 of Tipula confusa. Lineage (NCBI taxonomy): Eukaryota > Metazoa > Arthropoda > Insecta > Diptera > Tipulidae > Tipula > Tipula confusa. The sequence continues at coordinate 124,648,881 of OY744476.1, forward strand.
ATCACCACTTTCATTTTCACTGTCTGTACTAGCTTCGTATGCAACTAAAGACATCTTCGAAATGATAAGAATAAACCGCGAAATTAATCAAAACAAAAATATAACTAATAACAACACTGTTCTATTTGTTTTTTAACCAACACTGTGACTGAACAAAATTTTTTTTTTGTTGAAATGTCAAAATCATGAATTATTAGTATGAGATTAGCTACAATTCATATAGAAAATTAAAACAGTTTTAGTTACCATTTATTACAAGAGGTGACACTGTACAGCTATTTTTATAACAAGCTAGCGAAAAATAAAAGAACTTCCGTATTCACCTCACCAAAGACATAAACCATATTATTTTAAAGACATGGTGAGTTTGGTTTTAAATAAATGTGCATTTAAAACGTTTTTAAATAAATGTGCATTTAAAACTTGCGATTTATTTATTTTATTTATTAATTTAATTTTATTTTATTTTTACAACACAACATCGAGGTAGTTTTATGCAATTACTAAGTAATTACACTGTAGATAGAAAGGGTAACAATATAATTAAATTTATCTAACTGCAATTTTCATACTATGAGACTTGTATGATATTTACATTAAAATTAAAATTAAATATAAGAATTATCTTTTTTTAGATCTTTTTCTAGCAACTAATGCTTATTATAAGGTATTTCACTCATTCCGTCCTAAATCTGTTCAATCTCATTATAGTTTTAGTATTTACTAGAATTGGGTTCTATAATTTTGCTCTTCTCAAAAATGAACCTTTTATATAAGACGTCTACTTGGTAATAATAAGTTTTGCATTCGTGACGATGGCGCAACCACTAGTTCTTCAAATAAATATCTAGGTTGATGTTTTGTTTTACAACTTAATAAAGTAAAAATTGTATTGTAATCTAAGACTAAGTAAGTTTTCAATCATCATTATTTCTGATGCCAACGCACACTGAACATTTTACATGTAGATACAAAAGTTTTTTTACGCCATTGCCTTTCAGTCAAGCCACACAGATATCATCTGCATGTGCCGTATCTTGATTGGACTGCCGTTATAAGTTGTTGTTCTGCGGTGTTTCACTTTTACGAAAGATAAATTCTAACATGAGACTAAAGAGTATCGGATACAGGGCGTATCCTTAACAAAGCTAAATATCGAGCTAAAAAAATGTGTAGAGATAAATGTTAACATGGCTAATTTGACGTGTCAATTGATTTTAATGTTGTTGTTTTAAAATTTTTTAGATTTTATGTTAGATTTTGGTTCTTTTTAAGATTTTTGGCCTTGGTTATTCTTTATCTTCTTCACGTTCATGTATTGACGATTGGAAATAGAAAAATAGCGCCACTCACGGGCACTCGCCATACTAAATAGCATATATAAAAATATAACAGCTCGATGTCTCTATGTGTTTTCAGTACTAATTGTAATTTACAAGTGAAAGTTTTGTATACGGTTTTTAAATGAAAATTAAACGTTAGAAATATATAACTAGTGCCGTTGAAAAGATAAATGTGTAAATTATGAATAAATAGCTTTTGTTATGTGATTTTATAACCACATCAGTAAGAAAAGCTTTAACCAATGCTTCCTATTTTTTCGTGTTACGTTCATTGTAGGATTAAAAAATTTAAATAATTTAACGTTTATTATAATCAATTTATATGAAAAATTGATTATTGGTTATAAAAAACGTTAAATTATTTACATTTTTTAATTCTACAATGACCGTAACACGAAAAAATAGGTAGAATTGTTCTAAGATTTTCTTGCTGATATGGTTACAAAAGCACATAACAAAAGCAATTTATTTATAATTCACACATTTATCTTTTTAAAGGCCCTAGTTATATATTTCTAACGTTTAATTTTCATTTAAAAATTGTATACAAAACTTTCACTTGTAAATTACAATTAGTACTGAAAACACATAGAGACATCGAGCTATCAGATTATTAAAGTACTGCTTTTTCCAAATTTCCAAATAAGTACAGAAATGTACTTATTTTTTTAAACTAAATAATTAAAATACTAAAATTCGGGAAATAAATTAAAACTTTTAACTTTTTGATAAAAATTAAATAATTTTTTGCTATAATGTGGCAGCACTGCAAATTGTTTGATTTAAAATTGTTTATTTATTTTTATTTTATGTATTTTTACAGTTTATAAGTTATGTTTTGTTTATGTTTTTTAAAAATGAATAATGAAATTAATTTTTGATCTGAATAGGACAATGTTTAAAACTAGTAGGTACTCTGTACCAAATGAATTTACTATTTTCATTGCTTTTTGCTTAATATTTGCCACTTCTGTTGTTGAACATCAGTATTTCGACAAGTTTCATTTGGCTGACCTATTGAACTTCGAGTAGATTAACAAAAAGTGTTACTCATCTTTCGGGTTTCTCATGATTCGTGACTACATTAAGTAATATTACCATTAGCTTTTCGTAAGGACCGATTTTATAGGCACTGGTGTGAAACATAATAGAATAGTATATTATTCAACGAGCATATAATGATAGCTGTTATTCACGAAGATGAAGTTTACCGACACGAGCCGATAGGCGAGTGTCGTAAATCATCTGAGTGAATAACAGCCATTATATGCGAGTAGAATACGATATTTTGTCCACGATATTTTATTTCTGGTGGTGTTGAACAAATATCAATATCCATTTAAATTTTTTTAAGTATTTTGCTTCCTGTTTATATGTATTTCAATTTAATTATAATGAAAATGACATGTTGCTATTGTCATTGACTGCTAGACTAATAGTTTAAAAAAGACTACTAGATAAAATTTCAAAAATTAAATTTAAATGAATAATTTACTAATGGTAGTACTGAATAAAGAAGAGACTACTAGATAAAACTTCAATATTGAATAACAGTGATTAATGATTAATCACAGCAATAAATATTGGATATCATTATAATTGAAGAAACAAAAGTATAATGAGTACTATTATACGATAGTCGTGGACTAACATTTTTTTAATGTACTTATTTTTAGAATTTTTTTCTGGCAAGCCTAGCTATTTGGTATGGCTATTTGCCACCAGGAATCCATTCCAATCGACAATATAGTTAATCGAAGTCATGTACATTATCAAAATAATCAATTTCCATTTTTATTCAAAAAATTTACGTATTTTAAACCATGTACGCGGTAAATAAAAACCTATTGAAAAGTCATAATTTTGCTTTCATTTAATGTACCGTGCAGATAAATCGACGCTAAAATATTGGAGTCTTCGTATTAGTGCCATCTATGAAACAATCTGACAAACCATATTTTCCATTATTTTTTCACGTCGAGCTGCGTACCGGTGAGCGAAATTGTGCGAAAATTTTTTATCGCACTCTTATTAGCTAGCTAAATTGTATGTCAAGTTAGTATGGAAAATTTATCATAGCTCAACCTGCGTACCGACCTTAACATTATAAAACAGGCGCATGAATTCAAATTATTGACAGGTTGGCTCATCACGGTTATCGGCTGCTTTGAAATCCAAAAGTTTTTTTCACCTATGGCCCTAGAAGAAATCTGACGCCAAAATTACCTATTGCCATCTATATTGTAAAGCAACGAATAGCCTTAAGACACTATAAATGGCCTTTACATTTTATCCATCGAGTTTCTTGGAGAGCAATGAACTCTATACCACACTCTTAACGACAGGTATAGATCCATTTTTATTGATATTTTTATCAATATTATTTTAAGTATGCGGGTAGGCAGCTAAACGATCCAACATTCGTTAGTCACCTTAATTACTGGACATCGGGAGTTTACACCCATACATGCCAATGGTTTTGACCAACACCTAGTACAACTTAAGCTTGTCGGCATTAGCAAGGTGTTTTGACTTTTTCATATGACTAGGGCATACAAAGCAAGCTTGCCAGCATCAAGACATGCCTTTATGTAACCCTCCTACACAATTATCGTAACCATGAGTGACAAGGAGGCCGAAACCCTTTCAAATGTATAGTTTTCACTACCAAAATCAATTGCGTCCTGGTCTCTAAAACATGTGATCATATATTTTGTTTTATATTTTGTCCAACTACACTAATATCATCTGCATACGACAAAACCTGGTTGGAATAACGGTATAAGATGTTGTCCAGATATGTTTCACTTTTACGAAAGATAAATTCAATTAAAGATAAGTCATCAAGGATAAGTCAATAAATAATTCAAGTGCTAGATACAATTAGAACGTGGGCGATCGCAAATTACATCATTCTTTCCCCATTATCTGTCAGTAGTTCGTGTCGGAAGTACGGACCTATAACATCCGTGTCACGTGAATACAAATTATTGAGGTTTTACGTACGGTTATTGACTGCTTTGAAATCCACAACGGCTTTTTTTACTTGCGACCTAGAAACTTTCAACACCAAGGCCATGGTCAGTACAACTGTATAACGTATAACCTTAGAATACCAGCACATAACTTTTTGGCCATCAAGTTTCTTATAAAGCAACGAGTTACCAACGATAACGAAACTCTTTCATAGTTGATATAGTACCATCAAACGCGACTGATTTTGTCAACGACTTCATGTTCCACGTGCCAATTTAAAACTGCGTATCCGTAAACGTGAGCAGCGTTTAATTAAATGTTGGCGGTGTTCTGTTCTTTTTTGTTGATTATTTTTAACAATAGCTTTTAAAGGATACTATTTTCGTTTATTCGCGTCCTACGATAAGCAAAGGACACTGTGGTGGAATTTAAGGATATCATGCTCGTGTATAAATGCTTTTCAAGGTATGCGGGTGCCCTTCAACCATATGGTCCAAATTACTTAACTTTTCAATTAATTTTAACTGCAAATAACCTAATTGATCTATTTTTAAAATTCTTTAGTTTTTTTTCTTTCTTTTACTAGATATGTCGTCCTAGGTAACTTTTTATCATATTTTACTTGATCAATGCAAAAGTTTTAATACCTATATAATTATATCTATATAGCAAAGTGAAAATGTGCCTCATCAGAAAAGAAAATTATTACGACGATCTGACCGTTCATCATTCAACAATTCTGGCAAAACGTTGGCGTATTTTGGTTGTTAACAGTGTGTAGTTCAAATGACTTACCGAATTTAACCAAACAGATTTTTGGTGCTAGAATGTTTTCGAAATAATTTTGTGTAAAATCCATTGGCTCTTTCTATAATATGGCTTCACCTCTCCAAGTTTGATCCTGCCACCACGAAGTATGATGTATCAAAAGTTGTAATTGTAAAATGAGGCATTTCAAGATTTTAAATTAATTCCAAAACAATGAAATGTTCAGGTTTTGGAATACATCAAATATAAATTGACCATTAAAGAAGAATTTTGTATAAGTCTCTGAAACTCCTTACACATTTTCCATTATATAAATTAATGGTAATTTCGTATTAGAGTAAATATGCGGCGATTGGGATCAAGTAGACGAATAAGTTAAAATCATATTAATTTCGTTAAAACTCATATACCGTCAATTGAAGAGTTACCTCAAACCACCAACCCCATATTCTCAAATTTCAAATAAATAAAACAACGTACAATAAATTATATGTTATTACATGTTTATTCCCCATCTTTGGACCCTATATAAATTTTTTATAGCTAATCGTAATTTATAATTATGATAATTATGATCATTATTAATTTTTTTTTTCGTTAACAAAATTACCTGTTCTCATAATTTTAATTAAAAAACATTTAAATAAACAAAATAAAAATTAAGATTTTGCTATAAATTATTTGGGTATGAGGTTTATTCATTTTTTTTTTTTTTGTAAATTTATCAATTATTTTAATTTTTGTTAATAATGTTATATTATATTTGGAAAATACGAAAAAATCAACAATAAAAAAAACAAATAATACGTTTTTGAATAGAAACACAAAACAAAATGGAAATTTTGTTAAAAAAACAAACTATAAAATAGAAAATATTTAAATGTTACTTTATTATCATTATTATTTTTAATATTTAATTTAATAAGGCCATCAGGTTCTGAATTTTCAAAAATAATAAAAAATAAATTAAAGTTAATAAAGTTAATAAAGTTATATATATATATATATATATATATATATATATATATATATATATATATATATATATATATATATATATATATATATATATATATATATATATATATTCTGAATAACTTTTGATTTGCTTCTTTTCAATTTTAAAAATATTCTTTAATGCATAGTAAAGTTCAAAGTTCCAAATCGAAAAGAGTCAGAGGTCGTAATATGATTAAGTTTTGAAATTTCACCACTCGTTTTTGTTTATATTGGTTTGATTGTTATCAATTTATAAAAACCATTTTGGTACAATACCGTTGATAGTTTTTAATTCACACACATCATTGTTTTTTACCAAAAGTGAATTTACGAGGGTTGAAAAATAAATACAAAATAAAATATAATATATATATATATATATATATATATATATATATATATATATATATATATATATATATATATATATATTTATATATTTATATGATGTCATTAAAACATTTTAACGACCAAAGTTAAAATAAATAAATTTGTGTGCATACAATAGCCAATTATTATTATGAATTTTTTTATTTTATATTTGTAAAATTAAATTATACACTAAAAATTCAGAACATTTTAAAAACAGAGATTAACAAAATGTAAGATTAAGGGTGCACATAAAAATAATTTAATATAATTATTACTTTATTATTTAGTACAACTCAACTATTAAAGTTAATCGTTTAAATCAGTAAATTCTGATTAGATATTTTCTATAGAATTATTTCAATGAGCGCATATCAGAAATATAACACAAAAACGAATAATTATATTATTAAATTGTCAATTTGGTCTAAAAAATATCTAAAAAATATTAAAGTTGTAGATTGTTATGTTGAATTATACATTTATTTTTAACAATTTAACCCTGTCACTATTAATATAGTTTTTGTTTTGTTTTTTTAAATAGACATGTTTCATTTGTTCACTTTTACTAAATACGATGTATGTATATATTTAATAACTACTTATTTGTATATTTGTTTAATTTAAAATTAATTTTTTTGTGCACCAAACAAAATATGGATGATTAAATTATTAATATATCACACAGTATATTTATATATATATATATATATATATATATATATATATATATATATATATATATATATATATATATATATATATATATTTATATATATATATATATATATATATATATATATATATATATATATATATATATATATTTATATATATACATTTATATATATATATATATATATATATATATATATATATATATATATATACATATATACATATATATATATATATATATATATATATATATATATATATATATATATATATATATATATATATATATATATATACATTTAAATATATATATATATATATATATATATATATATATATATATATATATATATATATATATATATATATATATATATATATTTATATATATATTTATATACATATATATATATATATATATATATATATATATATATATATATATATATATATATATATATATATATAAATAAAAATACAACTAAACGAAATCAAAATTAAATATTTATATATGTATTTATAAATAAATGGAAATTAGAAAATAGTAAACGATGGAAAAAGGAGGGGAAATTTAAAGAAACTAGAACAAAATTAAATTAAATTATGTGCTGTTCTATGATTTTGTTAATTTTTCCAATCAATCATATAGTTTTTTTTAAATAATTTTATTTATTTTGTGTTAACAAAACAAGTGAAAAAGTCAAAAGAATTTGTATTAACTCTATATAAATTGTCATTATTATAATTAATATTTACTTAGTTTATAAACATGTCCATATAATATTTTTCTTTACTTTTTTATTTTTTGGTTATTATTAATTGATTATAGTTTTTACTGTTTTTTAAAATCAAAATAAAATTAAATTAAACAATTTTAAAACAAAATAATATCATTTTTACTTGTTATGTTAATTTTTGAATACATAACATTATCGAGAAACAATTTATGTTTTTAATGTCTTGTCAGTTGCAAACATAACATGTGTCAAAAAAAAAAAAAAATTATTTAATGAATCTCTTCTATTTTATTATGGTTATTAGGGTAATAATTTTTAAAGATTATGTATATAGGTATATATATTATTTTTACTTTATTTTTTGTTTAAAACCACACAACTACAATTTTTTTTTAACCTAGCGTTAGTTAATTTAGGAATAAAAATAATTTATATATATATATATATATATATATATATATATATATATATATATATATATATATATATATATAAATATTACTATTATTATTATTATTATTATTTTAAAAATATTATGAAACTACAGCTGCTTATATTTTGTATAGTGTTTTTTAGTTTTTAAAATTAAATACGACAAATGTCTATAATTTTATAAAAAAATAAAATTAAAATAAAAACGACATAAAAATTAATGAAATTTAAATTATTTGAAACTGAAACCGAAACTAAAGTTTTTGAGGCACAATATAAAATTTTAAAATAATTTATAATAATATCATTATGATAAATTATGGTGTATATAATATTTATATTACTGTGCAGCGTACTGAAATTTGTCATTTTAAAAATAATAATTTTTATTTTATAAAAAATTGTATATTTTTATTTAATAATTTTATTTTTGTTTCTTTGTAAGTTGGTAATTTATATATATCGTTGTATTTATAAGTTGGTGTGAAAATAAATAATTTAGTTTCGAATTATTTTGAAAACAACAAATTTAATTTATAAATAATTACAACAGTAACTTTAAATAATAATCATCGGATACAAACGTAGAAATGATTTTAACTATTACTGTTACTTTTGTTTTACTGTTTATTTTTTTTTTTTTTAACATTAATTATTATTGCTACTATTTCGATTATTATCTTTTAAAGAAATGTTGTAATGTTTAATATTTTTTAAATAATAATGTAAATTATTTTCAATTAAATAGAACGAGATATGTGTTTAGAGTTTATGTCTAAAAACTATCAATGTTTAAAACAAAATATCGATAAACACAAAATTTATTTTGCTACTTACAATTGAACAAAATATAAAACTTAAAAAGTTATTTTCAATATAATATATGTTTGTCAAAAATCATTTTTCAAATATTTTAAATAAAAAGCTCCTGCATCATTGCATACGTAAAATGATTTATTCTAATCCCCCTTCAGAAACTAACATAGCCATGAATCTCTAAACTGTTCTGTCTCGATACGTAAAGAAACACAAAATTAATGCAAAAAAAAAAAAATTAGAAGAAAAATTATTATTGTTAATGTTATTATTATGTTTTATACAATAATGGAACATTATAAATATTATATATATATATATATATATATATATATATATATATATATATATATATATATATATATATATATATATATATATATATATATATATATATATATATATATATATATATATATATATAAATGGTATAATACAATTGTTTAATTTATAATTTATTATTAAATACATCAAATGCTTAGTTTTAATATTTGTTATTTGTAATTTATTAAATATTATATTTAAATTTTAAGAATTACAAAGAATTTTAATGATCGGGCACGAATTTGATATGTTTCAATGTTTAATTTATTAAAATATTTTTATAATTATTTTAATTAACACATTTTGCTTATATTTTTGTATCTTTAATAATTTTAATTTTTTTTTTTTTTTTTTTGGTTTATAGTTTTTATAAATATTTATTTTGTTACTTATATGTTTACTAAATGTAATTTTTTGAATTTTTTTTGTAACTATAATTTATTATATTTTTTTAAGCATATTCTTGAAGGCTTTCCTTAAGTAATATTAAAAAAAAAAAAAGATAAAGTACTTCTTATAGAAAAGTAAAAATTATTTATTTAATTTATTTCAATTCAAGCCGCATTTTAATAAAAAACTATTTTATGATTGAAAATTAGTATTGAAAAGAGTACGGCTTAATTTAATTGTAGTTTTGCCTAAACAGTATTTTTTATTCTTAAGATTTTAAAATATAAATTATTTATTAACTGATACTTATATTATAGCCTTCTGATAACATTTCTTTTATTAATTTGTTTTAAAACTTATCACAAAACTTATGATGGGTTTACATGTGCTGACATACAATAATATCGTTACAAATAAAATTTAATGTTTGTATATATATATATATATATATATATATATATATATGTATATATATATATTTATATATATATATATATATATATATATATATATATATATATATATATATATATATATATATATATATATCTATATATATATATATATATATATATATATATATATATATATATATATATATATATATATATATATATATATATATATATATATATATATATATATATATATATATATATATATATATATATTAAATCATTTATTTATTATAAATACTTTAAATATCAATATTTTTTAGTAATTAATTTATAAAAGAAGTCAACTAAATATATCCTATAAAATAAAACACAAAATGTATATATATATTATATATATATATATATATATATATATATATATATATATATATATATATATATATAAATATATATATATATATATATATATATATATATATATATATATATATATATATATATATATATAAATATATATAAATATATATATATATATATATATATATATATATATATATATATATATATATATATATATATATATATATATATATATATATATATATATATAAAATAGTTCTAATTTATGTTAATTTTCTTATATATAATTTTATTTTTAAATTTAAATATTTAAAATAAATGGTTGTTGATATGTTTTTGTTTTTTAAGTTCCCATTAAATTTTTAATTTAACATTAAATTGCCGGTATTTATAAAAATATTTCCGGTAACTACACATTTTGGATTTTTGGACGGATTTATTTTATAAAATTATAAAATTTTTTATAATTTATTTACTTAAATATTAAAATATTCGACAATCGAAATTAAAACTTTTATTTGAACTAAGAACCATGTCGAAATATTTTATAAAAATCTCAAGAGGAGATAATCTATTTATATTTGATAAAATTGTATGTTATAAATATTATAATTATGCTTTATTTAATTTCTTTATATATATATATATATATATATATATATATATATATATATATATATATATATATATATATATATATATATATAGACATATAAATATATATATATATATATATTATATATATATATATATATATATATATATATATATATATATATATATATATATAAATATATATATATATATTAAGACTATTACACATTTTAAATTATTTTAATTTATTTTAATTATCTATTAGTTTTATTCTTATAACCAAAATAGCTAATATTCTTAAATTATGTTTTATTTAAGCGAAAATTTAATTTTATTAAATTTTATAAATAAATAATAATAATAACAAAAAATTAACTTAATTTGACCTATAAAAATTAATAAATAGTTGGTGTTAAATTTAAACTTATACCAGGTAATTTCATTATCTAAAATAAAATATGTATAAATAAAAATAAAACTTTGGTATTATAAAAATTAAAAGACAAAAAATTATTAGATTAATTTAATTTTTTTAATCAGATTTGGTAAGAAATTATAATATTACGGCTATAGGAACAATAAAGGTTGCCATATGAATTATTTTGTTACTGCAGAAATGCTTATTAAAAATTAATGTTATTTCAGCCGTGAATTGATTGTCCCAGTGGCAACCTTAATTAAAACAAAATTTTGGAAAATTAACTATAACTAATTTTTGGTATAAGCAATTATATAATATATATATATATATATATATATATATATATATATATATATATATATATATATATATATATATATATATATATATATAATAAATGAGATACTGTATATACCTATAAATATACATTATATATATATATATATATATATATATATATATATATATATATATATATATATATATATATATATATATATATATATAAATGGCAAGAAAACATTTGAAGTAGATCTTTAATATAATTAATATAAAATTTCGGTCAAATTTTAATCAAAATAAATTCAGAGTAAACATAGTTCTAGAACCTGTAGTTATAACATTATTTATTATTATTATTAATTTATAAATTTAATATTTATTTAGTATATGTTTTGCTTTTGAGACAAATCGGTCTCAAAATTGATATGCAGATATATTTTTATTTATATAGATATATTATATAAATAATTTTTAAGATTAAAATATTTGTTTTTTGTCTTTTTTAATTTAATATATAGAAAAAATATTTTAACATTTTATATTGCTCAAGGAGTTTTCTATTTATTATTAATTTTTTTTTTTTGAAAGAATTGACATATCTAGTTAGAAATTTAAAAAAAAAACATAAAAAAACTAATGTCACGGTAAAAAATATTTTCGAAGGGGGTTCAACATTTAATATTTTTTTTTAAATTTTGTAAGAAAAAATATTTTTATTTTTTTATTTTTGAAACCCTATTTTGAGAACATTTTTTTAAACAACTTAATATGTTTTTTTTTAAATAATTTTTTTATATTTTTTGTATTTTAATTTTATAATACAAAGATAGCTATATAATTAGGGCACATTATGGTTAAGCTATTCTCAAAAAATAAGTATTATTATATTATTCAAATATAATAAAAAAAGAAATACCAATTTTAGTTTTTAATCATATAAATTAGAACAAAATATAAATTTTAATAAATATTAGTTTATAATATTAGGTTTAAGAAATCAATGTTGTTAAATTATTTAAAAAATTAATAAAAATTTGGTCTGTCATGTATTAAAAAAAAAAAAAATTATATAAAATAAAAGTTAGTTAAAACAAACCAAATACAATTTTAAATAACGATTTGTCTAAAAATGTTTTGTTTGTTTTTAATTTATAGTTAATTTCTCTTAAATTAGATTATATTTAACTTTTTTTATAAATATTTTTTTAATAAATAAATAAGTTATAAATTTTTTCATTGATAATTTAAATATTTTTTATAAATTATTAAATTTATACATATATATTTAATGCCACTGCAATTTATCAAACAATAAATAGTGGTTTAATTGCCATCAGCAATTATGCAGTTATATTACGCATTGGTATTGGATACAGCTCTATGGAATGAGGTCAAGTTGTTGCCATTAAATAATTGTTTAAGTCACGTTCATTCTTCTTCGAAATATGTTCCTGTCTTGCTTCCATACCCGCTCCCCTTAAAACACAAATAAAAATGCAACATTACAATATAATAATTAATAAATAATATTATATCGCATAATTGAAAATAGAATTCCATATTTTTATCAGCTTTTCTTATCTTTATTTTTATTTATAATATATATATATATATATATATATATATATATATATATATATATATATATATATATATATATATATATATATATATATATATAAATATATATAAGTATTTATATACATATTCGAATGTGCCGTAAAACACCTAATAACTGAAATAATATATTGCATATAAATATATATTTAAATTTTAAATTACTCAAATAATGATTTATATTTTATATCATCTAAACGTTCATTCTGCTTGAGCAATTAACAAAATCACCTTGAGTAATTGTCCCTTTGACGATCTAACCATTTTGGAATGATAAAGTAGACTGTAGGTGCTTCATGAAGTTGTTAGATGAAACGATAATATAAACAATACAACGCTTGTTTTATATTATCCAGCATCCAAATTAAATCAAGACATCGTACAACATATTATGTATATGAATAAATTGAAAAAAATACACATTCACCAGTATACTTTAAATTCTTGATGTATAATATATTTTATTTAGATGTTAAACTTTTTAACAGTATAACAACTTTTTATTTCCAGTCTAAGTTTGTAAAGTTTGAAAGGTGTTCTACGGATCATACTGTATATAATGATTAACTATGAAACAACTTCTCCCAAATATAAAACTCGCAAATTTATGTATGTTTGAAAACGGATCGGTTATAAAAAAATGGATATGATATTGAAATAAATAGGATTTAAGTTGTACCAATTATGTATTAAGATTGAACAATTTGAAACAAATGATTGAAATTAATATTTTGATTAATTATTTGAAATTTTTGATTTTATAAAGCTAAAAATATGAATACTAACATTACATATTTGCAAAAGCACCAGCAAGTAATAATAAAACGTAAACCAGAGATTTGAATAGTTTATAAAATTTTGCGAGTTTTATCCAAATTTTAAGATGTATCCTTCAAAGTTAATCTCGTTATATATATATATATATATATATATATATATATATATATATATATATATATATATATATATATATATAATATATATATATACATATATATATATATATATATATATATATATATATATATATATATATATATATATATATATATAAATGTATTAAATTTAATAAAAAATTATTATTTTAATTGAAGGTGTGCGTTTGTGCTATGTGCTATATTAAAAAAAATCTTATAATTTGAAAGCTTTTAAGGCTTTTTTAAAAGGATTCGATATTCATATTATATTTTCTCCATGCTAGGACACTTTAAAAAATTGTGCAGCTAAAGCAGAATGACAGTAAATAATTAAAAAAAAAAAAAATAAAACATGCAACGGATACAGATGATTTTATTAATTAAAAATATCGAATCTCTCATAATACTGTATGAAAATGAATTTTTGTGAGGTTAAAAAATAAACATAAAATAACCAAAATTTTAAAATTAATTTGTTAAACAAACTACAACCTACTTCTCTGTAATGTTGTTGAATTTCGTTAGCCATTCGCGATTTAGCATATTCAATACGAATGGCACCACGATCAGATGAAAGAAGAAATGAACCCTGTAGTGCAGCCATAGCTGAACCAGCACAGGCAGCATCTTTAAATTCAACAAATGCAACGGGAATACTACCCGGGTGGGAACTCTTATTGTGCATTCGAAGGCGGCTAAAGCCAGGCAAACTGTGCAAGAATATAATACACAACAAAAATAAAATAACAAAAATCAAAATAATAGTAATAAAATTTAAAAACAAAACAAATATTTAATAAGAAAATCGATTTTTATAAATTAAAATAATTTATTAATATTTAGTTAATAATACGCTAAAAGTACAATTGTGCTACCCAGAATATAGTACAAATAGTTCGAAAACACGGCCTCAATAGTTTCAGCAAAACTGATTTTGAGTTTGGCAGCAATATGTGTATAGTAAAATTACTTTGAGTTGAAAGATTCGATTCTACTATTGAAATGCGTTTAATTAATTTATAACTGAAGGTTATAAGAAGTTTAAGTTTGAAGGTTAACATTTTAGTTTAGATATTATCATAAAAACAATTAAATTTTCATAGAATACAATAAAATATATTCTTATGTCGATTGGAATGTACATACATGAAGTATTATTAGTAATTACAAACATACAATAAAGTATCTTTCGATTAAATATGCTGTACAATATACCACGCTCGTTATATACTGCCAGCAGTTTATATGAATAATAACTTTAAAAACTATGGCATTTTTGCACCGATGGCTACAGTAATCTTGTATCCGTCAGAGTTTACCCATTACATTCATACATGGTAAAAGGTTTAAACATCGCGATGAGCAACTTCAAATTGTTGTTTAAAAATTTAAAAACTTCAAATTGTCAAGAGTGGGAAGATAATTATAAGAGTTACTACTCCCTCGAATGCATAACTACTAGAATGTGCAATCACATGCTTAAGTGAAAATAATATATTCTATTAACAATTACTATTAAAAAAACCTACTGTAATGAATGATATATAGCTAGTTGTTATATAGACAAACAACAAGCAGCAAGGGAATTTTATTCAGAAATAAAAGAAAACTACAGCATAATTAGAAAACTAAAAGAAAACTACTATACACAAACTGTTCAAAAGAAATAAGAAAGCTTATCAGGGATCAATTGAAAATGAGCAAAAAGTATATCTAACTAAGGTTCTTCAAGTCAAAACTACCGCCTACTCTTTAAAATGTCTTTAAAAGTGACTATTCCTGTCAATTAAGCTGTAAAGGCTAATAATATAGCTGTTTTGAATCAAGGAAATAAATGACATTGGTGAGAAAATAACATAGACAATATGGGATGATTTGCTAAACATCTTGAAACTAAATAACAACAATTTATACTAAAAGCTTTAGAAAATCTAACTACTGTCGAAATATTTGCCCAAGCTATAGAAAATAGCTGAAAAAACTCATGAAGCCACATTTGACAATCCCATATACTGTGATAGAACTGTAAAGTTATGGCAACAAAATTGGTGTCGTAAGAATTTATGTTAATGAAACAAATCATTTATGATAAGTATCTAGAACGCTTCTTAAAAGTGGTATTTTATTTGCCAAATTACACTAATGCTGTGTGCCTTAATCGACTTTTTAAACTAAACTGTTTCAAATTGTTCAAGCTTCCGCTATTGCCTCATAGGTGGTAGCTGAAAAGTAGTAAGTGACTTTTATAGTAGTTTCATCTATCTAGATATAGCATGAACTAACTCGTTATGATTTACTTTAGTTAGTTTAGTCGATTAAGGCACACATCATAACTATGCCATATATCCAATTCCAATTCTGGTTTTGAAATCCAATTACAATTTTTAGTTTCAGTGTTCGTTCCTAGATGTCTCATATTTATTTATTTTTGTTCTAAATTTTGTCAACTTGCAATTTTTTTTTGAAATTGTTTTTTTTACGTTAAATATACGTTCTTTGAAAGACAAACATAATTATTATAATAATAAAATATATATTAACATAATTTATTTGATAATAAATTAAGTTTGAATTTAAAAAAAAATGTGTGTCAATTTAAAATACACTACCAACTTTTAAAACAAAACTCGAGAATTAGTTGGTTATTTCTTTTGACCAGGAATTGAATTCCAATTTAAAATTTAACTCCATGGCAAATAAAAATATTAAGGTGCATTAGTGATTTTACAATCGACCACCGCAAAACCAGCTTTACCGAGCGAGTGGGGCATTAGTTAGAGCGGCGGTGCTTAAAGCGGGAGGTACAGAGGTCGAATCTTAATAGCAGCAGGACGCAAAAGGGAATTTCAAACACAATTACAATGGGTGATATCGATGAACACAACTTTGACCCCTTATTGGTGTGACCCCTTATTGGTGTCAGTTGTGAATTCGCTTTTGGCAAGCAAACAGTCTTACTTTGAAATAATTTTATTTAAAAAATTTAAAAAAAATTTAAAACCAGTGTCAGCATTTATAATTTATAGCAATTATAAAATATTGTGTCGTGGAAATATGGTTCACCATGTTTAAATCTCCACCTGCAAGTAAAATAGCTTGGCCAAATCCGCAGAGATCGTTGTCCACGAGTGATTTGGTAATGAACTCTCATAACCCTATGGAATCAAAAAAAAACGTGCAACATAGTCCACAAAAAAAACAAGTGAATGTGGAAAAAATTGCTTCGCCTGCAAAAAACGTTTTAAACATTTTATTAAAAGAACAAAGTGCAACAATTCCACATTTAATGGAAAATAAAATAAGTGCATCGTCGTCAATCGACAATAAAAATTCAAGTGAAGTAGGTCAGTGTTTAGTGCAAACAGGTATTGACCGATACATAACCGTGCAACCAAAAAGAAAACGAAGTCCCAAATCGGCGGCAAATGTTAGCATGAATAAATTCACTAGACTAGCTAGCGTCGAATTAGTGAATGGAAATCGGTTTTCAAGTTTAGTAGAAACCGAAGAGCAACCCGAGGAAATTATTCCAAAAAAGGAGAAACCGCCACCAATTTATTTGAGGGAAGAATCCTCAAAAAATCTTACCATCTTAATCAATAAAATTACAGATGGTAATTTTTACATTTCGGGAGTGAAAAAAGGAAACATTAAAGAAACAAAAATCCAGTCACTCAACATTGATGCTTACAGATCACTGATAAGCTATTTTGATAAAATTGGTAAGCGTTACTATACCTACCAACTAAAGAGCCAGAAAGGACTAGTTGTGATAATCAAAGGGATCGAGAGCTTCGTAGACCCTAGCGAAATACACACCGCCCTAGGTGATAAAGGTTTTCACGCTAAAAATATAACTAACATCATTAGCAGAGAAAAAGTGCCCCAACCATTATTCCGCGTGGAATTGGAACTAGATGGTAAACTATCAAAAGGAAAGCATGAAATTTATAGCTTGAAATACCTTTTGCATAGAAAAATCACTGTTGAGGAACCCAGAAAAAGATTTGGGCCAATACAGTGTATTAAGTGCCAAGAATACGGACACAGTAAAACTTATTGTACGTTGAGCGATGTCTGTGTTATCTGTGGGGGATTACATAACTCAAAGGAGTGTACAAAAAATAAAGCCGACACCTCTGTGAAAAGATGTAGCAACTGCGGAGAAAATCATACAGCAAACTATAGAGGTTGCCCAGTATATCTAGAGCTGAAACGAAGAATTAATCCTAGGCAGCGTGAAGAACAGCGGTTGCTGAAACTGCAATCATCAGAGGGGAAAAAAATGTTTACCGAAGTGTCGTCCAACATTATTCAAGGTAAAAGGCAGAATGAAACCAGCAACAGTAGCGTACATCAAGGAATTTCTTACGCTAGCATTCTTAAAGGAACTGCTCCAAAAGTGCAACAAAATGATGAAGGAAACATCTCTTCAGCTTTAAACAAGCTCACTGATATGATGCAAAGTTTCATGGTAATGATGGAGAGAACCATGGATCTAATGATGCAAAATATGAATATGCTGATGCAGGTAGTCGTTAAAAATCAAAAATGAATATCCTTAAAATAGCCATATGGAATGCAAATGGCCTAGCGCAACACAAAACAGAGGTTCAAGCATTCCTCATCGAGCACAATATTGACATAATGTTAATATCTGAAACACGCTTTACTAATAAGAACTATTTCAAAATTAATGGATATTCCATTTATGACACTAAACATCCGGATGGCAAAGCACATGGTGGCACAGCTTTACTGATTAAAAGAAGGTTAAAACACTATGAACTTAACAAATACGAGCAAGAACATATTCAATCAACGAGCATTTGCCTGCAGGGATGGCCTGGAGACTGTGTAATATCGGCAGTATACTGCCCACCAAAACACGCTATAAAAAAACCTCAGTTCATGGATTATTTTAACCAGTTAGGTAAAAAATTTCTTGCGGGGGGAGACTATAATGCCAAACATATTCTTTGGGGGTCAAGACTAACATCTCCTAAAGGAAGACAACTTTTTGAAGCGATAGAGGAACATAGTTTGGATTACTTATCAGCAGGTCAACCCACCTACTGGCCAACAGATAGAAAAAAGATTCCAGATCTAATTGACTTTTGCGTAACGAAGGGTATTGCACGCACAAATGTTAAAGCAACCAACTGCTACGATCTGTCCTCGGATCATTCACCTGTAATAGTAATGTTAAGTACTGATGTCATAAAGGCAGAAATGCCATATCGTCTCACAAATAAGCAAACTAAATGGGACCAATACAGGTCGCTAGTCGAACAATATACTTCCCTAGATATTCCACTTAGTACACCATCTGACATTGATGAGGCTGCTGAGATGTTAAAAGATGTTTTGGAGAGAGCAGCAAAAATGTCAACACCCGCTGTCAATATTACTGAGAAAGTAAACAAACTGCCCCGTGACATCCAAAACCTTATTCAAGAAAAGCGAAGAATAAGGAGGCAATGGCAACAATCTAAATCTCCTTTGTTGAAGTGGAAATTAAACCGCGCTATTAAGACTCTTAAAATTGCGTTAAAGGAAGAGCACAACCAGAGTTTAGAGAACTATTTAAGTGAACTCTCGGCAACCGAAAAGACCAATTACTCTTTATGGAAGGCAACGAAGAATCTAAAAAGGCCAATTAATTCAAATTCACCAATAAGACTGACATGTGGAAAATGGGCAAGAAGCGACGAAGAAAAAGCATTAGCTTTCGCTACTCATCTAAAGGAAGTATTTTCACCTCATCAAGATACTACTAAATTTAAGTTACCCGAACAAACGAATAAAGGTTTGCCCTTTAAGCCAATTAAGTTTAAGTGGAAAAATGTAAGGAATGCAATAAAAGATCATAAAAGCCCGAAAAAGGCACCGGGATATGATCTTATTACGGGGAAAATGATAAGAGAACTACCCGATAAATGCGTAAAACTATTAACATTCATCTTCAACGCAATCATGCGAACTGGTTATATACCTCAAAAATGGAAAATTTCCCTTATCACAATGATACCTAAGCCTGGGAAAAAAGAAACAGAAATAACATCATATCGACCAATAAGCATGCTTTCTACAGTATCAAAACTATTCGAAAAAATGATACTAACGAAACTTAAACCAGTATTGGAAGAGCGTCAAGTTATTCCAGACCATCAGTTTGGATTCCGCAATCAACATGGAACAATAGAGCAAGTGCACAGGATTGTAAATATCATCAAACAATCATTTGAGGAAAAGAAGTACTGTTCTGCGGTCTTTCTGGATGTTGCTCAAGCATTTGACAAAGTGTGGCATGACGGGTTAATTTATAAAATTAAAAAGCTACTGCCAAACCAGTTTCACTTAGTTCTGACGAACTATCTTCTTCAAAGACAATATATGGTTAAACAAAATGAATCAACCACTGGCTTACATGATATTAGGGCAGGTGTTCCGCAAGGCAGCGTCCTTGGACCACTCTTGTACTTGTTATACACAGCCGATCTTCCTAGCACTGAAAAAGTAGTAATATCAACATTTGCTGATGATACAGCAATCCTGATGTCACACAAAAACTTCCACACTGCCTCAAAAGAATTACAAAACCATCTGGGCAAAATTGAGGAATGGTTAAAAAGATGGCGAATAAATGTGAATGAACAAAAATCAGCTCACATCACGTTCACCCTAAACAAAAACACTTGCCCACCAGTCAAATTAAACGGTGTAAATATTCCTCAACAAACCAAAGTTAGATACTTAGGTTTACACCTAGACCGAAGGCTAACTTGGAAAAATCATATCGAAGCGAAGCGCAACCAAATGAAAATAACTTTCTCGAAAATGTACTGGCTGATAGGCAAAAAATCAAAATTATCTTTGCGCAACAAAGTTTTGCTATACAAAGCGATAATTATGCCCATTTGGACCTATGGAATTTTCAGTTGTGGGGATCTACCAGCGCATCTAATCGAGAACTCCTGCAACGAATGCAAGCAAAAATACTTCGAACTTTTACAATCGCTCCGTGGTACATTCGAAACAGTAACATACACGACGACCTTGGTATTAAAACCGTTAAAGAAATCATCAGAGAGTTCAGTACGAAATATTACTCAAAATTACAAGTGCATCCCAACAAATTGGCCAGGGATATATTAAAACAACCAAGGTATCGACGACTTAGAAGAGTAGATCCACTTGGACTTGCGACAATTTAATTTAATTTAATTTAATTATGTAATTGAAATAGTTAAGGTTAACACATAAATAAAGAATATATGAGGTCTAATATTTAGTATTAACACTGGTTAAGACTTTAAAAACTATAATAATTTTAGCTTATAAGATTTGAATACTTCTTGTTAGTTTCTTCTTTAGAAAGATTCAAGAATAAAGCCATTGGCACTATTAAAAAAAAAAAAAAAAAAAAAAAAAAAAAAAAAATTGGTGTGCAGAACTCATGGACCGATCCATCTTTCATGTCATTGTACAGGGTGACATGGAGCTATGTAAAAGGCAGGTGGTTTAATGTACTTGTGTGAATGGGTTGAATGAATCTGTGTGAATATAAAAAAGTATGAAAGTATTAGCCTTCAAGTGACTTTAAGTTCACTGGCTGATCAAGACAAAAAAAGAATACTTAGGTTTTAAGTCTTTGCTAAATTTTAACGACTCTTGCAAAGAGCAGTTACGAGTAGTTAAATTTAGCAAAGCACTTATCTTTTGTTTTACAGCGGCGTTCATAGTTAAAGTACATAGTTACAGCGGCGAAAACTTTACAGTTTGTGAATACCAAATTTTAGTACACTGTAACTTTTTCTCTGTAAATAATTTATGTAATGTTACAGATACAGAATTTTTACATTTTGTGAATCGGACTAATGGGCTCAGCATTTTGACAAACAAAAAATGGATCGATAAAAATAATCTTTTAAAAAAATAATTAATTTCGCTACCATAAATAACATTTAATCAAAAGATCCAGGTTCCCAATTATAGAAAAATCACCAGAAAAAAAATTATATTTCTAAGTGAAGGACGCTTTTGGTATTAAAAAAGCTGGAGGACTTAACCTATAGACTTTCGTGAGTAACATAGGCAAATACTAGTGGAATATATTGCGCACAAATACTTTGAATTTAGGAATTCTGCCTTAAAGTTGTGCTAAAGTTACTACTAGTACTACTGCAGTAAAAACTAATAATAAGTGCGAAAAATATAGATAATTATTCTTTAGAATAGTTTATAATTATAAAGAGATAAATAAAAATTAAAATTATAACAAAAAATTACTTTTAAAACTAATTCAGGTAATTAAAAAAATATTCTATATCTATTCACGTCAAAATTACCCGTAGTCATCTTCACTGTAATATACGTTAAGTCCTAGTAACACATGGAAACACATAGTATCACTATGCAATGATGGAAATCCTGTCAAATAAATGGAAACTTACGAGTTTCAAAATATTGCCCCTATTCACAAAATATAAATTTGCTTCGTAAACCGTAAAATTTCCGATAAGTACTAAAATGGTATTCACAAAATGTAAATATATTCTGTATTTGTAAATAATGCTCTGTAAAGACGGCAAGAAAATAATTTTTATCAAAATTAAATATTTTTTTAATAATTATAATCATGAGTGATATTTTGTTGTTTGCTTTTCATGGATTTCTACGTGGTTTTCCAAACGACCACCGCAAGTACTTATTAGGTTTAAGTCTTTGCTAAATTTTAACTATGTACTCGTCACTGCTCTTGGAGTACGAGTAGTTAAAATATAGCAAACACACACACTTCACTTTTGTTTTACAGCGGCGAATTCATCAAAGTACATATTTACAGCGGCGAAAATTTTACAGTTTGTGAATACCAATTTTTATTACACTGTAACTTTTTCTCTGTAAATGTAAAGTTACAGATACAGAATTTTTACATTTTGTGAATCAGGACATAAATTGTTCGTACTGTATATAGTCAACTTTGTATTAAATTTGTCATTCGATTTGAAAGTATTACTTTCAAAATAGTGAGCTTTCAAACATGTTCTTTGTTGTATTGAATATGTGCAGTAAACAGCCAATTCAAAAGTTACGATAGTCAATTTTGTGTGAGTCATAAGTTTACATTTAATTTTGTATATCATAAAATGATTATGAAAGGCATATTCTTTCAAATTTGGTTAGCTAAAAGTTAGCAAAAAGTTTATATCAACTATCTGCTTGAGTTACTAAAATCTGTGGTGGTCCATGGCTCTAGATTATTTATGTGATATTTTTTAAGTATATAGTTTAAGTAGTACAGTATATAGTATTGGCGAAATAGTGAGATATTAATTTGACCTCATTAACATCTATCGTTAATAATTTTATGAATCGAGGGATGCCTATAAGATTTAGATTATTAGCCATTATTACTGGATCTTAAAAATCATTACAATAGAATGTAATTTTTAGTTTAAACGGATTGACCATTATTGCTTGACTTGGCGAACTACGAATGTGTAAATGTAAACCATATTTAAAAGTTCATCCACCATGAGTGAATTTTAGCCACTGGCTTTGTTTTATTATTTTTTTTGTTATATGAGTTTATTTGCAGGTATTACATTATTTGGCGTATGTATGATAGTTTTCCGTAAGTTAAACGAATCATGTGTTAAGAAACCGACAACGCTTTGTAAAGTTCTATTTATATTATCAGCTCAGTTCAGTACAGCACAGCGCACACATGGCACGGTTTAGCGCACGGTTTAGTACATTGTGTTCGTATTTGTTTTGGTTTGTATTGAGAACTGGGTAGAGTTTGTCTAGATGTCCAGAATCCAAAATAATAAGCGGATAGTATATGAAAATTTGACATTCGATGTTTCTTTCAAGAGCGTCAAGCAAATGTTCACAAATAACACAATAATTTATTTTAAAATAATAAATAAATAATTTAAAATTAAAATACATTTAAATTGTTAATGCTTCAATTGCACAATCTATTTAACATTTTCATATTATTACAACACAACATAACATCTTTAATTGGCATTTGTTTATATAAAATTTAAAATTTTGATAGATTTTTACAAAATATCACGGTAGTAGAGCTTTTGATTTTACGTAGTTTGAAGTGTTCATACATCTGTTAAATCAATACATTTAAAATGTATCCAAAAAATGTATGTTTTTATTTATAGATAATTAAGTAATTGCCAATCGTTTATGTCATATACACAAATCGCGAATGTCATATTTCTATTTGCACTATAAACTTCCAATTTCACCCGCCAGATCTACGACTTTCTGAATTCGATATTCGATAAATCATAACAATATAGAATTTTTTTTAATATTTAGTATCTTTGCATTATCCGTCAACAAAATAGATATGTGTGCATTAATATACTCCATATCCCACAAAATACACAAAATTTTATAATTTCGCGATCGTTCGTTTGCCTTCGCATACTTTGTTTGTGTTTTATTTAATCACAATATTCATTTTGAATGATTTGGTATATTTTGCTGTACTGCGCTGTACGGAAACGTAATGATAATATAAATACTCACATAGTAAATGCATGAAACAATATTTTTTTGGATGTGCTGTGCTGAGCTGAACTGATAATATAAATAGACCTTAATGAGATCTTTAGTCACATGTGTCATTTTGGATGTGGTCAATATTATAAATAAAGTTGGATTGTGTGGTTTGCATGTCATGAAGAGCTGCTAAAAGAACCTCTAAAAGAACCTATGAAAGAAAACAAAACCAAAAATATGTGATTTGGTGAGATTTTCCGTCTTGTTCTCGTAACAAAACATAGAGAAGCGTATACAATCGCACGAAAGAACAAATATGTAACTGCTGTTGTAGAATAACTCAAAGAACAAAACTGTATTTATTGTGTTGCAACACAGCCTTAAAGAAGTTGGAGATAAATCATTAAGCCTTTTAAAGGCTTTAAATAATATAGTTATATACTTAACAAGAGTAAGGAACGTATAATGTAGAAAATTTGTTTTAGAACTTAGTATATAGCTACTATGATTTTTGAAGTTTAAGTGAGTGAATAGTGTTAATTCTTTTATAATTTTCCATATACGAGTATCATTTAAAAGGTAAAAATCGATAATATTTAAAATATGGAGTTACAGTCTTAAAGTAACATAACAAAATTATTCAACTATAATCATGTTTAAACAAGTACACCCTGTATATAGAATCACCTAAACAATCCACCAAAAATATGATAGTTCACATTTTATCGACGTAACAAACTTTTGTTTTTGTAATTTTGTACTGTACACAAAAACAACGAATATATGTACCTTAAATATATAATGTAAATGATAATATGGTTTTATCACGCAACACGCAACATTTTAGTTTCTAGCATCTTATGACATATATACATGTTTTTTCCATTTTTCATTAATTTTCCATCAAAATAGTTAAAATAGAAATAGAATAAAATAAATTCATTGAACTAACAACATTTTATTTTTATTTTTGATACATTACTCGAGTAGTACGTACCGTACGTAGGAGCATACATTTTACTTTTTGAAGGTAAATGATTGATTTCCAGTTCATATCAATTCATATGTCATATATTTATATATATATATATATATATATATATATATATATATATATATATATATATATATATATATATATATATATATATATATATATATATATATATATATATATATATATATATATATATATATATATATATATATATATATATATATATATATATATATATATATATATATATATATATATATATATATATATTTATTATATTTGAAATTTATTTGGCTACATGCAGTTATTTGTGAGTGTTATGACGATTCGGAAAGTAAAAATCATCAATTTAGTTTTTTCTCTCCATTTCAAAGGAGTGAAATTTACGAAAATATCAAACGAAATAAAAGTTTACAAGAAAAATTTCTAATATAAAATTAAATACTCGTACATATAAAAGAAAAAGAAATTTCATGAAAAATTTATTTTAATCGATTTTTCAGTTTTCATTTTTTATATTTGGGCGTTAACATTTTTTTTTTATTTTCACGTTTGATAGAAGACAGGGTTGATAATCACAGAAAAACTTTTTATTATATTACTATATATGTATAAATATTAAATACACTTTTACACAGGTATTCGAGGAAATTGAAAAACTAATGTACGTATGTAAAATATAGTAACTACAATCGATTTGCTCCATACATTGATTCATCATTGCAGAAAGTTATTGTTGTGGTCAAATTTAACTAACCATATCATATTACGAAATTATATTAATGGAAGCAAACTGCTATATCATATTGTCATCTCCACTGAGTAAATGAATAACGAAAGCTTAACCACTTATGCTTAAAACAGACGTGCGGAATAACACACGTTTTAAGGGGGAAAACGCGCGTTTAAACGAGTGTTGTTTTGTTGGAAAAAGAGAAAAATTGCTAAAAAACGCATACTAAGCGTTTGTGTTTCATATAAAGTATTGTATTCTAATTTAAACGTGCGTTTAAACGCGCGTTTTTCCGCAATTTCTATCTGTTCTAAAAACATTGTGTCGTGGGATGTGGATAACTCATAATACAATACACCAATCCCGTAAAACACAAACCGACTGAAATGTAAAAATTCTTCCCTAGGACGGTCTAATGACAGTCTCGATGTATCGAAAATAAAATATTGTCTTTAGTCGTATTTGAAGCCAACTACAACCACTTATAGACTGGATTCGGTACTGAAAATGGAATTTACTTATCGGTCAAATGACTGGCTTACAATTACTGGTTTTTAATGTTCTCAAATGGGTCCCAGTGTACCGAAAATATAATTTTATTTTCAGTCGTATTACGGGCGAATTGAAACCAAATATAGACTGAATCCAATACTAATAACGGGATTTAAATGACGGTCAAATAACTGGCTTGCAATTACTGGTTTTTGACGTTCTCAAGTGGGTCCCAGTGTACCGAAAATATAATTTTATTTTCAGTCGTATTACGGGCGAATTGAAACCAAATATAGACTGAATTCAATACTAATAACGGGATTTATATGACGGTCAAATAACTGGCTTGCAATTACTGGGTTTTAACGTTCTTGTGGTGTTTAATGTGTTTATAAGTAAAGGAGTGAAGTGTTTATAAAGTGAAATTTAAATTTTTAAAAATTAAAGATTGGGTAAATGTAATTAAGGTAAAGGATTGGGTAAAGGCGTGATTTGTTATTTTAAATATCATGTATAATATTAATTAAGTTCATATTTCTTTTATGAGGTTCATATTTCTTAAGTTCATATTTCTTTTCCATAACTTAATATTTTTAACTTAATATTTTTCTCCATTTAGGTGTATTTAATTTTTATCGAGAATTTAAAAATTTCAACACATCAGGGTATGTATTTTTAATTAAAAATTATATGTCGACATCTACAAATCATTTATTTTTTGACAACTAGATTTACATCATTCAAGACGATCCTGCAAACCCTCTTGGACGTTTTAAAAGGGAGAAATCCAAAGGCCATAATAACGCCAGACGATGTAAGGCATGCGGTTCAGGAGTTCCTCAAAATGACATAAAATAAGTATATTTACGCTTATTAATTACTATATGTATATGTGAAATTGAAGTAAAATTATTCATAAATAAATAATACTTTTTAAATAATTTTTGCATTATAGATGTTTTCATTTATAGGAAATCGGTTCTAAGATCCACTAGTTTAATTGTTCCACTAACGATTAAAATGCAGCATCCCAAAACTAGCTTACGTATAATGGTATTCTATCGACTTATAAAGTGCGTTTTTAGACGCACTCACTATAGGTTCTATCAATAATTAAAATGGCGTCTAAATCCAGTTGACTAATGACGGTTTATTATCGACTTATAAAGTGCGTTTTTTGACCCACTGAACGAGTTCCAACAATAACTGAAATTACATCTAAATCCAGTTCACTAATGACGGTCTTCTATCGGCTTATAATGTAGGTTTTTAGACCCACTGAATAGGTTCTATTACTAACTGAAATGGTGTCTAAATCCAGTTTACTAATGACGGTCTTATACCGATACGTTATCCACCTAAATTTTGGGTCGGGTCGAAGACTGGAAGCATCCACGTTTTCTGACCGTCTTATATCGGTCTAAAAACAGACTTACATTCCCGACTGAAATCAAGTTTAGTCGGTCGTAAAATGTACTTTGTGTTTCACGGGAATATACCTGTCTCACCAAATACAGAGCAGGTGTTTGGAACCATGAATGTTGGGCTTTGTCGTCGATGTTGACGGCGTATAATCACGTTAAGTTTCCGATAGCTATCAATGATTTAAGCAAACAATATTTTAAAAAGTTGAAAATAACTAAACTCTCCGCAACTGCGATTTTGTTGGAGTGTAATTCGACATATTTAATGCTAATAAAAACAATTGTTTACATTTCGGCAAAATAACACATACTAAATAGCAAAGCCACTTTATGGTGCTTTGACATAAATATAATAATAATTTCCCCAATGCAAAAATGTTACAAATTAAGCCCTTTGTAAATTACAAACTAATCCCTCTCTTTAAAATCTTTCCCAAATTAATACATAGACCCAACATAAATAAAGCAAAAAGTATTACCAGTAATTTGATATTGAGATTAAATAGAAAGACATGCTTAGACTCTGATAATTTAAAAGGAAAGAGAAAACCAAACTTCTCCTAAAAATTTCAAACTACCGTAATTCACCTTTATTGTATCGTAAAATATATATATGATCGTGGCTCCTGTCACACTAGCATTTTATGCACTAATAATAGAGTTTTTTCCTACATTCCCTGTCGCAAATGGTTTTTATGGACTTTGTGATACTAACGATTATAGTTCTTCCTGTATAATTGATGAAAAATGCTCAACAAACTTATATAAAAATAATTTTATACTGGAGGAAAATTTAATGGAGGTAGACTGGTAGCGAATATATTAGCTATCAGTATAAGAGATATTTTAAGAAACGAAGTTCTGGTCAAATTGTAATCACTCACGACTCAAGCCTAAATAAGTGGCCAAATAACTTTTAAGGATAATATTGTCAACGTCGGAATTTCGCTTATTGTAATCGTTTTTTGAAGAAAATGATTCCAAGATAAGTAGTTATCGATTCTATCAAGTTATCTCTTCACACAGCCATGTGGAAAGATCCTTTCTAATAATAGAGTGGTTATAATTGAGTGGATATCTCACATACAACTTGTTGTATTTACATTTAAAAATCGAGTGTTCTGTATCGTACACTATTTTAGTTTATGCTCCTGAATTACTTTAATATGTTGGGATAACAAAACAAATAGAAATTACAAGTATAAATAAAAACTATGGTGTATCCTTTTTAGAGTACATTGAATTTTAAGGAAAATTTGACTATCTTTGTTTTTTACAAAAAGCATGTTCATTACAACACTAGATTGATTGGCATCATGTTAAATTCACAAAATGTAATAAAAGACCATTCGAATTATTTTGTATTTATTTTGCCACATTTAATGACTGTATGAGCAATATTCATCAAATAACTTGTAGTGACATGTCGAATCGCCATTAAATACTTATTTCATGAATTTTGGCTTGAGTTTGTATATATACTTTCAAGGTTTTACAAAAAGAATTTTGCGTTTGGTAAATTAAAAGTTTGAGATTATTTTACTTTTAAGATACAGTGAAACTTGTCAAAGCTGGAATCGCACGGTAGCAAGCCAAATTTCCAGCTATGCACAAGTTTTCCAGCTCTTACAATTTTCAGTGGTAAAACGTTTGCGCTATAATCATATTTAGAAGTTCATCGCATAGAAATTGACAGCTAATTGATATTAGGTTTTGAAATGACTAACAATTTGGTCTCTAACGCCAAGCTTAATAATTTTGGTTCATATTCATTCAGAGCGAATCGGTAAACTTATGCGAAGTGCTGCATACCAACAAACATATTTGGTTCGCTATCACTGTTATTTGCCTAGACTTGGTTTGATGTTGAAGCAATTATTGATAATATTTCGGTTAAAATTTGATTATTTTCAGAAAATCTTATCACCAAGAGCACTTGCTTGGCTGATAG
This sequence comes from Tipula confusa, assembly GCA_963556175.1. NCBI lineage: Eukaryota > Metazoa > Arthropoda > Insecta > Diptera > Tipulidae > Tipula > Tipula confusa. The sequence continues at coordinate 124,679,435 of OY744476.1, forward strand.
CTTTATCGCACTATTTAAATGAACCTTATAAATCACACCTATCATATTTTGCAGCTCCGTTCTTTGGATTATCGTCATTAACGTTGTTTGAAATATAGGTAGCGTGTGCCTATGAAAATTAGCACTTTAGAAAACATTTCAATATGGTATCCGGCTTGATATTTCTCTATCGAATTTTTGATAAAATAAATCGAATGAAATATATTTAATCGATAGCCATAACAGCCAGTAGTTTTTGAAGCAAAAACTTCTGAAAGTGAAACTTGAAGTTGGCGATAATCAGAGAGGTTGCAAAAATGCAGTGGTGTTTTGTAGACATAATATTATCTTTACGTTAGAATAATTATTATTAAGATGACATGTAGCATTGTATACAAATAAGAGAATATGCCTTCCAGTTTTAGTCATTTCTTTATTTTATTCCGGCTTTCTCAAGTTGTATTCATACTATTTCATCTTGTTCGGATCAAAAAATCGCTCCGCGTTCTAGGTTTTAAAAGATTCCTCGAAGACCAATTTCAATTCATTGTTAAAATTAATTTTGTGAATAAATTTTCCACCTAAAACAAATTTCTGGCATTTACAAGTTTCAGCTTCGGCAAGTTTCACTGTATACAAAAAAAAATTAATTTATGTATAATATGTTTAAAATGGTATGTGTTTGTTTAATTATTAGGTAGTGAATAGTAATTATTATAATTAATTTTAGATCGTTGTAATTATTGTGACGTTCAGGCTATACCGCAGTAAAAATATATGTTTATTAAAATCATTTTAGTAAAATTTAAGGTAATAATCGATATAAATAATAGCCCCAATGGAAGCCATGACAATTATAACGCTGTTCGTTAACTATTGTATATAGGTATATTTCACCTAGTTTATTAGTTTATATATATATATATATATATATATATATATATATATATATATATATATATATATATATATATATATATATATATATAACACATATATACATTTTTTATTCGTTTGTATTTTAATTAAGGTTTGTAACTACTGCGACATATTTTATACATTTTATCATTCTTTAGTCTACCACATTAAACTTTGGGCTTATGGTATAGTTTGATTCATGGTCATGTCAGTTTTTTGATTTGTGTTTGTCTGAAATAAAATGTCTCTATATCCAAAAATATGACAAAATCATCTTAATGACAACACATCAATTGGTGCTTATTATTACGAAATCTAATTGGGAAACCTGTACAGTTACGAAAATATACTAATATATTACCGAATATCAGGATTTTATATAACTTGAACTGCAACATTTAATAGTCCAAATATTTGGTCATTGGGTATTATAATTTATTATAATTTATTTATTACAATTTAATTTATATTTTATTAACTATGTTTCTTGAGGTTACCATCACTAATCAAACGGTGACTTTTATTATTTACAATGACAAAAGAATCATTAAAACATTATTAGTTATAACTAAGCTGCAATACTAATCAAAAAATTTGATAAATGATGAACATGTATGATCAACATGTATCAGTTGGCTTAAACCAAATTGAATGAATTAACATATATTATAAGGATAATGTACTTGTAAAAGTGCAGTTGTACAATATTTATCTATTCAATTAATTTTGGTTGAAGATTAGTTTTTATTTTAATTGCAAATAAACCTTTTTATAAGCTACATTATAAAAAAATTTGATTACTAAATATTACTTATAGATTCACATCACTTTTTAAGCCAATCAAAAAATTAAATATTGTCGTATAATTATTTTACCATAACAGAAATAATTGAACTGCATTTGAGTTCCATTTGGAAAAATCATTTAGATATGGAAAATCTTTTTATTAGATATGTGTTATGATTGCTTACAATTGAAAGATTTTTGATATCGACTTGCGGATATATAACAATAAATATCAGACACTTCTTAGTCAATTAGTCTGAAATAAGAATACACCTTTCGAATAAATGAAGCGTTTATGCTGAGTTCATTCAGTAATTTTTTTCATCGATTTTTTACTATAATACAATTCCAGAACGAACTTAAAAAGGATTTTGTTATGGTTTTTTCTAAATTTGACATTTTTTTTATTGATTTTTATAATAACAAGTATTCAGTCAAAATTGTATATTCATAATAATCTTGTCTCTTTCACTAGTCCTTTGTTTAGCCAAAAAGTTAAAGTTAAATCTCTTAAAAAAGTTAAAAAATGCAGAAGAAAAAATTCATAATTTTAGACCACAATGATTAGTCGAAGAAATTGTTTAAATAAAGGAATGAACGAAAAAATTGTAGTATGAACTCGGCTTTAGCCAATTAAGATCACAAATCTGTAAATTTACAATATTGGTATAGTCACCAAATCTAAAATTGTGCGTTGTTATAGTGACGTGAGAAACACTACTTGAGACAATGAGGTACTCTGGAATTCATGTATGGGTATACATAAGGAGGGGAACCAATTATTTTCAACTTTATTCCGAGTGAGTTAGAAGGTAGGCAGAACTAATTAGCATTTAACGTAAGGGGTACTCTTGAATTGTAACGTTAAAAAAAAAAATTGTTGGTAAAAAATGCAATATTGGTTTTAATTTCACAACTTAATTTTGTAATTATTTATAATAACTATTTCTGTGTTTATGTAGTTTTATTTTTAGCGCCGTGTCAGTAAACCTATAGTTAAATAGCTTTCTGATTAAGGTTCATACATTTAAAAGTTATGTAATATAAAATTATGTTATGTACCTTGTAGTTTTTTTCTGCTAGGAACTTAAGCAGTTTAAATGTATAGGTTTTATTTTATATTTTGTTTGTTTTAATTGAAAATATGTTTCAAAAGGAGAAATCGAGATAAAACAGTTTTGTCATATATCACAGGTTTATCTATATTGTCAAAATCGTCTGCAACCGTTCGGTTTTTATTATATCTTAATCAAGTATACGGTGTCATTTAGAAGATCCTGCCGAATGCTTGGTGGTGTACATGAACCAAACAATAAAATAAAACAACAATATATAGCACAGTGGCCAAATTCATACTTTCCATCGATTCTTATCAAACGTCAGTACACACAATTTTAATTTGATGTTGCGTTTGTTGAATTTGATATTGAGCCACATGGTAAAATGTAAATGTAATGTTGTTGTCAAAGTTAGTGAATGCTAATGTATGTGAATTATATTCAATAGATTTTCCGATCTATAAACATAATTTAGGTGCAATTTAAAAATTCAAAAGAGGTATGATGAAGCAATTATTTAAAAAATAATAATTCAAGCACTAATATTTTTTGAAATTTGTTGTAATACATATGTTGTTATAATTTATTAATTACTTTAATAAATTTTAAGTTGTTTTTTTATTTATTGAAGATTTAAAAAAATTAACTTAATTATTGTCTGTGTATTAACTGTGAACACATAAAGAAGTAAATAAGATAAACAACTAATAAATATTTGGAAAATATGAAAATGAAAAAATTTATTATAATAAATAAAATAAAGATGAATAACTTTTTCGAGTTTCATATAAAATAAATTAGTTAATTAGAAATAGGGTTTAATATTGGTTTAAATAAACGAAAAATATGATATAAAAAATTTACCTTGCAAAGATTTCTTTTAGTTCGTGTTCCGAAACAAATTGACTTAAATTAGCAACAAACAATGTTGAACATGGTGTGTTTGCTGACATTGCTGGATTAGGAGGTTGGGAACCACCAGTCGATCCAGCTGGACTGGCTAGAGCGGGGCTGGGTAAAAAATGACCGGGTGGAATACCGGCAGAAACATGTAATGATGCAGGATGAAGTGCTGCTCCTGGATGTGGCATTGTCATCTGAAAAATATATTGTAATTAAATTAACAAATTTTGAATAAAATAAATTTTTATTTTATATAGTATAAAGTTAAATCTCTTTGCCTAAAGTAATTTATTTAAAACCGAACATAATATAAAATAATTTTTTGTCTGGATTTAAAAACATTACAAAGAGTAGGAGCCTCTAATACGTTTCCAAAGTAATCACTTTGATTAAACCCAATTTTTTGTTTGTATATCAAAATACAAATTTATAACAAGCTGGTTATACGCATTTAAGCCATTTCCAGTTCCATTGATAACATCAGGTTTTTATAACATGATGGATTAGTGAACCCCAAATTTATTTAATTATATTTAGTGTGAACAGATTAAATGATTGTTGTATTAAATTAGTATTTCACGAAAGTTCTTGTGCAACCTCATAATCTCACCTTGATAAAATATATATTTTTTTCAGTTAATGGTAATGTTATTATTTAAATACTAATGTAAAAACTTTGGAAATAGTAATCTTATGTTAATAACGGTAAAATGTCATTATTCTTAATTAATGTGTTAATCTAGTATAGTTGATACTTTGATTGATACCGTGCTATCTTTAATTTTGATATAGTGATATGTATAAAAGTTACAAATTACACATTCAAAATTTTTGTTTATGTGACAAGTTATCGCAAAACCTTGTCCTAAAGTGAAGATAATGTAATGCATTTGATTATTTAAATGTAATATTTGAAGTTTTTAGTTCATGACGTTCAAAGTTTTTTTAAAGTTTGTTCCAACCAAATGAGCAAAATTTTACATAGGTAAATCGCTAGATACAAACCCATCAATTATTTCAAATTAATTAAAATTTTACGTTTTGTTTTGATCAACTATACCTGAAATACCAACTATACATTTGTTCTATATTGACTTTTTCGAAAACATATTTGTTAATTCAAAAACCCATTGTATAATAAGATCTGAGTATTTTCCGCGTATTACAAAAAAATAAAACTCACACGTTTCTTCACATACCAGCAAACCATAAATAATCCAATTTAAATACACCATCAGCGTCCAGTTTCATATTTCGAATTCGTATTTTCATATTATTTTGTTGCTTTGAAATAATAAGGATAAATCTCATGATCGTGATTAGATCAATTTTTTTTTAGTATAGGACAAAGTACAATGTCGAAATTTAAGTTAAAATTTTTTACTCGTATATGAAAATATATTTTGTAAAATATATAAATTAATTAATCTTGTTTGATAGTTTTATTTATTTATTTCTGATAAGAAAAGTTTTTGTATGATGCCAGTAAAGTTGAACATGTTCTATATTTATGTAAGGGCATTTTAGAAGTACCGTCTATAATCACTAACTTTCATTTTTATATAATAATTTCATATTTTCTATATAGACAAATTATTTTACCAGAGAGAGCAATAGTGACATTGGCTACAACTATTCTAATAGTTGTATTTAAAAGTGACAGCATGGCCTTGAAACCTTGATTACATTATTTGAAATATTAGGAGAGAGTTACTTCTGAACCAGAATTCTTTAATTTATCGTTGTCATTCTCATACAACAATTAAATACTCGTATGTAGACATGAATAAGCAAAATAAATAAATTTAGTTTGAACTAGTATAAAATATGGATAATTGAGCCTAACATTAAAACAACAATTATTAAATCGATTAACTTGAAAAACTATTAGAATCGACCCGATGAATAGTTAGTTAAGAATGTATTTTTAGAATAACCTTTCAACCTTTACGTATCCACTTAATTTCTATAATTTTCTGTTCCATTAAGTAAAAGTATTGAATTCTACTATGGAATTTGACATGGACTATTAAATCAGTTCTAATCAAACAACTGAAACGAATATGGGTTCTAGTAGAATTTTTAGATTTCAATATACTTTAATTTTTCTTACATCATTTAATGTATACAACAGTTTTAGGGTTTAAACGGCAAATTAAATCAAATTAATAATCAAATTAAATTGGTTGTTATATCTCCTATATGCAAAGTACGAATATATTATGTTTATGATTAATTACAGTTCCAATTGTCAAATATGAAGACACTAACCTCATTACATATTAAAGTTAAATAAGTCTTAGTTAGATTGATCGCTTGTTAAACTTTAAACGTCAATTGAAGATGTCGACGTCATGTCTATATGGTTTCCTATATTTAGCCATCGATTCTTGGTAAACCACGAATTCCAATTAATACTCTTTCATTGAGACAAGACCACCAAATGCGCAGTTTTGAATTTATTAATTGGATTTTATTTATATAAACCATTTTTAGTATACGATATACAAGGTCGAGATCGACATTAATGGTACCGGATTATTTGTTTAGTGAGTGCCATTATTAGGAGCGAGTGCCTTAATGTTGGCTGCAATTTTTTTTAGAACTGTAGTCACACAATATATTAATTATTTTTTAGTTTTATAAATTTACATCACGGCATTAAAATACTTACGCATTTAGATTATAAATTACTGTTAAAATAATAGAGTCTAAAAGCTCTAATGTGAAAGTATAACATGAGATATAAATAAATTTTTTTGTGGTTTCGTGTAATTATTTTAATAAAATTTAATCACACAAAAAACATATCATGCCACATAAGAATATACTACATAAAAACATAATTTTTTTTTTTTTACCAAATTAGATCGACTTTAACAAATGAAATAGGGTAATAGAATAATTATAGAAACGGAAGCGGTTCTGAATATTTTATTATTTTCGTGTTCTGTTAAAAGCTAATAAAATAATTTTTTATTAAAACTAGCAATTACCAAATAGTTTTATTTTATACTGACCATTTATTTAGCTTTGACGAAATACGAATTATTAAAGTTCGTTTTCAAAGTAAATTATCAAAGTAAAAAAAAAAAAAAATGTATCATCAGAATCGATTTTTTGTTTTTAATTAAAATAAGTGGTCGGAAAAACTAGTAGTGGTCGGTAAATAAATGAATGTTAAGTTTTTGTGTAATGTTTATATCGGCTGCTGTAATTGAGTGTCCACTGTAGAGTTTTTTCGGTAGAGAGTAGAGTGTAGAGGCTCTAAATGAATAGTTATGTCCAATAGCTCGAATTTATTACTCTACCGCTTTCCGTAGAGTCGGTGTAGAAAAACTTTAAGTAGAGCTCTACCATGTGCTCTACAGACTGTATACACTAAAGACATATTTGTCTATACAGTAGAGCGCTCGTTAAAGCAAATTAGCATCACGTTTGTCATGTTATTTTTTCTGGCGATGCTATTTTGCACGATAAAATGGCGGATTTCGTTTTATTTAATAATTCAAATTTGCATGTTCACAATTCTAATAATATTGAACCGAATCACAATCGACATGATTTTCTAAAAACAAATAAAAAAATTAAATTGCAAATTACGTGGACATATACAGCGTTCTCTATTGTAGAGTGAAAACTCTATCAAACATGTTTGATAGAGTTTGTACCCCCGATTATGACTCATAATCACTGACTAATAACTAGTATTATCTAGTACTTTTAGCATAACTAAGATTGTAGAGTTTGATTTTGTATTCTGTACGTAGTCATTAGTCTTAAAATATCGTCTTAGTGAAGAGCGACAAAATGGTGTGGTCTTAAGCATCATAGTATGACGTTTAATCAAAAGGCGTTTGTTTTAAATATATATCGCTTGCTTCGCGACAATAACTCTTGCATTTTTCGCCAAAATGAGTTTTTGATGTAGAAACATAGCTATAAAGCAGGCGAGATTAATTACAATAAATGTATAGTAATTTGTTTTGTTCATTTCAATTGGTCTTTTACAAAGGCAGTTTTTGTGTATCCTGCAAATTTCTTTTTTTTAACATAGGAGTTATTATGTAAGATTTCCACAATGGCGAGGCGAAAAAATTAGTCAAATTACAAAGAGAAAACCAAAATTCTCCAATAATGCGATAGAGACAAAATACAGTTTGGACAAAAAATTGGAACGTTTAATTTTTATATTTTAATTCAGCACTCCGAAATTGTACGACAAATAATTAAAATAAAAATAATATTGGTATATCCTGGTCGCTTTCATCTTCCGACTGATTACAAATTAATTTGGATCGAACATTTTTGAAACTAAACGCCCCTCATCATTGTTAAGAATAAAAATTTCTCGTATCTTTCTTGATTTTAATATAACACTATGTTCGTTATGAACTACTTGCGTATGTGAATTTGAACCACCTTCCTCGTAAATGGTAATAATCTTTGTTTAACAGTTTCTCATCATCTGTTAGGTCGTAGTGTTTTGACTTTCCATGATGAATCAATTTTAATTATATAAATAACAGTTTGGCATTATGAGGAGGAAAACTGGTATAATCATCCATCGAAATATAATTAATTTAATTATTTTAAAAATATTTTTCAATCACAAGAAAAAAATAAAAAATAAAAAAATAAAAAATAAAAATGCGATGTTTGTTAATCGCTCGATAATTTTGTGTGCCATATTTTGTCTATTCAATTTTGTGTTAAAAATAAAAGTAATTTTCAAAAATAAAAATGGATTTTAATTCGAATTTTAAATTGTTTTTAAATAAAAATTCGAAGTTTTCGATATGTGTTTAGTTTGTCTAATTTTTTCGCCTCGCTCGCCATCGTGGAACCACTCTTTAAGCGTATTTTGTAAAAAAAAAACAACAACAATTGCATTGAATAACTCCTCGCGGTAGTTAAATAACTCTTCAAAAATTTTTGAATTATTTAATTCTATTCCAATTTAAGTTATAATAATTCAAATGTGGCTTGTTAAATAGGGCAATTTTTTAGTTACAGTTTTGGTCGCAAAATGCGACAACGTGAGGGATAAATATTTTTGTATGGGGAAACATGTTTACCCTAACGTGAAAAATATAAAAAATTATAAATGTATTTGAGGAAATTAAACTAATCAGTTAAGTTTTTTTCGTGAAAATAGTTTAAATTAATATATTTAAATAAAAATATTTTCAATTTCGTTTGTTTTTAGGCTGCAATTCAACAGTAAAGTTAACCATTTTTTAGAAGAAAGCATATTATTCATGTAAACAAGACATTTGTGGGAGTGATTTGAAAATACCTTTTTATTAAAAAAAAAAGATTTTAAATTGAAAAATGTTTTTCTGTTGGCTCAATGCCTATTATTATAAATACTGGCCATGTAATCGAGTCAAAAAGGAAATGAGAATTAAAAATGTAAATTTTAAATTATATTTTGTTGTTGTTTACCATCATATTTTTATTTGCAAGTGTATACTAATTAGACACACAATTTATCTAGTTATAGCGTAATGATATAACATCATATAATGAAAGTTTTAATACATAGTTTTGAGTTATTATACAAATAGTTTAGGTCTGAAGAAAATAAAACATGCGTTTCATATTAAATGTTCCGCTTGTTTATTTCGAAATAATATTAAACGCAAATTTAATTTTCTTCAGAACAGACTACTTGTATACAAATTTGAAATTCTGTATTAAAAATTTCATTATGTAATGTTTTATCAGTTTTACGCTATAACTAGATAAATTGCATATCTAATTAGTACTCACTTGCAAGTAAAAATATAACGGTAAATAACAAGAAAATAAAATCTAAAATTTATTTTGTAAATTTTCTATACGAATTTCACTTTTCTCGTATTGTTCAATCAGCAGAACTAATTGAAAAATTGCCCTATTATTTTATTTATTGAGAACTGGCCGTAAATCTGGCAGGTCAAGTTGGAAGTTTATAGTGCAAATAGAAATATGACATAACATAAATAAAAACATACATTTTTTGGATACATTTTAAATGTATTGATTTAACAGATATATGTACACTTCAAAACACGTAAGATCAAAAGCTCAACTACCGTGATATTTTGTAAAATCGATCAAAAATTTAAGAAATTTTATGTATACAAATGTCAATTAAAGATGGTATGTTGTGTTGTAATAATATTAAAACGTAGATAGATGATGCAATTGTCTTTTTTTCTCATATTTTCTGTTTTTATAGTATGCGAATGTTTATTTTATTTTACACTATATTCGACACGTTTTTTACTTATAATACATTCTTTTGTTCATATGGTGAGATAGCATTAGTATGCGATGAACACGGCTTGTAATAAAGAGAGCTTTTATTTTGGTACTACAAATACATATACTACTACCATCATAAGAAAAAAAAAAGTTTAACCATTGATGTTCCTGATGTCGATCTGATAGAATATCGTCAAAATTTAGAATAAATATATGACATTTAGGCGATTATACTTACAAAAATATTTTGATTATTTTAAAACGATACCAGTAGCGACATCTAGAACGTCAATGAGCTAAACTATCACGGTAGTACTTATGTGTTTATATTATGCATAATGTTAGCAGTTGCATTAAACCAATCGCCGTTCTGATGACGTAAATATTCTAAAGAAGGTATTGAAAATTTCGGTTATCAATGCCACCCAGGTGACTATAAATGGTAAATTTAAGCCCAGCGATGATTGGTTGGATTGTAGGAGATTGGTAAAATTGGAATGGTGGAAGGTTGAAGTCTTAAGATTACAACAACTCAGAAATGAACGAAGTTCATTCAACTTGTTTAAAGGAGTTACTATACTGCACCATTCCACCATTCTTAGGTTTTTTGTCGTTCGGGACCAGGTCAAAAATCTCTGTGTTAACATCGATGCAGTCTTCACACTTTGAAGGTGAATTTTTCTGATTTACTCAATGTTCAACATGTGTGATATGCTGTAAGTTATCAAATACAGACTGCAGATACATACATAGAGCACCCATTCTACAAGGAATCCACACTGGTCATGCAGAAACTAAACCTTGGGATAGGTTATGGTTTGTTTTGCGATTGTTGGGGAATACCTCACAAATATGTGAGTTTTTGTAAAATGATATTAATGTGATCACAATGTTGTGTCAAAATTGACATAAAGTCATCAGGAATTTTGGCAATTAGCTCTGGCGTAACGGCAAGGAGATGATTTGTCCCCGATACTCCTTAATCTTATGTTCAAATTTATATACCGTAAAAGCGAAATACCTCAGGTTGATTGGGCTAAATGGCAACGGTGTCAAAGAACTACTGGATCCATTTGTGCGATTCTGGGCTTCCGTTGGCTCTAAAAATTAATGAGTTCAAAACAAAATATATGTTAACTGGTTTTAGAAACTAAGTCGCAATTGAGTTTAGTAGTGATGACTACACGTTTGAAGGAATGACAACTTTCGGTTACCTCGGAACTCTTGTCACTCATAATAATTGTGTGGGAAGGGATATAAAAGCGCGTTTTGTCGCTGGCAACCGTGCTTTGTATGCATTACGTCCACTGCTAAAGTTCAAATACCTTGTAATAGGGCCTCAAACGCGATGATACGACACTTACCGAGTTCTATTTAACCACGAGATCAGTAATTTAATGAAAATTCCTGATATCGTTCATGGAGTAAAAACAATGGATGGTTCAGTAATCTCTACAAGGAGAGCCATTATTTGGCAGGTATAGAGGTTGTTCTGGTTGAGAAGAGGCTTCTTCTGGTTGTCTAGAACAATACGAAGAACAAGCTCCAAATCGAATTCGATAGAGTAAAACTGTTGAATCGGTACGGGACAGCAATGGACTGTGAAACCCGTCTTATTCATCGATTTGTAGCAAGTATATGTGACTCAATCCATCGGAATAGCTTATGCTTATTTTTAGTTTTGCGATGTCTGGGAATACCTCAAAAATATGTGCGATTATGTAAAATGATAGCCACAATGATGTGCCAAAGTTACAAATAAGCTATGAGAAATTTTCTCACTTAGCTCTGGTATGATCTGGCAAAAAGATAATCTGTTCCGATACTTCTTATTCTTAGAATTTATCTTTCGAAAAAGCAAAATACCCAGGACAACATCTTGTACCGTCGCATATGCAGATTATATCTGTGTAATTAGACTAATTGGCCAAGGGGCAATAACTACTGGATCCACTTATACGATTCTCAGCTTCCGGTAGTTGTCTCAAAATCATCGAATAATTAAGTTGTTTCACAGATTTCTGTTTTCTCTTTTACTTGTATATACATACATTTTAATGCAATATACAAATATTTTATTAGAATGGTACGGTTTTATATTTAAGGTGTGAACCACAAACTAAGAGATGGAGATTAAAATAGAGGTGCTTACTATAACGAAAATTTTACAATATATGACCAAAATTATTTACTTATAATTTTATGAAACTGTATTTTAAACGAAAACAAATTCCCCCTAAAATAATATTAACACTTTAATCCTTTTTAATTCTTTTAAAAAGGTTTTACATATAAAATTGTGTTGGTAGAAAATTAGTACAAAAAAATTGTATTTCAGATTTAATCACGCGTATTATATCGTCAACTTTACATTTTCAAAAAAATTTAAATGATAAGATGCACCATTTATTTAAAACACTATAGGTTGACTGAAGTCGACTGAATCTGAATATGGTTGCAGCATGAATTAACTATTTAGTTCAAATAATACGATCAATAGCAAACGACAAAAGAGGTGAAAGGAAGTACTGTATAAATAATAGATGTTTGTATCATACGGTTTTTATATTACAAGTCATTCGGTTGTCGTAATTTAACCAGACAAACACCGTATTCTTTTAGAGCTTAATTCTATGTTTATTTATGTTATATCCATAATATAATACCATACAAAAATAAAAAGTAGTAATAAAGAGCCGAAAGTATTTTAATAGATAATAAATTATAAATGAAGTAATCACACACATAAACTTTGTGGTAGTATTATGTCTATGCACAAGTATAAAGTATGTTGTACTATTTCCTTTTATACTGTGTCTTCTTAAACTTAAAGTTGGGAAACAATTTTTCTTTTTTTCTGTATTATGATGGTTTATAAGATGAATTCTCATGAGAAACGATTATATCAGAAATACTAAATAATTTCCTAAATGTATGTAAAATGTAACTCACCTGATGCATTGGCTGTTCTAACATTTTATCTGTATTTAGTCAGAGGTAAGATCTGACCGACACTTGAGGATGGAGAGCCGGATGTACTAACGTCGCATGTTGCAGTGCGGCAGCACCAGGTAAATCTCCAGTAGCTGGTGAATATGCTAACGGATGATGCCATAGTTCCGGTCCACCTGGGAAAAATGGTGATCCCAAATCTATATAATAGTGTAAAAATAAAACCATATAATTAGTTATGTTATAGGATTATTAATATAAGATAATTAATTCTTATTTTAATAAATAACTATAACTTTGATGATAATCGACTTGTCAGTATCATCGTAACTTTTATTTTTTCAGAATAATGCCCTAAACAAACTCGACGCGCAATACGCGCGTATTTACGCGCGTAAAAGTAGAATCAATGGAATCATATGAAGTAATATATAGTGGACGCGCGTAGTTTACGTAAAAGTAGAAATCATTTCTACTTTTACGTTGTTTCGCTTCGAAATGTCAGTTTTATATAAAACATAAATTAGTGGTAGATTTTTAAATATTTTAGCTGTGCTCCCACCGAAAATATTTAAAAATCTAATACAGTTGAAACTAAATAAACGATGTCGTAAAAAAATTCATAACATAAATTAGTTATTACATGTATGTATTGACAAAACAATAAAAGGATAGGTAAAATGATATAGTTAAAAAGATAAAAGGATATAGTTAAGTATATAAAGTAAAATTAAGTTTTTTTTTGTATTTTAACACTATAAGCACAATAAAATTTTAGGTTATGTTAAAGTTTGGAAATGCCAAAACGCGCGTCGAGTTTGAATTGAAAATTTTTTTATTTGCGTCTTTGACATATAGACGCGTATTACGCGCGTATTGTGCGTCGAGTTTGTTTAGACCATAAACAATCAATTGGGGTGTGTGTTGCATAAGTGTCGATTACTATAAAATAAAACTAAACTTTATGGAGCTTAATAAATTAAGTACAATGTATCTGTTATTGTAAAATGTAATTGAGATATTTATGGATTTTTTGATGTAATGATATGATTAAAATTTTATTTTAATTTTGTTTTCCCATTTTTTTTATATGAATAAAATATTCTAAATATATTCACATACGATTTGTGTCACACTAGTTCTTAAATACATACACTACTTGTCTTTAAGTAATTATAATTTTTTGAGCATTGTATGTTACTTAAATATTTGTAACATCGATACTCAAATGGATTACTGGAGTTTATTATTAATTTACTTTTTAAATTAAATTAAATAATAAACTGTAATGCCATAAATACTTGCCTATCATGGGCGGTTTAAAAATATATGATTCTCGCATTGGTCGAAAAAATTGTGCAAGAGACTTAAATTTGTGCTCCTAATTATTACTATAATTTTAAAAATAAATTAATGATTTACGCCAGTTATGAATTTATTTATGAGTGTTAATGTTATGAAACACTTGGATTTTGATCGAATGCAATTTTATTCGAATTAGTTTTAGGAAACTGCGAGGTGTGCCGGATCTGGTACCAGTTGTTCTAATCGCAGGTTTTAAATCGATAAAATTTGCATTCAATTTAGATTCGTTCTTTTATATACGAATACGCATTATAAATTACACAATTTTAAATTAAATATAATAATTTCCAATATGATATGATTTCCAATTGATATTATTAAAACCTTCATTTTCATTACACTTCGATCTGTAAAGTTAAATTATTACCATTTACATTTTAATTATTTTGAATAAAATAATCAATAAATTGTTTAATCTTAATTATTGGAATAAAGGATTTTCTTATGTTTGTTAATAATTAGAAATAATATTATGTGGAAATACATTGTTGATCAAATAATAGAAATATAGTGCCATAGTGAAGTGGTCATTGATATATAGCTGTAATATTATAAATTTTAGTGACTAGCATCAAACAGTAGTAAAGTATGAATAAATTAATAATTATAAATAAATACATGTTAATAAAATAATAATAAATAAATTAATTTCTATTACATATTTGTGATAGAACTATAAATAAGATAAAGATAACTAAACAAAATCAAATAACTCTAATAATATAAATTAATAAATAAAAACTGTTTTCTTAGGATTAGGTGTACTTACGTCCAGTGAGTGGGTGCATCAATGCAGGATGTGCGGCTGTTGTCGCTGCATTAGGCTGTGGTTTAGGCTTGCTCACTTTGGTATTACTCTTGGCGAATTCCAAGCGTATAGTTTGGGGCATATCAGGATCGAAGCGAACACCCTGCTGCAATTAGCATAGAAAATTTGTTTTTGTTTGTTTTGTACTTCAAAAACATTACTGTTTCAAAAATCTGTGGTTTAACACGGATTTTTATGCTCTTTAAGCGCTAGGAATTCATTTTTTTAATATTTTTTATTTTTTGGTGATTCTAGTGCATTTGGATAAAAATCCGTGTCATTTGTGTTAATACAATTATGTATATTATTAAATATGTTTGTACAATTATTAGTTTTGGTGTTAAGTGTTTCTATGAATATATATGGTTATATATATATATATATATATATATATATATATATATATATATATATATATATATATATATATATATATATATATATATATATATATATATATAATATTCTTGTGTGCTAATTACTCTACATTAAGATAGAACAGCATTGTTTCAATGATGAACGCTGTACATAAATCTTTACTATTTTCAAATTTAAATGGTGTGGAAAAGTGGAAAACATCTATTGGTGTTTTAAAATAAAGTATTTATGTATTAAAATGTGTTTTTATAAAAGAATTATCATTTTATAAATATAATCAAATTTGACGTTGCTATATTAATTTACTTATGTTTTTTTTTATAGTATTTTGTTATTTAAATTAAATTTGTTTATAAACATAATATGGATGCATTATTTTAAATACTTGCCATGCCTGTGACCATTTCTGTGCTTATAGTGTTCAATAATTTTATAATATTTAAAAGATTGTTTTTGTTATTGATAAAAAATTACATTATATGGGATGAGTCCAGTTCTAATCTGAACATAACTTTTAGAACCGCATTTAAAAATTAAACATTTTTGAAACTTCAAAAAATAACATTCATTACTACTGAATATTAACTGTTTGGAAACAAAATTGTCATCAATTGACATCTTCTATGGTCATTTTAAGAATTCGATTGGGCATGAAAGTATTACGTATAAAGTATTTTGTGAAAAAAAACTGTTACGTAAAATTTTAAGATTAATCTTACCTGTAAATCTTGTTTAGCCGCTTCTGCTCCGGCACGTGTATTAAATGTTACAAATCCAACAGGCTAAAATAAATGTATTCATAGTTGAATTTTTTATTTTATTAATAAATTGAAAATAAATATATTTATACTTACAGATGCTGTTTTTCCATTTTTACTTGTTACTTTTAATAAGGATCCTTCATATCCTTCATAAGCTCTAAATAATAAGTAAAGTTCTCTAGGTTTTGCGTCCATCGGCAATCCACTTACAAACAGAGTTCGCACCTGTAAAACAAATAAAAATAGTAAAGTTAAGTATGTAAATAATAAAACAAATATTGAATCTTAATCTTAAATGAATGGAATAGTGTTCAAATTTTTGGCTTAATTTAAGCTTATTCGGATTAGTTTGGGTAGACTAAAACCAACTACCTGTTTAATAAAATTACATAGAATAAGGGGGCGGAGCATAAAGGCAAATTCGGGTTTTCTCTTAAAACACCGAGATAATAAAATACCACCAGTTAAATTATTTGAATGATCAAATTCCAAGGTAAAAAATAAAACACAATAAATATATACAATAAATAATAAACAAAAAATAATGTAAATAAATAACAATTCCAAGATAAAGCTAACCTTTTTGCGAACCAATTTCATTTCGCGCACCAAATCTCGCTCGATCAAGCAGAACCCGAAATCGAGTCACACGCCAAATAATCAGTCAAAGAAATAGAATCATCTTCAATTAAAGTAACTTCTGATGATGTTATTCAGTCCAAATAAGGCCTCTGGTTATGATAATTTGTTACCTCTGGTAATCAAAATCTCCCAAAAAAGGCATCATGTACCTATTGGCAATATGCATGCTTTCGCCTTTCTTAATTTTCTTTAGTATGAAAACATGCTAAAGTTATTCCAATCCAGAAACCTTATAAGCCATATTCAGATGTGTTCAGCTATAAGCCATATAGGCCATACTTTTCTACGTAGAAAGTTTTAAAATTTTAGGCGACCACCAATTCGGTTTCAGATCGGGGCACTCTGCTCAACACCAACTCGGTCGACTTGGTGAGCGTCTTGCCTCAATGTCAAACATGAATAAGTCTACTGGACTTATCATGCTTGATATTGAGAAAGCATTTTATTCAGTCTGGCACGATGGACCCCTTTGCGAACTCCACCAGATGTACTATCCAATCTTCATACTTAAAATAGTCCAATACTTTCTTCCATGCGCTCTTTCCATGTTCATATCCATGGAGAATCTTCAGGAACTCCTGATATTCCATCGGTGACTTAGTGAGCGTCTTGTCTCAATGTCAAACATGAATAAGTCTACTGGATTTATCATGCTTGATATTGAGAAAGCATTTTATTCAGTCTGGCACGATGGACCCCTTTGCGAACTCCACCAGATGTACTATCCAATCTTCATACTTAAAATAGTCCAATACTTCCTTCCATGCGCTCTTTCCATGTTCATATCCATGGAGAATCTTCAGGAACTCCTGATATTCCATCGGGTGTTCCGCAGGGCTCAATTCTCAGTCCAATTCTCTTCAAACTCTTCACAAACAACAAAATCTTGCCATTGGCTGTTTTTTGTAGACGATACCGCAGTATTTTCCAAAATCACCAAAGGCGGATTTCATTTATTATCCAAAAGATTGGTAACCGGACTTCTTCAAATTCTACAGTTTTATAGATTGTGGAAAACCAAGATTAACGGTACCAAAACCCAAGCTGTCATATTCACTAACTCAAAAATCGTCAAATCAAAAGCGGCAACGAGTTTGTTAGTTGTTGATAACTCAACCATTCAATGGAAGAGCAACGGAAAATACCTTGGCTATACTTTGGTTTCTATCCTTTCTATACTTTTGGTTTATACTTTGGAAGAATATGTGCATGCTCACTTTCGGCCAACGCAGCCCAAACTCAATTTACCTAAAATGCAAGTAGTGCAAAATAAGTGTATCAGATCACATCTATCATTATCTAAATCACTCCTGTCCGTGAACTCCATGAATTAGCAAATATTCCTGCCATATCCCAATTTATCACTAAACTCATATAAAACTCCACACATCCAGTTCCTAATTTGACAACCCTTTAGTATTCTAGGCAATATGCAATACGCATCTGTCGTTCCATTCCGAATCAAACACAAATTGATTGGACTTTTTAGAATTAAGATTTAAAATTGTAAATAAAAAAAAATAAAACAACAAAAAAATATTAAATGAATAAAATAAATTTTTAGTTTTAAGCATAGTTTTTAAGATGTTTTTAAAATTTGTATTGTAAATTTTAATAATAATAAACCATTGTATTTAGTTAAGTTTTGTCATATTATAAAAATAGCTATTAGTAATTTTAAATGTTTTTTTACAACTATATATAGTTAAAACTAGCTTAAGAAACAATGTATAAATATGTGCTAGTGTGTAAGAATATCAATCAATAAAGAAACATTATTTAAAAAAAGAAAAAATTCGGGTTTCAAAGTAGTACAGGCTGATAAAGAAGATAGTAAGTAATCTTCGAAATTAATTCCTGTTTAAACAAAAAAAGATCAACTTATATATTTTTTTAAAGTATTTTTCGTTTTTAGAGAAAATTTGGACGATATAAATATAAAAATTTTTATTAACACAAAAAATACTCTTTTTTAAAATTTAACAGTTGATAGTTGCTTTTTGTTTAGTTTGGTTGACATTTCATTATGGATAGACCTATATCAGAGTAACGCTTGCAAATTGTTGAAATTTTTATCATAATAATGGTTAAATTTTTTATTCAAAGTTTTGTTCTCCGATAAAGCCCATTTGGTTAAATGGATACGTAAAATGGTTCGCTCTATGTGCTGGCGGGGTCATTGGTTATTATGTCTTCAAAAACGATGATGGTCAGAATGTTACTGTAAATGATGAGCGGTATAGGGATATGATTAATCTTGCTGACATGTGGTTCCAACAGGACGGAGCCATATGCCACACAGCGCGCGCTAGGATTGATTTACTCAAAGAAACTTTTGTTGAAAGAATAATTTCGCGTAATGGTTCAGTTAATTGGCCACCAAGATTGTGTGATTTAACCCCATTTCATTATTTTCTATAGGGTTAAGTAAAGTCACTTGTCGACGTCGATATACCAGAGACAATTGTACACGTGGAAATCAACATTCGAAGAGTTATTGGCGAAATACGAACGCAAATGCTGCGAAAAATTTGCGAAAATTGGTGTTCCAGATTGCGCCTTGTACGAGCCAGCCGTTGCGGCTACATGGCCGAAATCATATTTAAACATTAATGTCATAAAATTTTCATAAATTTTGTCATAAATTGATATTAAAAATATATTTCTTTGTTTTATTATGATTTAAACCTGTGTAACTCTATAAAAAACACCCTTTACATAATATGTAATTCTGTCATATTTTATATACAGGGAGTTTTGCACTTGAAGGTACATATATTTTCAGTGATGATTCCTTGAATTTCAAACACAACATAGTTTCTGAAGGGAGGTTCATATTTATTATTTACTGAGTATAGTGTGTTAAAGAAAAATAATTGGAAGAAATACTGTTGTCCGTTACGCTTATTTGTCTAGATTACTTCAAAGGTAAACTCATTCAGACATTTGTGTCAGTTTTGGTATTTCTAAATCACATTAAAACGGCAGTTTTTAGTGTAGTCATGATTATAGTTATGAACTATATATATAGTTATGATCGGTGAATAAAATCGCTCTTACAACTGTTTAACATCAAAATTAAGTATTTAGGCTTTCATTAATAGATTATTCTTGTTTTTGTAAATACATAAATAAATCGTTTACATGTGTAAAGATTATAAAACATGAATCCCTCACATGATGAGTTGCATATTCAAGCAACTAACATCTGCCTCGAGGAATGGGTGGGGAAATGCATCATATCTGCAGTTTATTGTCCACCGAAACATTTGATTAAAATGCCTCAATTTGCAAATTACTTCAAAACTCTGGGAGGAAAGTTTATTGCAGGAGGTGACTACAACACTAAACATGTCCAATGGGGTTCAAGATTAAAGTCCTTGAAAGGAAGACAACTGTCGGAATACATGCAATAGGAAAAACTGGATCATATCTATGCTGGTCACCCAACCTACTGGCCAACTGAGAAGCGAAAAATTCCTGAAACTAGAATTCTTGTAACGGCTAAAACGTGCTACGATAGGTCTTCTGCTCATTCACCGATATTAATACACTTAATATGCAAGTTCTAAAATTATCGTACTAATTGGACTCAATTTAAGTCTACATTAACCAGCGAGTTTTCTTTAAATATCTCTCTAAAATCAAAAGATGAAATTGATGCGGCAGTAGAAAATTTAACGGATGTATTAAAACAAGCTGCAAAAGATGCTACACCTAGCAGCTCATAGTTTACAAAAAGCTGCAGAAACCATCTTAAAATATTCAGCAGCTCTTAATGATAAAACAGTCAATACGCAGGCAGTGGCAACTACATAGCTCACCTACTCTAAAATCAAAATTAAACAAAGCGATAAAAGATCTTAAAATAGCCTTGTTAAAAGAACGCGATGAAGAGGTTCAACATTATCTCAATGGACTTACAGCAACTGAAGCAACAGATTACTCTCTGTGGAAAGCCACACGTAACCTGAAACGGCCTATACTATCATGCCCTCCGATTCGTCTCCCTGACGGAAACTGGGCAAAAAGTGATGTAGATAAAGCAAACATATTTGGTCAACATCTTAGTAAAGTATTTACACCCAACGAGTAAATCGGATTCACTGAAATGTTATCTGATGATGCAGAAACTTCGGAAATCCAGCCAATTAAATACAAGTGGCGCCAAGTACAAAAAATACTCAAGGAAAACAAAGAAACAAAAAAAAGCAGCTGGACATGATCTAATCAACGGAAAAGTAATAAAAAATCTTCCGGAAAATCTATCAAACAAATAACGTACATCTTCAATGCCATAATGAAATCGGGCTACTTTCCAGAAACCTGGAAAATTTTACAAATCATAATGATTCCAAAACCCGGTAAAGATGAATCAAACATAAACTTATATCGTCCAATCAGTTTACATTTGATACTTTCAAAGCCATTTGAAAAAATGCTCCTTCAGAAACTTAAGCCAATTCTACATGAGAAAAAAATCATTCCGGATCATCAATTTGAATTTAGAGAAGAACATGGAATCGTGGAGCAAGTTCATAGAGTCGTATCTGAAATCAGGAACGCCCTAGAACAAATAAATTACTGTTCTGCAGCGCTTTTGGGAATAGCACAGGCTTTCGATAAAGTACCCATTACATTCACACTCCGCAAACTTATCTGTCCACCTATGGGTTTAAATAATATCATGCTACCACAAAACCAAAACTTTAAATATCTCGGCCTACATTTCGATAGAAGGCTCACATGGAAAATACATGTCGAAACTAAACGTCAACAAATCAAATTAAGGTGTGTCAAAATGAGTTAGTTAATAGAAAAACATTCAAACTTAAGCCTGGTGTGTAAGGTTTTGCTATATAAAATTATGCTTAAACCTATTTGGACATATGCGGCATTCAATTATTGGGATCCGCTTGTGCTTCTAATATAATAAAATTGGAAAGAATACAGTCAAAACTACTAAGAATAATAGTAAATTCACCCTGGTATGTACGTAATACAAATATTGTTCGAGATCTACGTATCGAAACAGTAGCAGATACAATCCAGCAGTACAGCAAAAATTACCGGTTGAAATTAGAACAACATCCCAACGATTTAGCCAGGGAAATCTTAAAAAGGCCCACACATCGGTGACTTAAAATAAAGACCTTTTGGATCTAGCTAGCTAATTTAGAGTAAATTACTAAGTGCATATTACTATTAAGAACTTACATAGGTTAAGTCTTAATCAATTGTTTTTAATTAGTTTGTAAGATTTGATTACATCTTGTGAGTTTCCTAGACAGATTCAAAAATAAAGCCAACGGCAGTTTAAAATAATGTGTAAAAATGTGTTTTTCGCATAGCATTTTTTGAAAATATAGAATTGCAAATTTATCAATAACGATTATAAAATGGGAAATAAGATGAATTTTATTGTGGATATTATATATTTTATTGTACAAATACAGTGAGTTTATCAATAAGTAGTACAGTTGATAAACATACAATTTCGTAACTCGTGCTCAAAAAACAATAACTTTCATTTAGGTATGAACTCTTGACTAATGATTTATTAAAATAGCACTAAAAAAGTGATATTTTCTCATTTTTAGATTTTGTTCATCCCTAAATAAAATGAGCTACCTACTTACATACTAGATTAGGACAAAGATAATAATTTAATTAAATATCTTTGGCTTAAGTTACCTATTTCTTTAGAGGTACCATCTCAAACCAATTATCTTTAACGCATTGTTTCTCCTTAAATATTGAAAATGGACCACCCTAATGCCCTACCCCCAAGAACAATTTTTGCTTCACATTAATGAAGGAATAATCCCCGAAAATATTAACCCACTGTATTGTCCTATTACACATGCGCTTACATTTGTATATTTAAAAGTTTTGCTTTTTGTTAGTTTCAAGTAGCTATTATCAAAAAGATTTTCAAATTTTCATAAATAAAAGGTTTAATGTCAATTAAAATAATCAATAATTCAATTTTAAATTAAAATTTAAAAAGTCTAGCAACACGTCGGTTATAAAGTAGATTTATATACGGGTGTATTTTATTTATTTGATCTTAAAATTTCATCCATGCATAAAAAGTTGACACCAAGAAAAATCTCCAATAATCAATCCTGTTGTTTTGTGTATATAGCTCTTATGTTGTTTTTGTTTGCAGGCTGTATCTCTATCACAGTAAAAATTGTTTTAAATTTTTAAAATAAAATTTTCCATATTATATTAGTTTTCCACTCTTGTTTTGTTTACTTTTACGAAGTTTCATTTTAACCCCATTTACATGTTTGGCTTTCGTTTCATGTGATAACTTAAATTCAAAATGTATACGAATATGCACGCACAGGTTACAAAAAAAGAACATACATACTCATATAAAGTCATAGACATTCACCTAAGGTAAAACGAAGAACATGGAAAAAATTTAATCATACTATTTTCTAATTTATCTTATCTAATAGAGAAAATCATATTTAAAAATAATTATGATAATAATTTTAGTCTATACAATGCGTATACAATGCGTCCTTTAATAATTCTGTTACCAAATTTAACCATTAAATTCAACTTATGTCATTCAGAATTTAATATTAAACGTTGTGCACAATGTACAGTGTAAATATAAATAATTTGTTTGGCGTATTGTATAATTTCATGCCGTGCAGCATAGCACCGTAGAATAATCAATAAACAGGGGAATAAATTATATCATAAATGTTGCGACACAATGACTATCTGTAAAACTCTAGCGTAAAGGGTGATACAAAAGGTATTGCTTTACTGCATAGTTTATCTGTATTTTAAGAACTTCGTTTTGGTTTTTTTATTTTTAAATCTCGATAAACTATACAGGCTTTCTATTGATCTAGGAAGCTGTTGTGTTAGTAAGTTTTATTTACCTGTAAGTGCCGGTAAAGTTTTATTTACCTGTAAGTTTTATTTATTCGAGCCAAAAGATACCTTAGGTTGTTAAATAAACACTGCTTTTAGTTGGATAGACAGCTAAACGACAGGACTAAAATTAACAAATCTAATTTTTCCAAAATCAAAATAATTATAAGTTCACCATATTATGTGTAATATTGTTGGATAGTGTTAGATGGGAAGTTATAGGGAAATAAGTTTTTTTTGTGTTTGATCTATATCCAATCTTTTTCTGGGGCTGAAGCTCACCCAACTATTTCGCGGTTAATTATAATTTCCTACTTTACGCCGTAGCCAAATCGGGGACGCACGAATACAGTTTGGCTTTGATTATCGTAGATGGACTGCATTGCTCCAACCAACATGTACTGAAATGGACGATGGTTTGGCCCATGGATTCTGCATTCCAACAGGGGATCATAGTTGCGTTCATCGTCGTCACCGATTGTAATCAAGAGATGAAAAATCTCTTTTACAACCTTTGCTCGTTGGGATTTGAACCCAAACACCGCAGCTTTAACAACTGCGCCAATAGCTCGGTGGAAATAACTTTAAATACAGTTCGCTCTAGTTGTTTCTGTGAATTACATCCTTTCTTATTATATCACTCTTAACATATAATCGAGAGTGCAGACAGGGCCTGTACCCTCATATCTCTGAACTATAATGCGCACTCGGATGTAGTTTGATATTTAGTTGTTGATATTCCAGGAATGTGCTATACTGAATTTATTGATACCTAAAAGTTACTTCTGAACTATCAACTGTTGCTGTAGGTTTTAAACCTTTAATTGACATAGTCATTTAATTAATATTACTTTTAATTGCTAGTTAAATCCTTAACACTTGCGTTTAGTAAAAAAATCGATTTTTTTTCAAATTGTGTTTTTTATTTTTATATAACTCCAGAAATTGAAGCTGGATCACCCTTTATATCAATTGACACTTGATCTCTTGTATATGCAGTATTTGGTTGAATAAAAACTTATATGTATACAAACGGTGGAAAATATGTGTACCGAGGGGTGAGTGTTGTAACATCATTTTTGATACTGTCGATAGTGGCATGAGCCAATTTCAAATCGCGATAATCGGTATATTTTATCATTTTTAAAGGTAATCGATAATTGTACATTCAACACTTTTTTAAACATGAAATGACATCTGTTGTTGAGACATTTTAATATTATTGTTATAATCAAAAGTTCGTTTGAAATAATATAAATAACATAGTCTCGTCATTCCCAAAACACAACGATACATTTTTATTTAGAGCGACTTTTGCTATAAGGAACACATATTTATGATTCCTATACATTAGAATAGCATTTTATTACAATTTTATTTTATTTGTATAAATGTCCAGCTCAACCACAGAGATATCTCTAGGGTTCGTTGTAAGTATAAACAAGCTAGTGGCAAACAAATGCCTATAGCCAACATTCGCAACATTCCTATAGCGAACATTTCTATTTTCAACATTCCTATAGCGAATTTATATTCGTAAATATTGACAAAAACTGTTCAAATCATGTGGACATTCAATGGACACTTTACAAACATTTGTAAAATTACGTTTGTCAAATTATATTTGCAATCGTCTGGATGCGGCTTAAGTTTTTTTAGGTTAAATTATTTTCAACTAAATTTATTAAATTTTTGTTTTGCAATTTAACATGTCCACTTAGATTTATGATCAGAGCTAATAAGTACATCAAACTTATTACTTGTCGAAAATATTACAACATACCAAAAGTGAAAATTGCGATATTATATATGCATCAACTCATTCATATATTCACAGGTTTTTTAATTACAAATTGGTTAGTTATGTAAACTTTTATATTTTATTATTTGGGTAAACTGAAATAAACCGATATTAATCATCTATCGTTCTATCACAAATTTCCGGATCATTTTCACTTTTAAAGTTAAATGGTTGTTCTATATTTTATTATAGCTTTACCCTAATATATTATATACAACACCATAAATAAGAGTCTCTTCTCTCATAAAATCGATATTTCTTATTATTTTGCGTTGTACCATTATCATAAATTTTTCAGAAGCAAAAAAAAATCGGGAACTTGTGTTAATTTTTTTTTCGGTAAAAAAGATACATGAGGACAGAATGAATATTATTTAAAAAAAAAAAAAAACACAAAATGCCTTCGTATAAATTTAGTTTAATTTTTTTTTAGTCGAAATGTTGACATGCATATTAATTTTCTGATCACGTGATATGGCACGACTTAATCTTTTTATGGTATGACTATAGAATAAACCAATATTCTGTACTTAGTACATCCCTATATAATCATACCTTCAAAATATATACTTTGTGTTGTCACTAAACAGTATATGGCTGTATATAAACATAAATTTTATGAAAATTTTAGAATAAAACAAAATATGGATGAATATCTGCAAACAGGTAATTGTTTGGAAATAAAGCTACAATTTAAATTATAGTATTACAAGTGTAGTATTATTTCATGAGTGGCAACCTAAAATAATATCGACATATGTATTGTTAATTTACTTTAAAGACCTTAATAATTTGTTATTTATGTTTAATTATTCAAAATTTAGATAGTAGAACACATATAAGTTGTTTGTATCGAACTGTGACTACCTATAGGTAACTCAACTAATTCAATACAATAATATATGACCTGTGACATAAGATGAATTTGCTATTGACAACGATCAATATGACTCCATATTTTATATTAATTTGTAGTAGTCTGTTTCTTTTTTTTTTAGTTTATATCTATGCCATCTATTATGGGGCCGAAGCACACCCAACTCTTTCGTGGTTACTTTTAATGTCCTATCTTAAGCCGTTGCCATCCAAATCCAAGACGCACGAATACAGGTTCGCTTTGAATACCATCTGCACATTGCATTGCTCCAGCCAGCCTGGAGCCAGTCTACGGATATATTTAATCTAACTCTCGTTTTTCACAGTAAATACAAAACTTTTTTTTTCTAAATTGAGTAGACGGTCACCTGATTTTTTTTTTTTTTTTTTGATTTTTTGTATGATAACTCAGGCGTTCTTTTAGTAATTCTAAAACATATATATATATATATATATATATATATATATATATATATATATATATATATATATATATATATATATATATATATATATATATATATATATATATATATATATATATATATATATATATATATATATATATATATATATATATATATATATATATATATATATATATATATATATATATATATATATATATATATATATATATATATATATTGTTGCTTCAACGCTGGAAACCTTATACTAGTAATGAGACAAGGTAAGGTTGAAATCTAAATTAATTTGTAATGCGATTAAAAGAAGTGTGGCTCTATATGTTAGTCGGGAAACTGAATATACTTACTATCAACTTTTGCAATTAAAACATAATATTATGATGTTATTGTATTTCGTACGAATTTGTCGGGTTCTTTTAAAGAAATTTATTTAAAACATTTTATAAATACTTTTAATTTTCTCACCTTCCTTTACTAAAAAAAATATTTATATTTATCGACGATTCCGATAACTATAATAAAAGTCAAACTCATCGCGTAGCACACTCGGATCTACCAAAAAAATATATAAAATTTACTATTTGGTTTCGTAATAGTACTATTCAAAACCATATTCGCCTTTTAACGCAAAGTGGCTGACATCTAGTGATACATTTTAAACTAGCGAAAGGTGATCAAACCATTTTGAAAAAAAAATTTAACTGACTAAATTAATGGAAAATATGCGGAAACATTAAAGTAATAAAGCTTATTCGGTGTCATTCTATACTACCCGTTGTGATAAGGTAAACAAAGAGGAGCTTTACATAGTTTTTCAACTGACAAATTGTTAAAAAAAAGTAGCATCAAATTATACGAGTTTCGAAGACAATCTCTAAAATTAGAAAAAATTACTGTTTGTTCACAACATTTTCAAGATTACAAATTTAGTAAACCTCCAAAACCCAGAAACACTGAATTGCCAAAATTTAATGTTAAAAGTCAAAATATAAAAACCAAACAAATAATTGCAGCAGTCAAAAGAATGAAAAATAACCAGCTTATTCAAGATTGTGAAATTATTGTAAACGGTGCAGACCAAGGAAATCCAGTTCATATTGGAGATTAGTTTAATATGGCTCTTAATTGAGTCATCGATAAGGTTATTGAAAGAAATTCAAAACTAACCATAGATGATCTAATAACCACCGGATTTTAATTAAATATTTTGACCTCATTAAATAGCACTAATATTATTCAATTGATAGAGATAGCATTATGAATGAAGGCCTGGAACCTGATATATATATATATATATATATATATATATATATATATATATATATATATATATATATATATATATATATATATACAATAGAATTTTTTACAGCGATTTCATAGTGGCCATCACAGTATCAGCCACAATTGGAAGTAATTGTCAATACATTATGAGATTTTCTTCCTAAAACAATTCCTTGTAGAATTTCGTTTATTTCTTTCTGAAATTAATACAATAAAGTTTGATATGAGTTTTAAGATAACTTAGGTTGTCATTTTTTGCAGTGAAATGGTTGGTAAATAATAATAAAACAATAATAATTAAAAATACATTGCATCTAATCCCTATATGCTATTTGACAGATAAATACATTTCTATCACCGTTCGCACTTGCAGATTGTAGCGCTTCCAGTGCGCAGTTAAAAGGCGAAGAAAAATTTGAACTTTTTCGTTGCTATGACAATTTCAATAAATAATGCACACAATTAAATGTAATTTGTCTTTATAGTTTTTATACCTAAAAAGTTAATTTAAAAACAAATAAGGCGGGGAAATATTTCAATCAAATATTATAAAAATATACTTTTCGGTTTTTAGTGGTATATATTACTGATATTATCTCAAAATTTACAGATAAGTTTATCTCATATCTGTATCAATCAAATTAAGGCTTACTTGATCGCAAAATAGATTTGCCCCAAAAATTACAAAGTTGTTACTTCCAAAAGCGTGTTTTTTTAAGTGACTTTAATTATTTTAACTTTATATTTATTTTGATCTTATTGTTAAAATCGATAATTTTCTGGTAATTGCACTTCTGACAAAACTAAACAAAAGTAAACAACATTTAAATAACGAATATATAAAATAGATTATATGATTTAATTAATCAGTTTTAAAATTTTATTATCAAATTAACTTTCATAATTAAAAACTTTGGTAAAGTCTGCCTATACCAAAACCAATTTAATAGAAATAAAAGCGCTTATTACTGGTTGAACTGGGTTTATTACAGGATGTCCATTAATGGAAATACGTTTTTTTTAAATTAAACTATATTCCTACTTCTTATCATTAAAAACAATTAAATTGAGATTTATTCAATTGTACGACAGGTAAACCTCATCATAAATGATTAACGTTAACATATGATTAGGTCAAAGAACTCAAAGTTTTAAAAATATTAAGGATAAAAAAATACGACCGTTAATATCATATAAAAAAAGTTCGATTAAACCTCAAAATAAAAATTCAAAGCATCTGAATAAAATGGAAATCATTTAATTTAATAAGAATTTGAAATAGGTTTAAAAAGTATTTGTTTTTCTCCAAGCTGAAAAATTTAATATTTATAATATTGTATTAAAATTTAAGATGGCTTAGTTTTTTTTTGTTCTATCTCACATTTTTTCGTTTTTGGGGTTTTAACGATTTTTGAGGTTTTGAAAGTAGCTCTTTTGAATGCGCTAGTCGGAGTAGCTCTGTTTTTTTTACTTCCTGAGACATTGAGTTCATTTTTGTTCTCTACACAATATGTTAAGAGTACGTTCCTTTTTTTAGGTTACTACAAATTGTAGTTCTTTTTTAGTCAATTAAGTGAAATACGTTACTGAAAAATTATTGTTTCATATCATATACATACTCGTATTTTAACTTACTTCTTTTGTTCTTTTATTTTTTTAAGCTACTTGTACTAATTCAACAGTAGTTTCTTTGTACGTTATGATCTTCAGAATGTATTAACTTAGCCAAAAAGCAATAGTCCATCTTTTTATTCAAACGTGATCTTGCTATTTACAATCTTACTGGGCACTTCATCTTACAATTCGTTAGTAGTTGTTTGAAACTCAAACGATTGCTGAAAGTAATCTGTAAGACTATTATTGGGTTGGTAAAAAAGGTGTCTTAGGTATAATAAAATGCTTTAAGAACATTATGTTCTGGGTAACCGTAAACAAAGAAAATACTGTGCATTTTTGCTCGAATCAAATCTTGGTCTCGAATGGATACTCCAGTTCCTTACTAAAAATTGTAGCATCGATAGGAATGATTAACCTAAGGTAACTGATGTTATTTTATTTTCGAACACGTGAGTTCTGCAACCCCAGACAAAAATCACGTCGTTGCCAGTAACGAATTTTTTAAAACAACAAGAAGCAATTAAACAATTATCGTAAACTGGACACTCCTTTATACAAAAAATAAATGCTTTTTACGATATTTTTAGAAAAATTTCACTGATGAGACAATTAAAATCACTTAAATATCTGTAAGTTACGTGAAAAATAGTACAAGAATGCAGCCAAACGATTTCTTAAACTTAAATTATGGATACTATTTATGCTGGGGGCCTCAAAAGACTCTTCAAAATAAATTGTTCGATATACTTTTAGTTCAATAAAGGTGTCAACAGATGTCATTAGTACAAAAGCTTGTATCTATGCCTTACATTCGACTAAATTTTTGTAAAATAAAATAAGTAACCGTAATTAGACTTTTCAACTATCGTCTATGAGATATAATAGCGTAAGCTTCGAATTTTGAAAAGTTTAGTTCGAGCAGATTGCTGTGTGCCTTAATTGACTTTTCAAACTAAACTTTTCATATTCTTCAAGCTTTCATTATTGCCTCATAGGTGATAGGTGAAAAGTGCATTTTCGAGGTAACGAACTTATTAATAAGCACACTTGGCAAATGAAGGTAATTGAACTAGAAACCTCTTCACGAAACTCGCCGCTTACCACAACGCCGTGGCCAATTGTGTCTGTTAATTAAAAAAAATTACACTGCTGGTTCAAATTGGACCAAACCTATAGGGTGGTTAAATTTTAAGGGCCTATGTTGAATGTGAACCACACCTAAACGTCAAGTTTTTTTCTGCGTTTCATTTGACATTTCTCAATATTAGACTAACTCAATTTGAACCATATAAAGATACGCAATCAAGCAACGCGTTAAAGTTATTCAGGCTTATTATGAAAATGGGCGTTCAAATCAAAATGCATATCGTGCACTTCGTGATTTTTTCGGTCACTTTAATCGTCCAAATGTGCGTACAATTGGAAAAATCGTGCAAAAATTTGAGCAAACCGGATCTGTAGGAGATTTTAAAACACCAGTGCATGCTCCTACAGCTCGTACTGCAGAAAGGCAGGTCAGGCAGTTACTGTGAATGGTGTTCGCTATCGTGAGATGATAACGAACTTTTTATGGCCCGAATTGGAAGATATGGATGTGGGCGATATGTGGTTTCAACAGGACGGTGCCACTTGCCACACAGCTAACGAAACAATAGCTATTTTGCGCGACAAATTCAATGGTCGGGTTATCTCACGTGGTTGGACTTCTTTCTTTGGGGTTATTTGAAAGAAAGGGTGTACGTCGATAAGCCAGCAACAATTTAAGAGCTAAAGGATGAGATAATTCGGCACATTAACGGCATAGAACCTCAATTATGCCTAAGCGTCATCGAAAATTTGGACCATCGGATAGAGGTGTGCCGCCGATGTCGCGGCGGCCATTTGGCCGATATTTTGTTCCATACATAATTGAACCATACCATATTATCATAATAAAAAGAATTGACAGTAATTTCCTAAATAGTTTGTGTTTCATTCAAAATCAACATCGGCCCTTGAAATTTAACCACCCTTTATAAGTAAAGACAACAGTATTTTTTTTTTTTGGTATAACTAAATAATTAATTTGAATAATAGTTTTTATTTGCAAATCAATCGTATGTCAAATCAATAAGCTGATTGACTTTTAAAAGTATTATTTGCCGCATCCTATAAACTTTTTTGATTATACCATAATAAACAGTACATTCCAATTTTCATTGACAATAAATTTAAAAAAAAAATTATTATCAAATCAAATATAACGACAGAAGAAAAAAGTAAAAGAAAAATCAATTTTTAAAAATTTGAATAATAATAAATTGATTTAAAAAAATGTCTTCTTACATTTAAATAATAATTGAAAGTAATGGAAAAGATGACGAAAATATGTTCCTTTTTAGGTAGGGAACAATTTTTTTTCTTCATCTTAAATTTGATTCATATCAAAATTATTTCTCAAAGATTTTAAGTTTTTGTGTTTATGCAAATTTTTATTTTTTCACATTAAGATATTCTTTTGTATGATAATTCTGACAAATGATGTCTCCTTATTCTTTCTAATTTAAATGTTAAGTGAAACAAATTATGTTTATGCTTCGATTACTTTATAACAATAGGTAACTTGTGATATTAGTGAGCATATTATCATGAAGTAAATGAATAATAACAATAACAATCGGATTTTGTTGGCCCGATTTCGGTCTCGAGCTTAATTGTATTGTCCTAGACACCCATACAAAACAACGGGTCTAAGACCTTGAACAAACTTCATCTGGTCCGCAAAGTGCATCACTTTTACGAAATATAAATGCTAACAAGAAATTAAAGAGTATCGGGGACAGAGCATCTCCTTGCCACAGAGGTAACTGTACATCAGAGGTAACTGTAAAAACTCCTGCTGGCTTGTTTTCCTATTTTACACGATTTTAACATGGTGACATTACTGTCATTTACAGGAACACAAAATGTTTCGTAATATTTCCAAAGAATCATCTTCAGTAAAAAAAGGCTACTCGCCTCAAAGTGTGCAGTTCTATTAATATTGTAAAGTATTTTTAACGAAAATAAATCGATTTGACAGAAAACGGTGTATGTTAGCTTCAGAACAGAGAGCAGCTAAAACAACAATGTCGATATATAAATCATGAGATAATTATTCATTAGTATAAATTTCACCTTTCTATAATTAGTAATATTGTTTATACATTTAAATATCTTTCATTGCAAGTAAT
This sequence comes from Tipula confusa, assembly GCA_963556175.1. Classification (NCBI taxonomy): domain Eukaryota; kingdom Metazoa; phylum Arthropoda; class Insecta; order Diptera; family Tipulidae; genus Tipula; species Tipula confusa. The sequence goes on from OY744476.1 coordinate 124,712,355, forward strand.
TTTACATATATAGAAAATTGTACATATATTAATTTTGCAAATTAATTTATTTATCAGACTAATTAACTTAGCTAAAAAAACGGTAAACTAAATCCAATTTAACAAAATAAGATCAAAACCCATCATGCAGAACAATAACTAAATAGAATATGGGGTCTGCACTTATTCTGCTTTTTTTTACATATTATAATCTATAATTAATTCACACGAACTAAATTTATTACGAATATAAATATTTTAAATTAAAATATAATAAATAAAAAAAGATATTTTGTTTTCACTTAGAAATAATAAAAGAAAAGTGTATAACATTCTAATAAATTAAAATAAATATTAAAGTAAGTAAAATATTTGTGGTTTTAAAATGTTTTAGTTTAAGAAAATGATAACTTATCGCTATCTTAGATAATGTGCAGATGTATTTAGTCAGTATTCAGAATAACACAAAATCTGCCCATAACGATAAGATAAATAAATTTAATCACATTTCTATAGTATATATAATATTATACAAAACTGTTAAATAAAAAATGTGGTCTATGCGGTATTGTAAATAATTAAAACTCTGTTTATGTTTATGATAGAACTAACATTTGTATGATACAACAGATTCAACTTCATCAGTGCAAGCAACGAGGTTGAATACATTGAAAAATCCTATAGCCTATATACATTGAAAAATCCTATAGCCATCAGTAATGTTCTGTGCCCTATTCCTACCAAATGTTCACTCAGTTATCGCTATACCATTTGCAGGTTAGCCAGAAGTGTTTCACTTTTACGGTTACTAACCTCAAGGTATACAATTTAACATGCAAGTCATTAGTAATTTGAACGCTATAATATTGAATAAACGCACATTACAGACGCAAACTATTTACTCTACCGCTTGATTAAGTATTATTTGTTCAGTAATATTATATAGTATACTTAAAAGTATACACTTTTAACATTTTAACATTATGTTAACAATTGATTATTATGGTATATAAATTAGATTTTCGGCCATTGCATGATTTATTTGTCGTAAAGCGGTTAACTTAATTGGTTTGTAATGTTCAATCAATTTTTTGAAATCTAATTTGTATAAATTTCAAAGTTTTGTGTCAAATAAAGTGTATATAAATTAGATTTTTGGCGGTTACATGGTGTATTTGTCGTTTTTTTTTTTATATAAATGTTCAGATAACTTAGGATATCAGGCCATGGCGACCGAGTGGTATGTGTAATAGCTACTTTACGCTCTATATATATTTATGTACAGTGTACATGTAGCGTTAGCGAATTATATGGAATTGCACGAAATATCTGAATAATTTTTTAATTGTGTGTGTAGCGATGGTCGCTACAGTACTCCTCTGCGAGTGATTGTTCTTACTCTGAATTGAAAGTAATACCGTATATGAAAGTGCTTCTTTGAAGCTTAACACCGTTGGTGAAAGCCATATGATCTCGTAGGTAACCAGTGGTTAGGGAGAACTCTTAGATAGGTTTGTTGCGGTATTTGACGAACCCATGTCGAGTTAAGAGAGAAGAAGAATGAATCAGAAGAAGTGTGGCGTGTTTCACGTCGGGGTCACCATTATAACGACGGTGGTTGACGTCATTATTTTAATTATTCAGATGTATAGATGTTGTGCGAAGCAAAGCTCAGTTTCGATCTGATGAGGAATTTAGTTAAAAATTAATTGTCATCTCATCAGGCCATGGCGACCGATTGCTATGTGTAATAGCTGCTTTACGCTCTATATATATTTATGTACAGTGTACATGTAGCGTTAGCGAATTATATGGAATTGCACGAAATATCTGAATAATTTTTTAATTGTGTGTGTAGCGATGGTCGCTACAAGGATAATTGGGGGAATACAATCCGGACCGCCTGACTTGTTGGTGATAATGTTTGCAAGGACTTTAGCGACAACTCTAGATATTAATCTAATGTAGCGCATCGACGAACTGGCTAGAGAGATAATCGGGGATTTTAACTTAGAATCAGGTAAATAGAGTTTGCTGCAAATTTTCGGGCGAAGAGATTAGATTTTTCTTGAGCTGTAGAAAAAATATAGTCCCCGTCTTTCAGAGGTGGTATTGATGATTTCCTACTGTTCAAGAAGTTTTCCTCTCCTTTGCGGAGAAAGGATCAAAAGGTCCGATTGATTTAAGACCTGCCGCAACTCTTCTCGAACTTTTTTTTTTGATATTTTTTTAGCTTGGGACACTGTTTGCGTTGCCAGATTTCTAGCCGCCTTAAATATAGCTAAATCTTCATTTGACGGGTTCTTAAAATATTTGCGGTGAGAGGCTTTTTTATTGGCGGTTGTTGTTCTACAGTAATGATTATGCCAAGGATTGCCTGATTTTGTTTATTAGGCGTAGAGAGACTGGAAGGAATGAACTGTTCCATTCCCGTGACAATGACAGTCGAAACCAGAATAGCTGCATTGTCAATATTACCGAAGGCAAAACAAGAGTACCATTCAAACTCTTGAAAGAACTTGTTTATTCCTTTGCAGTCCGCATTTTTATAGTGCCATAATCGACGTTTAGGCGGAACATTCATTTGGCACGACCACGACATTGTAAATTTCGCTGTAATAAGGATGGTATCCTCGTAAAGGGTTAACCGTAAAGCGGTTAATTCAATTGATTTGTAATGTTTAAGTAATTTTTTTAAAAGTTGTAATAATGATAAATTAAATAAAAAAATTTGTATAATTGTGTTTTAAATTTGAAAGATATTATCATAATTTAAATTTATTGAACTTTTTAAATTTTCGTCAGGTCACATATATATAATAACTCTGGGATAACTTAAAAAAATTGCAAACAAACAGCCTGCAATCATTTTGATTCAAAATAATTATTCAGTTTTTATTTTATTTAATAAGTACTATCATTTCAGTGAACATTTCATCCCTAATTTTAAGGGGAAATAATTCAAATTTTAATTTTTAAAATTTTAGGCAACTTTTAAATAATTTAATTATTATTGCATAACCATTTATTGCAGGTTAAACTTTGGTGGATATAACCAACAAAATCAAATATTTTTTTTCTAAATATATTTATTTTAAACAATCAATACTAAGGTTATATCATAGACATAGTTGTCTATGGTTATATGTTAACTCCGATCGAAGGCGAGATAAAAGGGCAATATCTTTAGCATTACTTTACAGCAGCCAGCAAGTAATTTATTAACAATAATCACTTGTATATTTTTTTGATTAAAATTAAAGTTTTTCTATCATCTTAACTACCCAGTATTATTTCCCGCATAATTTCTAACCACATAAAATGATAAAACTAATTGTGGTTGTCACAATCACAAAGAACACAGCATGTACAAATTTATCAAGTGGTGTCGTAAAACTTGCATATTTATTTTGTCAAATTAGGTTCATGAATAATATAAAAACATATTTCTAAAGTCCTAATTGTTCTAAGTGTCATATTGGTCGACAAATTCTTGTTTAAACAGTGATAAAAGGGAATTTTGCATTGTAATAACAATTTTCACAAAATTATGGAGTAAACGAACATTTTTCCGTAGGTGTTTTACCATAATATACATTCTATAGTGGTCGGGTGTTACATACATAATTAGTTTTTGAAAGCATCATGTTTTTGAGTTAGGTAGAGATTTTTGGTTTAGTTTTTCTCGAACCATTAACTTTTGTCTATTATTTTTTATTTATTTTTTTCGTTTTTTAACAAGGGTAAAAGTTACTACTTGGTATTTCAGAGCATCATTGTTAAAATCATGATGAAAATATCAATACCTTTATTAGCCTTATATACCATGAATAGTATAAAAACATATCAGATAAATTGTGATATTTACTCGTAAATTTAAATAAAAAATAAACAATTATCAACGTTTAGTGCCAAAGAAATCCTTTAATCGTCGATCATTCACAAGATAAATTAGATTATAATAGAAAACTATATTAACTATAGCTGTCACGGATCAACCACAATGCTGGGGCTGACCACCTGTAACGATCACCAATTGTAAAAGAAAGGTCTGACATATCTTGTTTTGACTAACTTTATAGCTGTTAATTACTCTGATTAGGTTTATTTAACTAACTGACTTATAGAAGTTTCCTACTTTAATCGATAATAACATTCTAAAATTATTTAGTTAACCAATTGCGCAAAAGAATCCCTTGTACATATATATTATGGCAAAAAATGTGAGTACTCAATCGAACTTATAAAAACATTTAACTAACATTAATGTTACCCTCTCAATTTGATTTGTGTTTTTACGATTCAGCTGTCGATTTTCCACGTCGGAATGCATATCGGAATGTACTAAACAAACAAACTAGTGGAAAATAAATTTTCTTATCATTAATCTAAAACCAAACCATCTAGAAATAATAAATATCGATGTTAACACAGTTAAACACAAAAGATTTTTTTTTTTTTTAGGATAGAACTTATATTTTCATTTATTTGACGGAGAAATTTGTTTTGTACTGTTTACATCTTCATCTCGTTTTCTATATACGAATATTCTGAATTGTATGTGAAAAATAAAAAAATAAAAGAAATAAAAGGAAAAGATTTTTCTTTTTTTTAACAAAATAATTGTATCGCATTCCAGAATGTCAAAGAAGAATAAAATTGTACTGGAAAATGTTTTCCCGTTTCTTTTAGCTATTTTAATTTTGCTAAAAATTACGAGGGAAAATTTAAAGTGGAAAACCAAAAAAGTTAAAAAATTGAAAAATCATTTTCTTTAGAATTGTTTTGCATTGTTTATTTTTTAGTTTTGTTTTTACATTTTTATTACGATATTAAAGTCAAGTTAGGTCAAAGTTTAAAAAATGTTTGCCTAACTGTTTGAAGGGTGAAATTATGTGAACATTATGCAACCGGTGCATGTTTTACTCCAAAGATATTTATATGTTATTCATATCAGAGTCTGTATCTGTCTATACCTATTTTAAAAAATGGATGGTATTTAACGGTTTCACACACAATATTTATTTTTTGAATTATGTATTCCAGGAGAAATTCGAAAGTAATATTTAAAAGTGCTGTTGTAAAGTTATATAATACTAGCAATATTTTTGCAGTATTGTTAAAAATTGTGTAGCTTACAAACGTAAATCTAAGCTTTGGCTGAGTCAGAAGCAACTTAGATCAAATAAACTTAGCGCCTTATAATATCTATTCATCTAAGATCATTATATTCCATTTTTATTTTGTAATCCCAGTTTCTAGAACAGTACATGGAGCTGGCCCTGGAGTTAATATTATTTGTATAGTAACTAAAGTAGTAGCTTGTCATGATCTTTAAAAAATAATCTCAACACTTTGGCAACTATTTATAAATAGACAGCTAGACAGATTAAATACATTATGTAGTTAAACTTTATACAAAGGAACATTTATAATATACCGACATGAATAATAAATATTTCATCGTTAGGCTCGTTGGTAAAGTAAATATAAAACTATAAAAATAAAAAACATTCGCAGTGTGATGTGGCATAAATTTAGTATCTATTAAAAACTCATTACACTCTCGAAACTAAACTGGTAAATGGTTAAACTTATTATACTTGAAACCAAAAAGGCACGAACAAAATTATGCTAATAAGTTTTGATGGAATAAAAACAAAAAAAATATTTATTCCTAAATCTGCATGGATATTTTGTAAAGGTAGGTACTCGTATTAAATGTAGGATAACGATTTGTTTTTATATAAATTTAATTTAAATAATCCTTGTTTTGTTATATCAAATAAAAAAGAAGTAAAATGTATCATTTTCTTATTATTTTTTTCAATTTTATTTTATCTAAGCTTGTGGTTTACTACTTGTCTTTATTTTTATCAGAAAGCTTATTTACCAAGATTTAACAAAGTTGGAACTTTAGTGGCTAAGAAATAATAGCTTAATTATTTTATACAAATTCTACATAAGTGTTTTGTCGTGATGTTAATTGAAATGGAAATTTAGTATTACAAAAAAAAATGCTTTAAATCAACGAAACATTGCTGTATAAGGATACAATCCTGCAAGGCAAGGTATCCATTCTAACAGATCTCATTTATTTTTGAGGATGCTCAATTTTTAATTCTTATCTATCAAAATTATTTTTAATTTTTTTGAAATGTACCTTATTCTTCTCCATATAGATAGCATAAGGTTTTGAATTATAAACCTGCTTTAGGAGTGGTTCTGTTTCAGCAATAACTTTTTCGGATGACATTTTTTAATAATTTTAGAAAACCGATAAACAGTTTTCTAAACAAAATATTGCAAACTAGCTTTCTTAAATATTGCTAGGCTAATTTTGATTTACGTAAATTTACAGCACTTTCTGAATATACTTTGAAACGGTCCTTATTTGATAATACCTCTTAGAAAAGAATTAATTTTTTAAGCATACTCGTATTATAAGAGTTTTAATTTTTAAAGTACAAACTCATAAAGAATTTTCAGTGAAAGAATTTACGGGTAATAATTTAATAATATTGATTCATTACTATTAATACTAAACATATTGATTGTAAGTAAAATAATCATATTAAAATAGTTTAGATTTAGAATTTAAATAATACATATACTTGTAAATAAATTATGTACAATATTAGGTTTCCAGTTATTTTCAGTTATATAAAGCAACCAAATTCGAAATACTTATATTAAAACGAATTATTAAATTATTAATACTGGAAATGCATAATTAATGAAATATCGCTTCATTATAACTAGCATGTTCTAGTAAATATGAAAAAGCAATACAAATTAATAATTTATAAAGCTTTCCTTTACCAAGGACAAATACAATTATATATTTAACATTAAATATAACATATAGTGAAAGGTCAAAAATACATTTATCGATGACCGCTTCGTTAGTGTTAGGGGTACCCTTCTTGTATAGTCAATTTATCAACAAACACACTTATTATAGGCGATAAATTCAAATTCATAATTTGAGAATTATAATTTTGTACTAAATTTTTATGTAAAAGATGTAAAACAATTTTGATCCGAAAAAATATTAGAGTAATTATTAAGTCATGCATAGCATTAACCAATGAGTACAGCTGTGATAAAGTCTTGTTTTCTCCAATTTAGTCAAACCTATGTAACATTAAACTGATGTGTAAGCATTTTACTATAGTGACTACACTTTTACAAGTGCTTTTCCATTACTATTTTTGTTACAAGGATCAAAAAAGAATACACAATACGTTGAGACACTTATGTTGATTTCGATTAATTTTAAAAACTTGCACTGCATAGTTTCTTATCTTCCTGATAAGTTTTTCAACGGATTTACCCATCTTTTACAAAAATACTAACAACTTTACTGTCATAGTGCTTTTATTTTGAATTTTTGTCATTTACGAATTACGATTCATTTGTCAATTGTGTTTGAAACGTCATTGGCTATTTGTGATTTAAATATTTTTTATAAAAGCGTTTTATAAATTGTGAATAAAACGGAAATTAAATTTTAAGAATTGTGGATTTTGCGGAAATTAAATTTTAAGAATTGTAGATTATATTTTCATAACCATTTTTAAATTTTAAATTCAGAGATATTGTTCAGTAGTATAAGCTTTGATCGAAGTTCTTATTTGATATGGGTTTACGAGCGTTAGTGGGAGGAGTTTAATGTTGCGGTAAATTTAAGATTTGTACAGTTACTCAACATTTATATAATATAAAATAAAAATACATTATTTACAACAAGTGTGGGCAAAACCTATAGTAAATCACGCTAAAATCCAGTATTCAGTTTATTCAGTTCGGCCCGAACCGATTTAACAATCCGGCTCCAAATAGTTTGGTTCCGGGGTTGCACTTTTCTTAAAATAAATTATTTTAATATGTATACAATTAAAATTATTTGACATTACGTTTTTATACCTTAAAAATTTTACTCTACTGACTATTACAAATACATTCAGTTTACATTTAGCATGATTTCGAAGGTAAATTGTCCTAATATTTTGATTTAATTGGAATTTGGCTTTCTAACTTTTGGTGTCCTCCAACTTAATAAAAGATACAATTTGCCGAATATTTTTCGAAAACTTCGATAAGAAAACTTTTTGTTAACAGGATAATAGATTTAATATACCTAGATTGCTTATTGCAGTGTTAAGGTGTGGATTCATAAAAATTCGATGATAATTGCGCCAATTGTAGTAAGAAAATTATGTACTGCAATCGAGGAGCCCACCTAAATAATTTTACTAATCGATGAAACAAAACACTAACATTTTTATTAGGTTATCTGCTTATAGTGCCATCTGTTGAAAATATCTTTTAAATTATCGTTTTTTTTTCATTTATTTGATAATAAGTTTGTATGGATTAGAGACAAATACAATTTAATTTATAGAATAAAATTTTGCTTATACATAAAACATTCATAACGAGTTTTTTCTCGATCATGAAATTATGTTTGCAATAGAAATGTGATTTTAATAATTATTTTTTTTAAACTCGGTTCAAATAAATTACGAACTGATATAAAATCGCTTAGTAGTACATCTGCAATTTAATTCTAGTTTTCTTTAGGTGTTTTTCAGCTAGCCATACAATTTTGTATACTTGCATGGTCTGAGAATATCCTAGAAAATAAATATTCATATTTGTTTTTTACAAATTATAAAAAAATATTCGTTTGGCGCTAAATGTTATAGAACATTTTAATTTTATTTTAAACTTGCACGCTTATTGTACAAAATACCTAATGGAACCTTCTTGTAGAGGGACGTCTAAGCTAAAACAGTTTTCGGATATATCATATACATCGAAATTACTAATACTAAATTCTCACTTCTTGAATCTTGATTGAATCTGGAAGTTAAATTATAGTGAATTGCTATACTTTTGGACAGCACTATTTTGAAACTACTATTTAAAAAAGAGTATTCAAAAAACCAAAGAAAATCTATCTAAATCTTTCTGAAGGTTTCCACAATTATTTAGATCATCGATCCTAACGAATATTTTTATCATCGGTAAAAACAAAAATTTAGATTTGAGTAATCTGGAATTTACATCAGTAATAAATATTAAGAATAATAATTGACTTAAATGACTCTTGTGGAACCCTTAGATGTTACGTCTGACTCACCTGAAGACATTTATCGAATTTAACTTCTTGTTTACGGTTGCAAAGATATAGCTTTCATCCACAACAACAAGTTTGAGTGAAGCTTTCTTGAAGTCTGTGAACACTACATCAACCTGCAACACAGCTTTAATTAAGTTTATTAAAAAATATACAAATCCAACGAGATTGGACGAAGCAGAACGGCCGGAAAAACCATGCTTATGTTGGTTAATAATCCAACAAAACTCTATGATCATAAAATCGTGAAACATAAATTTAAATATTTTCGCAGTAGCAGACAGAAATAGGTCTACAGTTTTCAATTAAAGATCGATTACCACTTTTGTTTACAGAAAGGACAAATAAAATTTTCCAACAATCACGAATATAATCGAGCTATATCAAGAGATCTATTGAATAAAGCCTTCAATGAAAATGCTAATGACTGAGCAAATTAACGTAAAATAATGGCAGGAACTAAATCAGGGCAAGGATTGTGATTTGGCTTTAAATTGAGAATGTACTTCCAATTTTTTTCAACGATTCCAATTAGTTGCCTGAGGTTTAGTTGTTTAAGTATTATTTTGTCATCTTTACTAAACATCTTTAAATATTTTTGCCTTGACGCTATAGTTAACCGGCTGCCATGTTCCATTGCAGCTGATGTAGCATGGTTCCGTTTCAAAGCATCCCAATCATTACAAAGTATAATTATGCTCAAATAATTGATCATGGGATGGCATATTTATTTAGGCGGTTTATGACAATATAACTAACTATGGTATCCGTGGAACTAATGTGGAAAGTGGCACCACCCTTTGCAATAGTTTTATAATAAAAAATATTGGTGTTGTCCCAGCTTTTTTTTTATAAATTTTGTCGGATTTTTTGCAAATTTCAATTTTATCAACTAATATAAAACTTTACTATAATCTATGAAAGTTCTATGATTTCTAGGATTTATAGATTAGGTGGAACATTTTAAAATAATACTTTTCAATTATAAGCATATGTATTCTATTATTCAAACATGATTAAAAATTCTTTCTACTATTACTTTATAAGTCTACAATACATATTACATTTGGTTCGCTTGGTATCACAGAGTAAGGTATCACAGAGTAATTATCATAAAAATATTTCTTCTGTCGGTTGAAAAGATTTTTGTTTCTTTTCACTCCTTTTATAATGAGTATCATAATAATGATAACTTATTAAAAATGAATATAAAATGAAGGGTAAAAAGTTCTATTTAGTTCTCATTTTTGCAAGTTAAAGTTGATGAGTTTAATGGTCTATTAAAAAACACCAGTTATTTGTCTATTTTTCCTAACATGAATGGGAACAGACACAAAGAAAGAAAATACCTTGGACAAAATATTTTAAAAATGTTCATATTATAAATAGATATGTTGCAAGCATTATTTTTTATTTTTAGCTGAGTACATTTAATTTTCAATGTTTCATCCTTAGAACATTAAATTTGTTTTTCAAACTATATTTTAGGCGAAATACCAATATGATTGAAACTAAAAATTACATACCAAAGTACGAATATATTTTAACCAAGTTTCTAAACAATAACAAAACATTTGACCAAATGGCAAAATATTGCAGTGTATACGTATCATGTTTGATTTTTTATCTTAATTCTATCAATTTTAGTTTTGACGAAAAAATAGAAGTGGCTTAGCAAAAAAAAAAAAAAAAATATATGGTGACGGGTGGTCACAATGACATTGTTAAAGGTCGATTTTCAGTTTTTTATTAATATTATAGGATCCTATTTATGCTATTACTACGATATTTGTCTTCTTAACTACAATAAAAAATTTACTTTATTGATAAAACGATTTTTTATTATTAAAAAGTTGAGAGATGTTAGAGAAAAATAGAAAATTGATGATTGTGAAAATTATTATTAAAACAAATGAAAAATGATGTTTTATTTCCTTAGGACATTCTGATATCAGAAGAAAAAAAAACAACAGACTATCGATTTAGAATACTCATAAAAATATGAAGCTTATACGATATCATAATCATTTCCTTTAATATTAATATTTTAAGGTTAATATAAGACAGTGTAAGCGAGTATCAATTGGTAATTTTGAGATACGTTTGTTAATTACAAATCTTCATGTTAATAGCAGGATTTTAATTAAATTTGACGGAACTTAAAGCCAAAAATATGTTTTGAGCCAGAAAGCTGTATACCCCTGCAACCGGAATTTGTATAATGATGATGTCGTAAACTCACAATTGATTCGAAAAATAGTTTTAAGAGAATTCAATTCTCTTAAAACTATTTTTAGGAATTTTTTTTTTAGGAATTCAATTACTTTTAATTAAGTCAAATATTAAAACAAATAATTTAGTAAATAATGGAATACATTAAACGATTTGAACAAAAATGTATCAGTGGCGTAGCCTGGTTTTTGGATGAAGGAAAGCAATTTGATTAATTTTATTTGCAATTCTGAGCCTTAATGTTACTTTAAGTGTTATGAGATTTTCTAAATAATTATGTTGTGCTTTTAAAGATATGTGCTTATAAATCAGTGATTTTAACCCTTTAAACCTCAATATTTACCTAAAGTTTGGTAGGACATGAAAGGTAAATTTGTACTAAAATTATAATTTACCGCATTATATAAATTACCTTGAGTATGGCAAGCAGCCTATATGCCCTTATTTTAGGAAAAATTATTTATACAAAAGCACCTATTTGACTTTACAAAATTTGTTGACTTAAAAATTTAAAGGTTAGTTCACTAAAGTAGAAAAAGTAAAATAAAGTGCTATTAGTAAGTTTTGAGCTTGAAGCAGATTTTTGATACAATAGCGCGTAAATTCCTTATACAATTTCTATTTAATGTTCTTTTATAACATTAAATAGAAATTGTATAAGGAATCTATGATTTGTTGTCTATTATTTTCTTCTGCAACTTATAGCCTCAAACAAGAACAATTATTTACATTCCTTACTGCTCTTAATTCATTCGGTGTTTTGAAACGTAAAAGATCGGCATGGTTCTCACTCTGACCTGACAACAGACAAAAAGAACGATTTGCGTGAACAATGTTGCAATTGTTTGAGTATTTTAATTACTAATATAAGACACTAAAAATGTTCTACAGTTTTCTTGAAATTATGCAAAATTTCAAAACTTTGTAGTTTGTACGCTCTTTTTATTAGAAACAATACTAATTTCGAACCTATGCACGCTATATTTGTATTAACTAATTCGCAATAATACTCATACGATTCTTATCATAAAATGATGTACCATACCATTTAATGTAATTTGATTTGACGTACGAGTTTATTAGATTAGGTTTAATACGTACTAACGTACTACGTACTACCCTCTTCGACAAATCTAACAAATATTGTATCTGCTGCTAATATATCGTTATGACGATTTAAAAGAGAACTGGTGTATTTTTAAGATCAAAAACCGTATCAAATAGTTTCTTCGACAAATAATAAACTTAGGACAAAAAACTTTCTTTTTTTTGATTGGTTTACTTTCATTTCTTGTAATAATATAAAAAAAACTGCAATGAAGCAATAATATACAAATAGTTTTACGTTCAAGTTGCCCTACAATTAAATTAAAATTGAAATAAGAATATGATTGTTTATTATTTCAATGTGAATCGAATAGAATTAAACAAATGCTGCTGCCCATTGGTTGTTGTGTTTGTAACAAATTAAATGTTTTTTTAAATTTCTTAAAGTTATAATTTATTTAAAAAAAAAACCAAAGATATATTTTCCTTTGTTGGCATTTTTCATTAGAAACATAACCAACCAATAAACATTTATTATTTATTCAGGACAATCAATAGTTGGACTTGGAAATCAAACATAACAAAAAAAATCGTATTGCTAGGTGATATAAAACACAACAGTTATATTTTGTAATATGGCCGCCACTTTCGTTAATTTTTAAAAGGCTATTAAAATGACTACATCATTATTCTGAATGTAGGGATTAAAAAGTTTGGTACCAGTTACCATAAAAACCTATAATGACTTTATGTGACGTTATTTATGCTTATTTTCACTTCACTTATAATCATTCACTATAATGAACTAATGTTTAATAAAAACTCAATTTTAATATTAGTCAATTGACACCTGGTTAGGATACCAGAATTAAGTGATAACATAATTTCGCAATTATAATAAGTTATACAAAAAAATTTGATAATACATTTTTAAACACCTCACGTGATGGTTCGACTCAAAAATACTTTTTTTGACTGAATAATAATTTTTGACTCTTATCCGACACAAGGCCGATATTTCGATTCTCCCGTTTTTTATTGCCATAGGGTGATGCGTTTTCTTCTGATTTCATTTTGGCCAAATGCATACAGATATAAATGTGCACAAATTTAGAAAAGTCACCCTGTTTGACTTTCATTTGTCCGCTACACAAAATATGCAATTATGTTTTGTTGTTGTAAGATGAGCGGAGACACAAAACATCATTATTCTGAATGTAAGTGACAGTGTAGTCAATACGATTAAATGATTATGTTGCATAGCACACTTGCAATAATATTAATTGTCACCTAAGGCAATTGAAGTGAAAGCGTTGTGCGGTGTAGAATTATTTAAATCTGAATAGTTCTGAATTCGAAATAAAATGACTCATGCTACCTTGACTAAAACATTTCTTCTTATGCTAGAGCTTAATTAAGTTGATATCGCATTTTCTTGAATTATAGTATTAAATGTACAACTATTCACATCTATTGTAATGTACATTCTATTTACAACTATATTGAAAGAATTGAATTCGTCAAATGGTATTTATGGTTTATATACCACTAATTAAACTTCTTCCGAATTCATAATAAATATAAATATATATATATATATATATATATATATATATATATATATATATATATATATATATATATATATATACATATATATATATATATATATATATATATATATATATATATATATATATATATATATATATCCTTCATAAAACTATTGATAATTTTAAATTCTTTTGCAGAGATAGGTAAGTCCAGCAACAAAATTTGAATTTTATTAAGTGTACATAAACATATAAAATATTAAACTAAAGAACTAAATAAAATATTAAAATATTAACTATAAACATATAGAATATTTGGACAGTGAATAATTGATAACGAAAAATTGTCTACTTCTCAGCGAACGGGGGTGTTTAACAATAACAGGTTGCATATAATAATTTACGTTCTCTTAATATTTTGTATACTGTGTTTTTACTTAGGTTCAAACAAAAATTTCCATGCAACCCGTCATAGTGTATAAATAGTCTTGCTCAAGAAATAAACGGTGAAAATTAAAACGAAAATTGAAATAAAAAGAAACGAAGCAAACTTATAAAAGGTACAAGAAAACAATATTAATATAATGGAGACGACAACCTTACACAAACTTATGGTTACCAAAGAATACTTTGGCTGACTCATTTTCCATATACATAAAGTATATATAAACTTTGAAAAACTGAAAACATAAAACTTTTTTATTTATTAATAACAAAATAAAAAAAAATAAAAATAATCAAAACTAAACAGAAGCGAAACACAAAAAATTTAATCCAGACATTTATGAAGTTAAACTTTTTATTTCTATTAATTTTAAAAATAAATCGGATCTAATTTATTTATAAATGATTTTTAATTCAAATTTTATAAAATATTTAAAATTAATTATTGAATTTGGCAACCATACAAGAAATTTTTTCTTTTTCCACTGTGCAACGAATAATTCAACTGTCAATTTAATTTTTAATATGCTAGCTGCTTGGTAAATTTTGAAATCCGACTACACTTGTAAAACAAACAGGACTACATTTGTAAAACTCGTATTCAATTTGGAAAATTTATAAACATTCAAAATTACAATAAGAGGAAGAAATACATTATAAATAATACTTATAAATAAAATTGATTTGAAGTCAATCGATTTATGTTACTTGTTGACCCGAAATTATTTTATAACTTTTATTATTTATTGGTCATCACATATTTTATTATGAATGTTGGGATGCTATTGCAAGATAAATGAATCAAAGATAAATTATTAATTTGTAAAGACATAATGGCTAAAAGCGTTGCCACATAAGCAAATTATGGACGTTTTTGTAAAAACAGTAAAAACATTTTGAATTATTAAAATTATTTAAATAATACATTTTCAAAAATTTAACAATTTTTTATTAAATAATAAATGTAAATAATAAATAATTTCGATTTTTCTGTTTTGCCGTTCCTAGCAACAGATTTTTCTGAAAAATTCAAATTATTTAATTAAAATTGTTAAATTATTGAAAATTTATTATTTTAATACATAATTCAAAATGATTATTTTTTATTATTTTTCATCATTTGAAAAAAAAAATGGATTTATCTAACCGTACCTAAATTGAAAATCTGTCTTTAGAAAAACGTCCGTTATTTTGTGATGTGGCAATGCCTTAACTAATGTGAAGTAGTTTTTATTGATACTTTAAAACTTATAGGACGTGGGTTTACAGGGTGGAACAATTAAATTCTTAAATAGTTTTTGCGGAAATTCAGATGTTATACTCTAAAGTTTTGGTAACAATTATTGTTACGATGCAGTATTTTTCATTAGCACCATCGTCAATTTACGGTATAAGGATTAAAAAAATGTTTAAACATTTTAAATTTGATAAAGCCTAAATATTTTTTCAACTAGATCGCGCTATAATATGTCATACATTATTAAAATAATCAAATTAGTAATGAAAACGTTTAGTACAAACCAATGTACTTGCAAACAAACCACAAATAATTACAACATTTTGAAAGGCAAAATTAAGCCTATTATTGCTGATATAAAACTTGATTCATGTTAGAGGGCCATTGAATATTGAAAACAAGCTATGGAACTAATCCAAACCTAATTGGTTAGCATATGCCTATTTATTCCAAAAAGTTTAATTTATTATAAAGCAAAGTTCCATTTTCAAACAAATTTGAAATAAATATTATTCAGTTATTTTGAGTAATCATATAAATTGTTAATTACTATTGAAATGAAACTATATATGAATTACAAAAAAAATATTAATGAGGATGAAACTGTTGATAGAATATTGTTATAAATAAAATCGTATTGGCTGTAACACGAATTTTCTACTTTCTTGAAGTAAAAACAAACATAAATATGAACACTAATTAATTAATAAAAATCATCAAATAATAATTATTTTAAAATTTCACAGTTGATATAGCATATAGATTTTCATTTAACTCATAAATTAATCAAAATACGCAAAATTGGTAAAGCTATTTTAAATTTGATTGGCGAAAGTTTAAAAAATAATATAGACACTAATTATCGACAATTTGAGATCTGTAGATTTTTTTTAAATATTTTTTTTATATAAATAATTTCTTCTTTTTTGGGGCCGAAGCTCTACTCGTGGTTCATTTTGAATATCCATCTGCAATTGCATTGCTCCAGCCAGACATAGACGACGGATCGGCCCATGGATTCTGCACTCCAACAGGGGATCATAGTTGTGTTCATTGTCATCACCGATCGAAATCATGTGATGAAAATCTCTTTTTCAACTCTTACCCGTTTGAATTCAAACCCAGTACTTCCCGACCCAAACATAGCAACTTTCACCACTGAACCAATTGCTCGGCACGAACATGTTAATAAACCATTTTTAAAGGTAATATAATGTGACTTTGGACTACATAACTACAGTATTATTTCTTTTCCACATTATTAACGAACTTTCATTAACACGAATTATTCTATGGATTAGAGGAATCAAATGTTTGTAATTTCAGCTCCTTGGTTTTATTCTAAACTACCGAATTGTACACGAATAGTTTTTTAAACTAACAAGAAATCGACAGTATGTCGATTTGTATTGTTAGAAAGCGCCATATTAATTTACATTGCACCTCATTTTGTCGTATATCACATATATACGCATGCCCATCTCCCGTATTTCATTACAACGGTTAATGTTCAATTGTTACTTCTAAACTGGTCGAATCACCTTTGAACTTGTCAAAATTTGAATCATTTTAAAATTGTAACAGGCCTTGATGAATTTTAATTGAGTTATATATCTTAAAGTTAGTAGACCTTTAATAAGGTTAAAATAAGCTTTTTATATTACATTTCAAATAAAAATTATTGATGCTTTTAATTAACAGTTTAAAACAAAATTAACTTAACAAGGTGAAATGATTAGCTAAACACGTTTTTTTGAAACATTTGTAAAAAGATCTGAAATTATAGTAACTATATATCTAATCATACATTTTAAACAATTATGTAAATCGGTGGCAGTGACCTAGACCAAAATTAAAATGAAACCTTTATTCGAGTTTGCGAAAAGCAAAACATACAAAAAATCAGAAAATTATGAAACTTCATAAAAAAATGTATGAACAAATAATACTGTCACACTCATTATGACATAATTAATATTTTTTATTAAAATTAGTTTAGCCAAAATAACAATTTTTAAACACATTTTTCTCATATTTCTCATAATTAACAAAAAAAAATTAAATTAATAACATAGCATACATGCATACACGCACACTTCATCATAACAATTTTCACAAATTTTTTGTCGTTCTCCTTTGACTAGGTACATGTTTTCTGTTAGTAGAAATAAATTCGTGAAAATTTTATGAAAATTTTTCTTATTTTGGTTATGAATTTTTGGAAGTCATCCAAAATACTGTCATCAATGCTAATTAAATATTTTTTTTTATAATAAATGAATGTATGAAATTATTTCAGGTGTGAATAATTCGTATATTTGATGATGTTTAGGTTTTTTTCTACGTGTAGATAACAATGTAGCTCTACTATAACTTGTGCTGTGTTGTAAAATAGTGAGCTATGACATTTTTTGCGCTTTGATGTAGGTCTAGTTTTAAAAAATGATTTTTGCTGAATGTGGCCTTGATGTATAAAGTATTTATGTAAATATGTAACATAATGATTATTGATAATGATAGAAAGTTATAGACTTTAAAGGCTTTTTGAAAGTAATTAAAAATTATTCTTAAACAATAATATAATAAAAAAGTTTTGATGTTAGGTGCCACCGGACGAAAAGTGACGGTTAAGGTGTTGGCTTTAAACACACCGTGGTCCTGAGTTCGATCCCCGCTACTGACTTCAACGCCGTGACCAATTGTGTGTGTAAAATCGTTCGTTAGGCTGACCTGACGACCTACAATGGTCACCAATTGTAAAAATTTGGTCCGAAAGATCTTGTAAAAGATACCAGTAAAGGATTAACTGTGGCAGGTAATGCTCTTCATTTTTTTTTCATTTTAGGTAATAATATTTACTTGTTCTTCTTCTTCTAAATATAAATGGTTTTGCTCTATGAAACCTTTAAATTGAATGCTTTTAATTGAACCTGTATTCGAGTGTAGGACGTCAAAATACTGGTAAAATACCAACTCTTGTGAGCTTCGGTCCAGAAAAACAATGCAAGGATTAAACACAAAAAAAAGTGCGAGGTAAACTCGTTTCAATAACACTTGCAAATGGAAAACTAATCGAAAA
>OY744476.1:124731270-124957176 GCA_963556175.1 Tipula confusa
TACAAAAGAAAACAATAAATTACAATATAGTATAGATAAAACATCTACAATCATTTATCCATATTGTTTTATGTTGCTGAGTTTAAGCCTTTTCTACTAAGTCCATTTTTGTAAAAAAGTGTAAACTTTTAAAAGTGTAAAAGTGTGAAGATCTTGCCTTCTTTGTTTAAACACAGTTTTAATGGTGGTATAAAACCTACAAAACTTGTGAACTTTTACCTAAATTGCTGTTATTTATTACTCTTAAAAGAGACAATATGACCAGTTACCAGTAAAGCCTTATATTTATGAACTTGTTTGTTTATTTATTAACCTTGCTTGTTACTCAACTAAACATGATGCACACCATCAATATTTTGTTACCGCGAAAATGCTCAAATAATTAACAAAAGTGGCACTTAAAACAAAAGGTAGCAGTATGATGGTTTATTTAAAAACAGTCGTTTAATACCATTGTAGATATTTTAACTCAAAACAGGTGGTAAAATTACGCAAACATACGGGTCATGCTACAATCACTGTACAATTTAAACTCGCCTCAAACGTTTGAGAAGGTTAGAATACAATTTTTATATTTTCATAGAAGTAAATAAGTGATGAGTGTGAAACATAGTTTAAGTCTTATAGTGCATTGACTTAAGGTATATCATTTACTTTATATAAAATATAAATTTATACGTATAAAACTTTTGTTTCTTTATGCTTACGTTTTGCGATGTTGAAAGAATGAGATGTTATTGTTCTTCAAGTCAACAAGCAAAATTTACACTGTAAAAAATCAACAAAATTGAATTTTTCGTTTTTAAAATTTTAAATTCTTAATTTGATTAATTTTTTGAATAATTTTAAATTGTCATTTCCCGTACTGTACATTTCCGTTAATTATTTTATACACATATAAATACTAGAAAACGAAAAATTCATATAAATAAAAAAATAAAACAATAAAATTACAGTGTAGCGTTGTAAATGTAGATGTATTTTATTATTATTATTTTCTAATTACGTTTTTATTACGAACACCCGTTTCGCATGGTTGATCAACCGAAATATCTAAACAAAAATGGGGAAAAATGTAATCAGTTAAAATATACATACAACAAAAGCGGAATTAATAATCAACTATAAAAATGTGTACCGATGACTGATCAGCTGTTTAAAATAAGTTATATAAGAAATTTGCTGAATGTTTATTGCTCTGAAATTGTTACTCGCATTTTATTAATAATAATCTTATTACTTCATGAACTACATATATCTAAAATGTAAGGATAAAAGTTCGATTGCTAATTTGTGATTTGTTAAAACTCCCAAGTTTAACGAACATGTAACAAACGCATAACGGTTGACTAAAATAAATTCACGTTTCTCTCCGTTACAGCTTAAACATTACACTAATACATTAGCCGGCTCTAACATTTTGGACTTTTTAAAAATGTCCTTTTTAAAAATTTCGAAATTGAAAAACAACGAATTTCTGTAGTCTTGGCATCTTTTTTAATCTCGGCATGATATATGGAAATAGTTTTTGCAATTTATCACACATGTAAAATATTAAGTAAAGCAAATTCATCTTAGCTATAAAATAATTTTTTTGTTTAATTTTTTTCTGTTTAACTATTTTTCCTTACGATTGTTAAAATATTTGAAGCTTCTGTTAAACAAATGAACTACGAGTAAAAATATAAAAAGAGTAGAAAAATCTAAATTACCATATTATAAGAGGCAAATATTACCTTTTTGCTTCTTGCTAATTCAAGGTATATAGAATAACATGGTAATATATTGCACAGGTTTCATTTCTTCTCTTTCTCAAAAATGACGTCACTGAGGAGGTAAAGCGTAAAAACAAACAATATATTTAGTTTATTTTACAAATTGATAAATGGCTATATCTCGTAAACTAAGCGTCCTAGCGACTTGAAAACAGTATTATTAAAGTCTACATATCAAGATCTTTACATCAAATTTTGCTTCAGAGTCCTCCAATTAAGATAATTTTTCAATTTTCAAACGGCTACACACACACATATAAATTTTTCTCCTGTAGTCGTGAATGACGTGATGCGCAGAAAACCCCAAAAATGAAACTCTAAATTCTTGTAACTAATTTACATAACAATCTTTACTAGTAATATAACCTAATTATTGTAATATAACCAAACAAATTTCAGGTTAAAAATTAAATAGTAAAACTATAATATCTTAAAGTTAATTTTGACTAAGAAGATTTTTTTTTCGCACAACTATCGAATATATACGTATATACCAAACCTGTGTGATTTTCAGCATTTAAACCTCAGAACTTTTTTACGCCTTTTAAATTTTAATAGCAGTTACTCTTAAGGCGACTTCATGATATCGAATATTATGCTAGCATATTAAATTCATGCTCTCGACCAACCACATCAATTAAATTGAAACAAAACACGCCCCTACGAGTTACAATATTTTCAACTTTATGAAAAAAGTTCGCAGACGGCCAACTTAATCATACAAAAAACCCCGTGTTTTGTTTGATTTTCATACAAATGACAACTATGACGTCACAGTATGAATTTAAAATGCTAGCATAATATTCGATGTCATGAAGTCGCCTTTAGGGTGCACACTTTATTTTTATGTAAGGAGACATAATTTTGTCTACAGAAATGTCTTAATAATATTAAATTTCATAAATTTTAGTTGGTTGGGGAACAACAGAATTATTTGTTTTCTGTTTTTAAAATCAAAATGGGTTCGGCGGTATATTTACTATATGTACTGAAAATGGTCATGTATTTTCTGTATGCTCATTTGTTTATTTTTTATGTAAGTTTTATCATTTTGTATTTTTCAAAAATATAATGGTGTCATTTTTGTGAAGTGAAAACAATTTAACGGTTGACAATTTAATCATTTTACTAAATATGTACATATATATATTTGAATTTTAGATTTCATTGAATATCCAGCATATGTGAAATTGTTTTATTGTTTCGACTAACAAAATTCAAAAACAAAAATTTAATGAATGATATATAAAATTAATACCACGTAAATTCAAGTAAATGATCTGTCAACCATACTTCCGGTTGAGACATCATGGTGCTATTCTGTCTGACTTTTAGTGAATTGCGAGTTTTGACGGTTGGAATATTTTTGATTTGTATGTTAAATAAGCGCTCAATTTTAATTTCATTTTTTTTAAACTTAACAATACAAAAAAATTTATTTAATCAAGCTAATTGATCTTTTCAATAATAAACTAATTTGTAATCTACATTCGATTATTACCAATTCTTCTATAAAATTTAGTATAGTATATGCGTTACATACAAATTTGACACTCCTTTATCCGTTTCCGTTTTGTCTTAATTTTTAATGCAAGTATAATAGAATTTTGATATTGTATTACCAAACAAAACTATTATTGAATATATTTAAATAACAAAAATAAATCGGTAACTATTGGTGCTTGACACATCGTTGGTATTTTTCGATACATATTTTTTTATTGACAAAATATTACAGCGAAACCTATTTATAATTTACATAATATACATTTTTTATTGTTTAAATTTGTTATTTGGAAATAATACTACTAAAACTTTGACAACATTACGTACGTTTGAAAACCCGCAAATTTTATTATGTATATTCTATTATAATAATTTTTGTCTTAATTAATTATTATATTTGTAACGTTTATTTATTTAAGAAATTAAGAAGTTAACTAATAAAGGTGTGGTCCTTGAACCTAGTGGAACCTAAATGGAAACGAGATGTTTTACGCTTTGTATAGTATAGTAATATTCACTAAGCATCATCGTAGAAGGAAAAAGGAATTAAAGGTCATCTTTCCACTATTGGAAGTTTGAGAAGGCAACATAGTTCTACTTTTGTTGATTCAAATAATAACCAAACTAATACAATACTACAAGATATTCTTAATAGACTTAGTTCACAAGAAGAAGAACAAGAAAGAGCTCTCATATCAATCATGCAAAGGCTCACTTTACTCGCTCTTTGCTAATTAACATGGCAAATAATTTAAAAATTCTGGCATGGAACTGCAAAGGTATATTGCAACGACAAAATGAAATACAACTATTTCTTGATTTACAAAAAATAGATATATGCTTATTATCTGAAACACACCCTACTACTCAGAATCATATAAAAATCCGTGGCTACGAAGTTCACTCAGCAGTACATCCTAATAATAATGCACAAGGGGGCAGTGCTGTGATTTTAAAAAGGATATTAAATACGATCTACAACTAAAACTTGAAAGTGATGAAATACAAGCAATTAGCGTTAGCATTAATACCCGCAACCACAAAGTAGTGGTAGCTGCAATATACTGCCCACCTAGATACAGCATCAAAGAGAATGCTTATAAACACTTTTTTAAGCAGCTAGGTGTAAAATTCATAATCGGGGTGACTTCAACGCTAAACACACAGACTGAGGATCAAGACTAACAACACCTAAAGAGAAAGAGCTTCATCAAGCAATAACTAAATACAACTGCAACTGGCATTCTACTGGAAAGTCAACTTATTGGCCCAGCGATTAAAATAAAACACCTGACCTAATTGATTTTTTTTATAACAAGAAAAATCCCGGTTGATTATATACAAGTGCAGGAAGGATTTGACTCCACATCTGACCATTCCTCTATTTTAATGATAATAAGTGATACAATAATTACAAATGATAAGCAGCCAATGTTAAAAAATAAATATACTGATTGAAAAATTTTTAGGAATAAACTAAACAATAGCATCATTTTAAACACACAACTTTCATCAGAAGAAACATTAGAACAAGAGGTGGAAAAGCTAGTCAAAGATATACAGCAAGCAGCGTGGAAAAGCACTAATACAACAAACAAAAAATAGCTGCAAATGCTACCCAATGGAAATTAAATCACTAGTTATTGAGAAAAGAAGTGCCCGAAGGGAATGGCAACGTACACGAGACCCAGCTGCCAAAATAGTTTAAATTATTTAACACAACAAATACGAAAAGATATGAAAAGAAAGCAGAAAAGCTTCAATTAAAATATAGAAAAATGTACTAGTTAATTGGAAGAAACTCTCAGTTATCCATTCATAATAATCTTATACTTTATAAACAAGTGCTCAAGCCGGTCTGGACTTATGGTATCCAACTATGCGGATGCACCAAAACCAGCAATCAACAGATAGTTCAACGATCTCAAAATAAAGTTCTTATAGAGGGAATGTAAACGCTCCTTGGTACACTCGTAATAGTAACCTTCACAGAGATCTCGGAATAGACTCAGTCGCAAGTGAAATAAAGAAATGTGCTCAAAAACACCAGGAGAGGCTCCATCATCACCCTTATATTGAAGCTGTAAGACTACTTCATCAAGAGGGTATTATAAGAAGACTCATAAGACTAAAACCTTTTGAGTTACCTGAGTAGTGCACATAATGCAAAATCAATCAAAACAACTCTGTATGGAAATAATACATAGAAGTGGCTTTATTATTATATTGTTAGAATCAAAAGCTGTTATTCAAAAATGACTAGTTACTTTGTAAAAAACTTTTTAAAATAAAAGTTAAAAAAAAATTAATTAATTAACTGGCAACTTTGTAAAATGGATGTGCAAAAGAATTAATTGTATTTCCGTTCTAAAACAGAAACCTAAAGATTAAAAACACACAAACATGTAACATTGCAAAATAGTTCTTGTTTACAAAACGAAATTTTGATACGACATAAGAATATATCACAGTCACAACTTCCTGAATATATTTATCAACAATTATAGTATTTCATTTTTATCTTATGAGTAAAAAATACGTCAAGTTTTTTTTTGTATTGATACAAGTGTAAAATGGGATAAAATAGTAATTATGTGATCAATTTAAACTATTTAGAATGAATCTTCCATATTTAAAATACATTTCCAGGTAGACCATTTAACTTTAAGAAGTTTATAGATCTATTAAGTACATCTCATCTACAAAAATATAGTGCTTACTAAATCACCCACATAGTACACTACAGTACTGAATATTACAATTTAATTGTATCACTCCAGTATACCAATAATTGTAACGCCACTGTAATAGTCTCCTATACTGTCATCTGTGTAAATATTAGTTCTTCACAATTAAAACCTATTAAATGGCATTTAATGTATATGTATACACACGTTTTCTTTAACAATTAATAATGGAGGCTGACAATAAATGTATGCAAGATTTATGCGTATTAAATTTTATCATTAATTGCTAATAAAGGCCATTCCTTGCAGTCAACATACAACAATGGGGATTTTATTGTTTTTTGTACTATAAATTCCAGTTATATAAAATATTTAATTAAAGGTTTGTCAGCAAGAATTGCCCAATCGAATAGTAAAATTGTAATCGTTTAAATATTTGACAGTCGATATTAGAAAATATCGAAATCGGCAATAAGAATATTATTAGTACCATTTTACGAAGTTTAAGTTTGTTTTATGTTTGTGTGATTGAGTTTATGTATCAATTTAGATTTGTATATACGCATGGATTGTGAAAATTTTGCTTTTAGATGATATTTTCAAAGTAATACCAAATTGAACCGTTAATTTGAAGAGACAATCTTATTTTTTGTCATTTACAGCTATAAATTATATCAAAACATGACTTTAAATGTTTTCTATATAGCTATTGTTCGTTAAAGAAATTAATGGTTAAAACATTTGTTATAGGTATTTCACTAATGTTGAATTTTGGAAACTTGTACACTTCTATTGTTTTCTATGTTTTCGATGTTTGTAAATTTATTTTACAGATCTAACTATAGACATTTATGAAGGTGACATTAAACTATTCCAAACCGTAATTCGTATCTCAAAACGTATTAAAGTTTTTCCGAATTTTTACAATAATCTAATATTTTATTAAAATTAATATTGCAAAATTAACCGGTACAAATTTTAAGTACGAAAAATTACCATGCGTTCAAAACTATTTTAAATTTGTTATGGTTATTGTAATAATTCATTTCCCTGAATATGTTTATGTAAATTTGCAACCCTCTATTAAACACGACAATCTGATATCATAAACATGATTATTTTGTTATGAAGGCGCAAACATGGAATATGTTGAAAGTATTTTTGTTGGTCATTTTAATACAGTAGAACTGTACGTAATTATTAACTATAGGTGTAAACAGAATTTTCTCCTTAATCCAAACTTAACAAATCACATCAATTATAATTACAGTAACTAACTAATTTCTAAATAAAAAATATGTTATCTATTAAAAAAATTGCTTTCTGTAAGGAGAGGAAAAATTACTAAACAACTAAATAAATTAAATTTTAAATGAGAATTAATTATCGAATTAAAATTTTACTTATATTGTTAGCACTGTTTTTATGTTCACCCAGAATATTATGTTCTCATTCAAGAAATAAAATATATCAAAATAAAAATGAACAATCAATGACAAATAAAAATACAAAATATTTGTCTAAAATTTAAAAAAAAAAAACTGACACACTAACATAAAAATAAAATTTCCATTTGTGGTAATTTGCAATCTATTTTAGGTGAGAACTAATTGAGATTATAAATTAAGTACGACTAAAACGAAACGTCGATACATTCCAAATCAAAATATTGTCTTTTCTTGTATTCTCGTATTAAGAGTTTTTGGATTAAATTTTGAACCATAACGAACTTTAACAACGACACAACAAATGGTTTTATATTTTTGACGTCACTAGTATCAACAGTACAAAAAATTAAGAATCATTGTTTATAGGTTGGTCCAAATACAATCACTTGACGTGAAGTTATATCATTTTTTGTATGGAAACATTTTCGTTTGATTTTACGTTATGTCATAAACAAAATACGTTCCAAATCATTGTTTTTTTTTTTAAATATGTCAATTTTTTCCTGTGGCACAACAACAGGCATGAAACAGGCAATATTTGGGTATCAAAAAACATGCTATGAGTTTTTTCACCGTTTTTTAACTATGATTAAAATATCGATCCGTAAACTTCCTACACTGGGTCTCTAAAGAAACCTTTTGAAACACTTTGAACGTTTGTTTCGCACTATTCGATCAACAGTTACTATTTATTTCCTAATGCTTAAAACAGCCGGGCGGAAAAACACGCGTTTTAAGGGGAAAACGTGTTTAAACGCACGTTTCAATTAGAATACAATACTTAATATGAAATACAAACGCGAGGTATGCGTTTTTCCGCAACTTTTTCTAAAGCCCAGAAGAACTTGTTAGAGTATGTGCGCGTTGTAGGTGGTTATCATAACGAGCGTTTATTTAAACGAAATTTACAATCAGTTAGCGGTACCAATTGTACCAAAAAGGATTTCACGTGAACTGTTAATACAAAGAGAAAGAAAGGATTCAAAAGGTTGGACAACTTTAAAATCAACAGATTAAAGAAGGAGTTACTTTTTTATTTAAAAAGAATGAAATTGTTTGTACTGCACTGTAAAAGAAGGATTAAGCTATGGTATAGTAATAAATTTCAATATGTGTATTAATTATATTGCCATTTGTATAATAAATTGAAATATTTTAATAAGAGAACACGTTACAAAATTACGTCAGTTTTGACATAATGTTAATTTTCACTGATAATATTATTGAACACTTATTTATGTATCAGAAATTGGAGAATAGTTACATGTTTAACCGAACATATTACATTCATAAATTTATATTCTTCCTTCGTAATACATATTAACATTTCAGCTAACGATGTTTTGGAAAAATACGTTTAAAAGTTTACATTTTATGTATTAACCTCTCTGGCTAAATTTATCGATACTTGACTGTTTATATGTACAGATGGCAAAGTCACGAACAATTTATCCAATTTTATAATCCAGCTACATTTGATATGTCCTAGGCAACTAGAAGACAACACATGTTAATCTCAATTCATTGTGCCACGGTCGACACAACGTCCAGCTACAATAAGCATGGTTTTTGTATAGTCTAACGCAAACGAATTCCTACATTTTATATTCAGCAACATAAATTAGATCTTAACTTAAAAGTCAAATACATATACATGCGCTTAATTATGTCATTTGAGTGGGACTATTGTCTAAAATGATGAAATTAAAAATTCGTATCATTTCTTTTTAAATTAAATAAAGAATATTAAAATGGCTCAAAAATATATTTATTAATGAGGGCGGATAGTTAATTTTATATTTTTTGTGTGTATTGTTTAGTTTCGAAATTTAAGAAAACAATAAGACGATTAAGACAAATACGGTTCTAAAAGTAAGATACATACATATTTTATACGCACGATACAATTTGGTTACTAAATTAAAGTTGGATTTGGTCGAATTGGTAATCACATGTTTTCATCAAAACATTAATCGAAAAAAATATATATAAAATAAATCATTTGTTTTAAGATACCATCTTTTAGATCTGATCAGAACCTGTACATAATTTTAATATCAATATTAAAATATAATAATTATTTTTTAACAAAGTATATATCATGTACTACTTTTATTCAGCCTTCTATCGAAAACTACGATGTAATGTAACAAAAAAATACAACGAAAAAATATCTTCTCGTTCGAATCAGTTAAAAAGTATCTTTTCATGTCGTTGTTCAATTAACTTGTTCAAGCAGCTGTTATAATAATATATTTTAGTATTGTTTTAGTTTATTCTTAATTTGTTTTGCTTTTATAAAAAAAGTAGATCGAAAAATATAAAACTATGCTTGTATTAAAAACATGTTAGAGAATAAAATTTGTTTGCGATATAAAATATTAACACGGTTTAAGATTTAAGTCAAAATACATTTCGAACAAAATACCTTTTAAAATTTCGGGAAGGTTAATTAAATCCAAAGAATAAGCATTACATTCAAGTTTATTTCAGATACTCTAAACGTGATAGGGAAATACTTATATGTAATTCATTAATTTAGGCTTTGCCAAATTTCAAAACTAAGCTTTAACTATATTGAAATAAAAGAATGTGGATTTTCCTTATCATTTTTTAATAATTTTACTGGCCTAAGCTCCCAATGTAATACTAAATCATGAATTATTATGCAACATCAATAATAAAAATCCATTTTGATAAAAAGTTATCAAACGTACAAAAAAAAAAAACTTGTTTATATAAAACTTTTTTGTCGTGTTGCGTGACAAGTGGAATAAAATTGGCTACAAAAAAAACGACGAACGAAATATCAAAATATTATTTTTTTTTCTTGATGATATATTACTTACAAGTAATACATTTTCATGAAAATCGTCGAATAAAAAAAAAAAACATATTTTTCACGAAAACCGATAATATAAAAATAAATATGTTAGTTTTCCTACCACTTTTACATTTAGCCAAACTTTTAAAGGCTCACAAAATAATCAAACAGTATGTTACCACACATTAAAAAAGTATGTATTTTAAATGTGCGTGTTAAACTAACGTGTTCAGGTATGAACGCAAAATATCGGAATGTTTAGAATCAATATTTTATTAGAACCGTGTAGTTATGAATTTAAAATATATTTTCTATATGCTAGCCAATTACCTCTGTTTGGTAGTTAATTTAATTTTTAACGAAATTTTTTGTAATTACGTAAATTTATGATTTAACAGACAAGTAGTTGTCTGTTGTTTTTCTTTTCGCCTTTTAAAAATGTTATAAGAAAATAAACTTACCTCTTCTTCATTGCTTGCTGTATTTACAGAATCCATACTCTGCGATAATGTCATTGGTGCGATAGCTCCAATTTGTGATATTTGATTATCCATGTTAGTATTAATATTTTCACTAATAGTATTATTGTTATTATTTTCAACTATTTCTTGTTTTATTGTATTCTGTTGCTGTACTATTGCATCAGTTGCTGTTGAAGTTAACGTATTACTATTATTATTTGTTGTAGTCGTTGCTGGTTTAAAATGTTTTAATGTTGTTTCAGTTAGCTTTAAGTCTGGCGTTTGTTTTATATATGAATTTGTTATATGATGATGATGTTGATGAATTTGCGGTTGCCTTATTATTTGATGATGTTGATTTAAATGAAGATGGTGTGGTTGCTGAGATTGAACCAATAACAATGCTTGTTGCTGATTTAAATGGTGTAAATGGTTCAAATGATGTTGTTGTTGTTGTTGTTGTTGATGTTGTAAAAACACGTGTGGTGGTAAATGTGGTGTTGTTGCTCGATTAAGAGATGTTGGACACAATCTCTTAGGGGACAACACTTGAGGTGCGCTCGCTGAAGGCAATGGCGGCGCTAACCTTCGTTTAATCACCGTCGACGAAATGGTGAATGATTTTATGTTATCTGCCCTGAATCGACCAACATGTGGCGATTCTGAAATTGAAAAATAAATAAAAATTAAATTCATCTTAATAATTTTCATTTATCTATTATATATTTAATTAATTTTATATATATTTTGATTACTAAATTATTACATAAAAACTAAATACATAATAAGGTTCATTGTTAAAACCAATTTATAAATTTGGTTTATTTTAATACATGTGCTATATTCACAATAAAACATATTCATTGGTATTTACACAACGAATAATCACAAGATTAGTAATCAATATAATTTAATTGAAATCGTTCATAATTAGAATGTTATTATAACTTTAAAATGAAATTTACAATGACTTACTATACACATCATACGATATTCATACTAAATAGTACGATTATGTATATCGTGCTTAGTTATTATAATTTTCAATTAGACATGTCACGCAATAGAAGCATTACTCAAAAGTTACATGTATTAAAAAAGTAAACCACAAAGAGGGACACAGACCAATGGTCACCCCATCGGATGAGCTTTATTTAATCCTATATTCGAATGTAATTATTTGATGTGTACCTTTAAGAATTCACCAATTGCACAGATTTTGCAGCTTTACGTTAAAACATTTAGTTTTGCAGCAATTACGCCTTTTGCAAGCAGATTTTAAAATCGCATATTAAAATTATGTAAAGCATTGTAATTTGTATTTTTACATAATTTTGTTTATTGCATTATTGCACTTTTACAACAGTTCAAATGTACGTGTAACAGGAAATCAAAAAATAGCCAGTATTTAAGGTGGATTAATTTATTTAACAATTCGAACAAAAAATAATGCAGGTTGTGTTTGTTTTTTCTACTGTCTGTTTCGGCAACAAAGATCTCCCCACTCTTATACAATACTTTCTTCGTTCTACTTTAAACCGTTGTCCGTTGTTTAAGGCGACTTCAGTGTTGTCTTCATTCGTTCGTTCAGTAGTTTCATTTTACCAATAGTATTCGTTCATAAGGGGTTAATAAGAGGTTCAGAGGTGTGTTGTTATACAAGGTCCTCGCACTACATCCTAGGTAACGCCAAAAGTCTAACCACTGATCGGCAAACCGTATCAGCTTTAAATAAAAAAACTTGACGAGCAGGCTGAAATATTTAACCAATTGAAAATTCTGTCAACGGAGGTTCTACAGTGAAAAAAATGTACTAACGCTGAATATCATAATATGGAATGCAAATGGGCTAAACTATCATATTCCTGAGCTAGAAATATTTCGTTTCTGCCATGCTATTCATATAGCAGAAAGGGTAAGGGGGTTCTGCCATTTTCATACAAGGTAATATAAAATATCTTGAAGAACTAAAGGTTGAAATTGAGTCTATGCAAATGACAAGAATCAAAATTCAAACTAAGAACAAAGATATACGTATCTCAGCCAACACGCTATAACTTGAAAAAATAAGAATACGAAGAACTTTTATATACCTTGGGGCGATGGTTTATTATTGGCGTGGCCTTAAACGCAAAAACCACTTTGTGGGACTCAAGAATTACAACACCGAAAGGAAGAGAATTGTTTAAAGCAGCCAAAAAATGGAAATGCGACTTTTAATCTGGTGGCGCACCTTCTTACCGGTGGCCAACAGATTTAAACCAAACTCCTGATCTTATAGATTTTTATGTAATAAAAGGATTATTTACAACTACATGCGAATCAAAAAAATGAAGATCACTCTCCTGTAAACTATTATTAAAAAATATCGCCAAGACTTTACAACAATAATGCCGATTGTAACCTTTTTTGTAAACTGATCAATAAAAATATCAATCCTTAAGTTCCAATAAGAAAATACATGTACGGTGAAGAGGAAGTTGACAGACTAATAGAAAATATGCAAGAAGTATCAACAAGTGTAGCAGAGCACTCCAATCGGACCTGCAAACAACATCAGAGATACAAATTATCTATACTTGAAGTAAGAGAACAGGTGGCTAAGAAACGGAAAGCACGTATAAGTTCTTGCAAATAAATCGAACTGCAGCAAATAAAAGCGATCATAATAGCTGTAAAAACTTAAATCTGTTATCAGGAAAGTTAAAAATGAAACAATATAATCATATTTATCTTCGCTTACTGGTTAAAAAGGCTCTGAATGCTCCCTATGGAAAGAAACAAAATCGATCAAGAGACCAACAAATTTAACAGCACCTATTAGAAATGATAACGTTACCCGGGCTCGTAGCCCGGGCTCGTAAAAAACGGATCTGTTTGTGAGACATATTGAAGAAACGTTTTAACCACTACCGAGACAACTTGTGACTGAAAATGTTAATTTTGTACACAGATCAAATGAGCTTGAAATAATGCTCCTATTATTTAATAAATGGGCAAATTATAAAAAAACTACCATACAAAGCAATACACAAACTTCTACGCATAATCAATGCTACTGAAGGCTGATGAAAATATAGACTACTCATTATGGAAGGCAACCAAAAGAATGAAAACCCCAATCATGCAGATCCCTCCTATTAAGCGAAGTGATGGCTCGTGCGCCAGGGATAAATCAAAAGTTGAAGTGTTTGCTGATCACCTGGCTGGTATTTTCCAACCAAATGAGACCGAATCGGATATTATAATCGAAAATGGAAGCAACGACTATGGGGGCAGAATCCCTCTAATACCCCAGAAAGAAGTCAATAGGGAAATAAAATTCAATCTGAAGACCGGAAAGGCTCCTGGGTATGATCTTTTAACAGGAAAAGTTCTAAAGCAACTACCAAAGAAAGCTATTGTCCAACTAACCCATTTGTTTAATGCTGTTATTAGATTACGGCATGTTCCTTCCGCCTGGAAAGTTGCAGAAGTTATTATGCTACCAAAACCAGGTAAACCGCCAAATGAAGCTCAATCGTATCGTCCGATATCCCTGCTTCCTATCATCTCAAAGCTAATGGAGAGACTTCTTCTGAGAAGAATGACACCATTTATAGAAAGTAGAAACCTAATACCGGATCACCAATTTGGATTCAGATGTAAACATTCAACCATTGACCAGGTTCACAGAATTACAGACATTATAGAAAAGGCGTTAGAAAATAAACAAATTTGTTCTACCTTATTTCTGGACGTGGCAGCAGCTTTCGATAAGGTATGGCATGAGGGATTAATACATAAACTAAAAGTTATGCTTCCGGGACCATATGTTGATCTTCTGGATTCGAACTTATCTGAAAGACTTTTCAGAGTAAGACAAGAAGATGAGTATTCTGAACTGAGTGAGGTAAGGGCAGGAGTCCCACAAGGCGGTGTTCTGGGTCCACTCCTATATCTACTTTATACAAGTGATATACCACAGTCCGATCATGTAAGCATAGCAACGTTTGCTGACGACACCGCGAAAACTGTTTTTTTGCAAAATCAAACTTAATGGATTAAAATCTGCGCATGTCAACTTTACGAACAAACTATTGGTTAATCCGCCGCCAATCAGAATAAACAATGTCATGGTGCCATACGAGAACTCCGCCAAATACTTGTGTATGATACTGGATGTTAAGTGCAAATGGAAAGAGCATGTGAAGAAGAAAAGAAAGGAGCTTTATCTTAAACAATTGTACTGGCTAATTGGTCGACGGTCAAAATTAAGCACTGACAACAAAATATTGATTTACAATCAAATCCTAAAACCGGTCTGGCTATATGGTATTCAGCTTTGGGGCTGTACTAAAAATGCTAACATCAAACCTATACAAAACTTCCAGAATAAGGTACTTCGGAGTATAGTCAATGCACCCTGGTAAA
Source organism: Tipula confusa (assembly GCA_963556175.1). Taxonomy (NCBI): domain Eukaryota; kingdom Metazoa; phylum Arthropoda; class Insecta; order Diptera; family Tipulidae; genus Tipula; species Tipula confusa. The sequence continues at coordinate 124,746,385 of OY744476.1, forward strand.
TTCGTAATAAAGATTTGCATCGAGATTTGGGGATACCGGATGTAAAACATGAAATAAAAAGATTTGCAACGAAGCATGAATCGAGGCTATTGCAACATGTTAATGCGGAAGCCTCTCGGCTACTGGATAATGAACACTTGGTTAGAAGACTAAAGCGAACCAAACCTTTCGAACTCGTCAGTATGTGAGCAGCTATTAACAAACAGGCATTGGAGCATCGCTGGATCAACAGTGCTTTATTATAGTTTAGTTTTTAAGAATTCAGATGTAAATTGATGGTTAGTCTGAAAAGACTAGTTTCAATAAATAATAAAATAAAAAAAAAATAAATAGTCAATGCTGTTTAGATTAAGATACGTTCCAAGGCATTGACGTGCTAGATGTCGTTACTGGTATCGTTTTAAAATAATCAAAATATTTTTATATTTTTATCAACTCTAAACAAGTCCCTTATGCAAATACAACAAAATATCTAGAAATGACGCTAGATGACAAACTTAAATGGAAAGATACATTATATCATGTATGTCAAATACAGGAAAATGTAATGGCTCATAGTAGAGACTCTGAACTATATATAATAAATAAATTGCTCCTATATCGGCTAACTCTGAAACCTGTGTGAACTTGCGGTGCCTTGTGGTACATTCGAAATAAAGACCTGCACCGAGACTTAAAGATGGAAGATATCAATGAAGTAATTGCAGTTTATGCTGCCAAACATGATTCACGCCTTCAACGACATAAGAATACCGAGATACGTCGTATGCTGGACTGTACGATGGTATAATAAGACGCCTACAAAGACTAAACCAATTGATCTAGGGATTTCATACCAAAATAATACAATATATTATAGCAAATATTTATTTAAATAAATAATTATATTTATCTGCGGGTTAATTAAGATAAAAAAGTTGCTAGATGACTTATATAATATGTCAGTTGTAATAATAATAAATTAAAAAAAAAGTATTCGTTAAAAATTACGTTATTTTCTTTTACAGTGTTTTCATATAGATGGATTATATCCAACTTTTCTACTGAACGAACATGGCGAGACAGAGACGTAATGACAGGTGTAAAAGTAGTGTTAATTGTGATCACCGATCGAAATCAAATTATAAAACCATTTCTATCAATTTAATGTACCATTAAAATGATACATGAAGGCCCGAATTGTGTTTAAAAGATATGTTTTAGTTGCTCAACACAATTCCTAAAGAAAAGTTCCAAATGATGTATATTATGATGTGTATTATGACAATATTTTACAACAATTAAATTTTATATTACTATAATAAACAATGGTAATGCCAAAAACTTAATGTGATAATTTAATTTAATTTCTTTTGATACGTTGTCTTAGAAAATAATTATAACAGTTGATCCACTATTAATTGGTCGTATAATAAACTTTGCAACTTTACAAATGATACAAAAATGTACCGATAACAATAAAAGTAAACGAAGTTTTATTGTTAAATTCATATATTTGATTCATATTTAATTCAAGACACTATATGACAGGTGCTATTCCTTTTAAATATACATATGCACATATGTATATACTTATAAATAAAATTACAGGTTTCCTGCCATTGTTTCTTATTCTTCCTTTTTGGTTTTTTATTTATTAAAGAGACTATAAAAAATGTTACAGGATATTTTTACCTGTAAACAAAACAAAATTAAAAATAAAACCAATTTCTTTGTGTCGTTTCTTATATAGTGTGGCTATCGTTTTGCCCCTTATAAATTTATAGTGCATTAAAATGAAAAATATATAACGACACAAAATACATACAATACAAGCGAATTTTTAATTTTATCGACGTAAAATCGAAAATTCATTCAAGGTATTTGTAGGTAGTTACATAAAAAATAACACGTGTCTGTAAATAAATTCCATCTGTTATTGATAAACTCTGATCCCTTTACGTTTTATGTTTTGTGTAGTAATAGTCCTGCATCATATGTTAAGAGTCAATCCCTTATGTGAATTTAAATTTTAAATTGTTTTTCAAACGTCTATTTCTGCTTTATTATGTGAGTAGAAAATTTACAAAAATTTATTCAGTGTCTACAATTCTAACAACATTAATAAGAAATATTATTAATTTTTTTAACTTTTATTAAAAGAAAAGGGTTTAAAGCATGTTGATTATAACAATTGAATATTACACTTTGACCATAAATATGGCGCATTCGATATAACGGAAAAGCATTTAAGCTTGTTTTCTGATAATTTAATTAATATTCACTTAATTGAGAAGAGAAAGCTATATTCGATTGTCCATTTCGAAGATTTTGCCGTTAAAACAAACAGATATGTCAACAGGTTATTATCACACGAAATGTAAAAAAAATATCCCTACTCTACCAGTATAGTGTAACTACGCTTCCAGAAAGCCTCCTCAGTTAATTCAGTTTTTAACTTAAATAAAGAGTTACGAATCGAACAATATTTTAAATTTTGAAAAAATGAAACACTAGACTGAAAAATAATGCAAGCCAAACCGAGGAAAAATTTCTCCTTGTAAAATAAAAACACGAAACCCGAGATCCAAACCCAAAAACTACTAGAAAAAGATGAAATTGATTTTTACAGGATGAAAAGTTTTATCGTTTTGTAGCAAAAAATATAAAAAGATACATGTATAAAATTATTTTAATATATTATATTTTGGTCATCCAAACAATTAAAATTCAAATATTATTGCCATTTTAACAAAATTGATTTCAAGATCAACTTATTCTTCAAATTCGTTGAATATAAATCAGCCATTATCCGTAAATATATCACTTAATCACTCGTTTTAGTTTTAAACACCTAAATCACTATTATAAATATGTCAAAACACAACAAATCATTTGAGATAATCGCCATCTTTAACAATTTAAATTTTTTATTAATTCAATTTTAAATTTTAAAATGTTTAATGAGTTATCCATTAAAACTGAACTATAGTATAGGTCGTAAATGTTCCAAATCGCGTCTCATAATGGACCTTTACACCACTTGTAACGAATAAGGAAACGTTGGTTTAATAACCAACTTTAATTTCATAGAGAAAAATTTTCTTAGAAGATCTAAGATAGACAAATTTTTAGTTGAATTGTATTATTATGGCTTTAATAAAAACGATTACAGTAATATTGGCAAACTATTTGCTAAATAAATAAATGCAATGCCGGCCTTAGACATTTTAAGTCCGCCTGAACTATTCCCGTACGGTAAAACCCTTAAAGACCAAAATTCCATTTTTTCCATTTAGTAAACTTATGATATTGTAGCTCATTGAAGAAGCTAATTTATGATTAATGATTAACCAATAAAATTAATAATATTTGAGTTTTAGTTGTTTTATGTAACGATTTATAAGAGTTACACAATGTATTAATATACACTCTTAAATACAGGTTACATAAAGGTTACCTTTGCTAAATAAGTTTATGTATATACATAAGTACCTTTAAATATTATACATAAACATATATAACCTATGTTTTTTTTTATTAATACTGATATTACTTTTTCGAATCATTAAAATGTATATATATTTATTTGGCTATACTCTTTTTATTTAAAAATTATGTACTTATTTAAGTACATAATGTAATGATACTATAAGAACAAATTGTTAAACAACTAATTATAATTGGACAGACTAATGCGACATTTCTATTCCCGATATACATTAAATTTAGAATTATCGAAATGCTATACAGGCCTTTTTTACAATTATACAATTAACATACAAAATTTACGTTTATTTTCAGCTATTGTAAATCCATATAATGCGAGTATTTATATTATAATCTTACGTGCATATGTATATTTTTTCAAGTCAACTGTTAATTGCGAATATATTAGTATAAATAATAAATATATTTTAAGCCCACCGCAAAGTAATAAAAAAATATTCGTCGTTTATTTAACAGTCGTCAAAACTACATATAATTATTCGTGTATAAACAATAAAGAAACGCTATAGAAAAACGAAAACCACGAATACAATAAATTGCCAAGTACATATTCCAGTATTAGTTTTAGTTGCAATATAACATTAAAGACTGTGTGTTTTAAAAATTTTACTGTAGGCAAATAAATTTATTGTAAATTAAAACTTTTGTGACACATTACAACATAAGTTTATCATATGTAGATGGATTTAAACAATTATCAATTAAAAGTTTTTTGTTATTATACTAAAATTATTTAAATTACTGCAGCTAAAATGAAAATATCTTTTTATCATTAGATTTGTTTTATCAATATTTAAAAAAAAAAAATTGTCATCCATCTATGCAAATAAAGTAAAAATAAATTCAGCGGTAAAATAATTTATAAAAACATGTGATATTATACTTGCGTAGCGTACTATATTGTAACAATATGACAACCCTTAGTGTAATTCTTAATATCACTTAAATTAAAAGCAGTAAAGTGACAAAGTTTAAAATATAAATAATAACATACATGTATACGTGTATATATATATATATATATATATATATATATATATATATATATATATATATATATATATATATATATATATATATATATATATATATATATATATATATATATATATATATATATATATATATATATATATATATATATATATATATATATATATATATATTATTTAGTATTGAAATGATTCAAACCATAACAACCACGAATATCAGTATAAAACCCAAACTACAAATCGACTAAAATATTTCTTTAAACTAATAACATAATATAACCACATTATATCAACAGCTAAAAAAACTAAAACATTTTAGTGGTGTACCATAAATTGGTTGGATTATTAGTTCTCAACGTTGACTCAAGCAAGGAGTGGATTGTATAGTATAGGTGGACAAAAATAGAAAGGTGTATACATTATATACCACACATACATACATACACATGAAAAATATGTTTACTCGTACACACCAAAACAACAACACAAAAAAGCTTTAAAAATGCTTTCATTTATTGATTTGAATTTGGTGCCTGATTGTCTACGATTTTTTTTATAATTTGTACTTTTCATTCCGTTTCGAACATAAACATGCTCGGAAATATACGTAAATTGTGTGTATACATCATATACACATTTGATCGAATTCATTTGATGCAATTCATTTGAATGTTTAAAATAATTTCCAATTATTTTGAAATTGCTATTACAAAATTAGCATTCGGTTGTCTTTTTCGTGTTATTTAAGCCGGAGTTTTAGCATAGACTTACAAAAAATCATAGACAAAACAAAAATGGAAATACTTTTAAATAAAACAGAAATTTAAAAATTAAAAACTATTGCTCCCATGCTACACATTTCATATATTGAGCTAGAGCATTCACGAAGCAATATAGAGCAATAGCAACAATTCAAATAGCGCCACACCTCTTTAAAAAGCCAATCTTAAATAACTTAAACGAATCCAGGGCAGCTATAGAAAGGAACATTTTACGCTAAAAAAACCTTTAGATCTTATTAACCCTATTACTAGCCTTGTCTTCTAGGTGAATTTGACAATTAAATTTTTTTTTTTTCCGAATGCAGTTTTCACTAATTCTAACACAAATCACATTCTAAGCATACTGAGACAACCAAGACGAAAATTTCGAATTTAAAGTATGTAAATAGTTTATCAAAACCCGAACTATATAAAAGTTAAAACAAGCGATTTGACTAATTCTAAGAACTTAGGCAAAGAACTTATGCTAAAATAATCCTCCCAAGGCATCGAACTGCAAGCTAAATAAAGATGGAAATCTTACTTAGAATAATTTCTAAAGCTAAAACATCTTTACTTCTTCGGAGGTGATATAATGGTCAATTAGAGAAAAAAAAGTACCTATAATTTTTTGAGTATTGTTTGTGTGTTAGTTATTTTAATATTTTCACAAATTTTCTAAAATAGTTTTTTTCAAATATACCAACATATTTTTAAACCTTTGGCTTGTAAACTAATAAAGTTGTAAAGAAACCTAATATACTAAATTCGTTAAATTTGCAATAAAGAAGTTACAAAGGAAACTCTTTATACATATTACATATATCTAACACAAACAACTAAAATTAATTTGTTAATTTGGTTATTTTAGTGATATATTTATAAGGTACGTTTTTGAATCAACTAGAAAATAGTTATGGACCCTAACTTGTGTAGTAATTAAATTAAAATATGCGGTAGCAAAAAGTTCTACTTAATTTTATTTTTGTGATGCTTAGTTTGAGCAACGCAATTATATTTTGTAGAATATTTATTAGAAAACTTACTACGACCTAAGTACATATATAAGACGTAATTGGTGGTTGGCTTACACTCTACACAGATCAAAATAAATTTTAGTTTTTACATTGTTTTTGTAGCTTTAATTCGTGTACTCAAGAATTTGTTTGTGAAATAAATTTGTATAAGCACTACTACTACTACTTAATGTTACTGCATTTATGTTATTTATGTATAGTGTCAAGGTGGATAGACATTTTGGTTCGACTTCTATTCATTACTTTTAAATATATTTGACAATATAAAAACTTTCAGATTCAAAAAATAAAGATAATACAAAATTTTTATTGTTATCTTTTAATGTTTTTAGATAACATAATATTGCAAATATGACAAACAGTTAGGTTTTCTGAAAGCTAAGAGGCTGAACTATGTTTTGATCAAAAAATATTTACTGTCACAAGGTAATTGTAAAAAGATAATTGGTACAGAAACACAAATTTTTCTTAAAAAAATTACATTTCTAAAAGTTTTTTTTAATTTGAAATACTTTTAAGTAAATATTCATTCTTATTATACCTTATTTGAAAGATAATTCAGTTTTTTAACGATATAAACACTGAGAAAAACAAATGGTTATTTCTCTAGATTTGAGTTATCTTTAATACGAGGTTCTACGTTGGAAGAGTCATTTTCAAACGTCTATAACTTGATAGGGAGGCTTTACAGTGCAAAGTGCTATTCGTGTCAGCCCTTTTGGAACACCTTATATATATATATATATATATATATATATATATATATATATATATATATATATATATATATATATATATATATATATATATATATATATCATAAACACTAATTAAAATTATTTTTGATTCTCTCTTGTTATAATCCAAAAATTAAAACGTTTCTCCATCATAACATAGAATAGATTGGTAAATGAAAGAAAGCTTATGTACCTATTTTATAAATGTTTTGTTATATATTAGCGGCTATGTACAATACATATCACAAAGAGTTATAATTTTATTATTATTATAACTCCTATATACCGTTGTTTAAGGTTAATACACAAAAATTTCTTCTTTCGTTTTCTTATTCTTGCATAAGAAAGAACTTAAAAAATTACAATTAAAAAAATCTGTTTGTTACAAATGGTAAAGCAACTTAGAAAGTAATATATAGTACTATTGCACTATAAAATACAGTGGCGTGTAAAAAAGTAAATTTATCAAAACTAAATACCTAAAATTCTATCTGTTCAAGTAAGTTCCACTTTACGTCGTTGCCAGTCATATTAAAAACGAAACATTTCTTCCGAATAAAATAAACCGAGTATATATTATGCCCAAAAATTATTAGAATGTTCAGCTTCGCATCTTCCAAAACATGTATTTATATCTTAAGTTTTCAATAGTATTCGAAACAGCAGTGCATCTGTGCAGGTATCCTTAACCAAGGATGTAAATTTCACAACTAGTTTTATTATATTTAAAAACTAGGCTGGATTGAGGCAGATTGTATATTTTTTAAAATAATTTACCTATAATTGTGATTTGATATTTTCTATAAAGTTTCATTAGGAAAAGGTCCGTTTTGTAGGGAAATAGAACGACACATATTCGGTAATCGGTAGACACACATTGGTCTAACTAAATTAAACCGAATAAGTTAAATCGTCAACGTAATTTTAAAAATGGACGGGTATGGTTAGAAAGACAACCAAAAACATTGTCTGTATATTATAATCGAAAAAAGGTAACTATAAAATAATTTTAACTAAGAAATAAACTAATTAAATACTATAAAAAATAAACTATATGTAAAGCGCATTCTCTTATTTTTTTACAATATTGAACATTACAAAATGCGATGGCTAGGTTCATAGTTAAAAATGAATTACGTAACGTTTTATAATACAATATTGTATACATGTTTAAACATTTTAACTCGAAGCCTTTCTCACTTGAGAAGGTAATCACGACCAAGGATTAGTAAGTTTTATATATCGACGTATCACACAGTTTTTTAAAGGTATGAATGTATAATGTAAATTGCAAACTTGATTGCTTTTTATCAAAAATTGTAATGAATTTATTGATAATATTTTAAAAAATATATTACCATTACGATTGTGTTAAAGTACAATGGTTGGCGTTATAAAATAGGCAAAACAGTTTGCGGATGAATATAATGAGAATAGTTAACGGATATCCGTAGTTACAATTAAAAAGTCATTTATAAAAAAAAAAATAATATTAATTCTTTATATATATATATATATATATATATATATATATATATATATATATATATATATATATATACATATATATATATATATATATATATATATATATATATATATATATATATATATATATATATATATATATATATATATATATATATATATATATATATATATATATATATATATATATATATATATACATACATATATATATATATATATATATATATATATATATATATATATATATATATATATATATATATATATATATATTATGTATTTACATTTGATAAACGTGATATCAAACTGTTAATTTTTAATACGTGGTGTAACACGTTTAAATTAATTATAGTATACAGTGCAGCACAGTTAAAAAGTTAACTCTTATTGTTTGTGCAGTAAATTTTGGGATCCTCAACATTAACCTGTTAGGTGGCTGAACTTAAAGCAAATATTACGTTTTATTATTTATTAAACTTTACAAAAAAAATTACTATCTAGTTTTATTTAACATTGCGTAATCCAACAAGCGTTAAATAATTATGTTTTCCAAACACGAAATATTTAATTTTTTTTAAATATTGTATTTTGTGCTCACTAACCGATCATAATTATTCGTTCTATAATAGACTAAGAAATCTTATATATATATATATATATATATATATATATATATATATATATATATATATATATATATATATATATATATATATATATATATATATATATATATATAAACATATATATATATATATATATATATATATATATATATATATATATATATATATATATATAAATATATAAATATATATATATATATATATATATATATATATATATATATATATTCATATATATTTATATATATATATATATATATATATATATATATATATATATATATATATATATATATATATATATATATATATATGTATATATATATATATATATATATATATGTATATATATATATATATATATATATATATATATATATATATATATATATATATATATATATATATAACTATTTAGGAATGATTGAGAGTTTTTGAAAAATAAATAAATTCAAATTTTAAGGTTTTATTTATATAATTCGCTAGTTTAGGAAAAAGATGATGAGTTAATAAATAATCTATACATTTCTTTTATAATATTTTAACTGTTATTTTTTCATCATACTATGTTTTATGCGGCAATTTACTTTATGTAATTTTAATTCCTTACTAAAAATAAACAAACATTAAGTATAATTCAAAAATGTTGACACATGGTTTTTGAAAAAAAAACTGTTACTCAGTAAAATACTAAATATGTGAAATCCAAACACACATCAGGTAAATCGATTAGTTTCAATGTATAAAATGTAATGCGCATGGCTTGTTTATATTATTATCGCGACTCGGACTACTGTAATATAATTTAGTTTTTTGGGGAAATAATTAAGTTTATTTAGTTGCTTTTGTGCACCCCATAACCTCTATAGATAACGATAAATCACCAAAGATAACATATTGATTAAACGATTCGTCAATTTGAGCATTATTTGAAAATATGTTTTTCACAAAATCGTTTTTACTAAATGCAGGATTTTGATAGTTTTAGTAAGCTGGTAGGGCTATCGATTCAACTTACATTAATAATAATTTAAAAACTTTTCTTGTGTAAATGAGCATCAAAAGATCTCAGACACAAATTCAAAAAATTAAATCTTGAACACCTACTTATACTCTGCTTTTAAAGACGTTTCTATTTAAATTTAGCTGTGTGAAAAGTTCACATAGCATTAAACGCACTGTTATATTGTTGAAATAATAACGGCATTAATTTAATTGGTTAAAAATAAAAACAAAATGAATCCCATGACAACTTTAATATTGTTAAATTATTTTAATAAACAACATATAAACTGTAGTAGCATAGCAAATAAAAACAACATAAACAAATTATTTTGTGGGTTTGTAAATACATTTAATAAGCCATTGCGGAGTTAATAATTATTATTTGATAAACTCTAAATAATAAAACCGTTCAAATAATCGATATTTCAATTTAATATTTAATTTGAAATTACGTTTTTTTAAATTAATAATTCACTAATCAATTTCAGAACTTTTTTTTTAGTACACATCGATTAAATATATATATATATATATATATATATATATATATATATATATATATATATATATATATATATATATATATATATATATATATATATATATATATATATATATATATATATATATATATATATATATATATATATATATATATATATATATATTTATATATATATATATTTATATATATATATATATATATATATATATATATATATATATATATATATATATATATATATATATATATACTAGGAAGCACTAATGGTAAACTACTAATGGTTTTGAAAATAAAATTAAACCGATACTATATCCATTTATGTTTAATATGCATGAGACTAATTGGTATGATATGTTGTCAAAAAATGTTAACGATTAAAATTAAGTTTTTAAACCATCCGAAATAATAACTTTAATAATTTAAAATGTTTTAACCTACAATAACGTTAATATTGTAAACTTGATTTATACTAAGTTTGTTGTTTACAAAGTTTTAAATTTGTATTAGGTAAAATAATTTTAAAAAGATTTATTTAGTTTCACCTACTGCTTACAAGGAACTTTAGTAAGTAGGAAAATTGTATTTCTAATTTAAAATAAAGTGTAACAATTAAGTATAATGCTACAAAAAAATTTTGTACGATATTTTACGTATATTCTTATATTTTTTACAATATTCATTGGTTGCCCACGTCAGACGCGGTTTGTTAGAAATGCCATTCTAGATTATTTTTATGATGATATAATATATACTTCAATATGAAATAATAATTAAAAACAGTTTGTTTTGATTCATGCGACTGTACTGAGTATGTAAATACCTTAGCTTACACAACTATAATACTATTTTCAGCAATACTCTGGCTACTTATCCTACTGAGCTTTGTAATTAAAGGTATATCCTTTATTAATATTTTGAAATTTCACTAAAAATAACCTTAACCTTTAATATATTAAATTTTATTATAATTTTGTCACAAAAACAAATATTTAAATATATATATATATATATATATATATATATATATATATATATATATATATATATATATATATATATATATATATATATATATATATATATATATATATATATATATATATATATATATATATATATTTATATTTACATGTTACATTTTTAATTAACACAAACAACTAACTTTTTTTATATAAATTGTATACTTCTATATGAATAAAATAATTATTTTATTTTACGTTTTTTCACATAACAAAAATTAATTATATTTCTTTATAAGTAATTACAATTAGTTAATTGAATAAAAATTTTATTGCATAGAACACTAGAACATTTTTTTTTATTATTTATTACAGTTGCATTATTCTTAATTTTTCTTGTTCACAATAAAAAATAAATTTCACATAAAAATAATTGTACGTTTTTGCTTAAATATCAATTATATATTTATAAAAATAAATTAATAAACAATTGTTATAGAGAGATAGTAAAACAACCACACAATATTTATATCACGACAGCTGACAGTAAACTAAAAAGTAAAGTGTTTCCGCTTTTTCAGTACATAAAAAACAAAAAAAAAATCAATCGAAAAAAGAGGAATAAAGAACACAAATAAAAAGTTAAACTCGTGAAAAACGTAGTGCAAATGAAAGAGATAAGTATAGAAACAAAATAGTGTGCAATATAATATATACAGCCAAATACAGCGTATATACGACATACGTTGTTATGTTATTGTTACCTTTTTCTACTTTTATTTTTTTAATATTTTTTTTTTATTTTTTTTTATAATATTGCATGATTTAATATTACACGAAATTGTAGTAGAAACTAATACAACGATATAGCAAGTTGAAAAAAAATATGATTATGAATCATGCAATGTTTTATTACAATATATTTTTATATTAATGAATATAGGAGAGATATGTCGATATTGGAACATAAAATTAAATTTCGTTGGGGTTTGTGCGATTAAATTTTGAAATCTTTCGAATATTTCATTTGGTGGTTAAATTCATCAGTTAAAAGCTTTATTAAATTTCTAATTTGAAAATATTTTCTATATTAATTGTTCAAAATTCCAATAAGAAGCCGTTCTCTCCTATTAAAGTATGGTCGATGTTTTTTCCATGTATTTCTTTTTACTTTCTATGTTTATTTTAAGTGTATGAGTAAATTATTATTTGTATTAGGTACAATCACAACATGCCGATGTGTTGGTACCGAAGGAAACAACAAAATTAAAACAAAAGAGTAGGTAGTAGATACTTAGTTTTTACTATATACTCATAAATAAAACTTTATGAAATTTACTTACTTTATTCACCTGGCGAATTAGAAAAGGTTAAATATAGAATTAATAACTTGTATATTTGTTTGATTTGAATAGAAATAAATTTAATGGCATAAATAAACGAGTCCACCAAAATGGTTTATTATGAACCAATGCAGGCAAGTGGTAATATTAAGTTAAGCCTATCGTGGCACAAAATATAAATTAACGATATTTTCTGATTTTTATATAAATAGCACTATGCTGATCGTTTCAAATAGGTATTAATCATTTATAGGTAACAAAGCATTTTATTTTGACAGTTAATTAAACATAACCATAATGTACAAAATTTATGTGAATTTAATTTCGATCTTAAACATTAAATGTAATTTGAACCAAGAATTAAAAAATACAGAATAATCAATTTTAATTTTAAAGTTCGACATAAACTTTAGTTTGGGCTATAAAAGAAGTTAGTTCATTTACTTTACTTGGTTGCATCATAAATGACTAGAATTTGTAATATTAATTCCATTGTTATTAATAACAATAGTTCGAGTCAAATTAATTAAAGATTTTGAAACATAAAATACACTGCGCCAAATAAAAAACGCAACAGCAAAATTTTTCGAAAAATACCTAATTTTTAACTACTTACTTTTATCTTTATTAAATATCGCATATAAAAAAATGGTGGTAACTTGAAGACAATGTTGTCATCTTTCTGATGGTAGGGTTCATTTTAATTTATTTCGTATTTTTATCACTTTTTTAAGTAAGAGAAAAATGTTCTAACTAAGAAAAAAAATGCTAACTGTGAGACTGTCAACGAACCTTCCTAATTACTAATCTGCAAAATTACATAAGAGATTTACACAAACCTTAAAAATAAGATAAAGTTATTACAATTTTAGCAAACACGTGACAAAAAATTTACACTATGGGTGAAATTTTGATGGTACAAGACTTAACTTTGATGGAAAACTTGTAACTTTTTTTAAAAGTTTTAAAAGCTAGATTGTGTAATAACTTAAAAATGAGATTTGCTTTCGATAACTTAGTTGAATGTATTACGTCAAAACGAGTTTATTGGATCATTATTATTTGAATCAATCATCGTTTTTCTTCAAATAATTTTGCATTAATTTTGATATTATTTTGTTTTCTACAGAATCACAAACAGTAAACTGCGGTATAACATTGCTCTAAAACGCTGTATTGTAAGTTATCTCGTTAGTATTATTTTTATTATTTTCCACTTGGCACTAGAGCCAATTATTTGCATAATTTTCATTTATTATGTAGAGTATTTCATATTTTGAAAATACCATATTTTGGAGCTATATAGTTTCATGGTGAGGAGAAAATAATGTCCCTAACAGACAAAAAACACTGACTATTTCTTTATTGAGCCTTGCCAATTTTTTGGTTAGAAGTCTAACTTGAAACTGTTTTAAATTTTTTTAAATTATTTTTAATTATTTTCACAAAAAATAAGCTTAACTCTCGACTTCCGAGTTCACTTACTTATGCACTGGTTTTATTTTTAGTACGATCTAAACCTTATGAATTGAGTAGTTTGATGTAATTTCAACAATTACATTTTAACAATTAAAAATTCGTTATGTTAGTGTATAATCAGACATTTCCGCTTTAAGATTATTCTGCTTTAAGATTATTTTACTCACTGGATTAGATTATTCTGCCACTCTTATCAATAACAAGTTCAATTTCATTAGCTAATTAAGAGTATATATGTAAATAAAATAAAAACGTATCTATTGAGTAGTAAAAAGGATAGTCTACTTCTTTACGCTTCGATGATGTTTATAAATGTAATCTCAAGTTTAAATTAAATTTGTGATCTCAAATTTACACATCATTGTAGGTAAGCTTGGAAAAATCTATAATGGTGCCTAGCGAATATTTAATGGTAGTTTTATAACTTAAATATATACTAAAATTTAAGCACAATAATAATTGTTATTAAATAAATAACAGGGCCAAAATTCACATTTATTAACCAGGTAGTGGATGTTTTTTCTGTTCCATTGTTTACCTCTGGTTTTAAATTCGTTAATTTAAAATGTTTAGAAATTACACCCAAACTGATTACATTCTCTAAAAATAGATTATTAATAATTTGAAACCAAGACAAATTTTAAGGGCGTATAATTATTTAATTAATTGTTAATTTGACTCATACAAATAAACTATTGTTAATTTTATATTAGTTGATGTTACTAAATAATTAATCATATCGCACAGTGGAAATTAAGAAAACATTAAATTAAAAATTATGAACGCCATAAAAAAAGGAATAAATCTAAATATAAATTAATCAAGTTAAAAAAAAGTGTACAAAAGCAAAAAAAAAATGTCGGTTTTACCTAAAACTCATATTAAGCTTTAATATAAAATCAAAACAGTTAAATATTTTAATGTCGCCGTATAAATGTCTTAAAAAATGAGATTAATGATGAATATTACAAATTTTATTTGAGTTTTGTTTTCATTTTCAATTAAACGTCATATGAAAATTGTAATATTTTACTCATATTCTACACATCAAATAAAAATATTATGTGCGTCATTTTGTGGAAAAACTCACTCAAATGACATTCAGAAATACAATTATTACTGTAATAAAACGAAAAATATGTAAAACACTAATAAAATTTGAAATAGAAATGAAAGAACAGAAGCACGCAAACCCATACCACATTCTAATACGCATTTCAAAATGTATGTTTAATTAGTTTTATTCGTTTGGAAACTCCAACATATATTCCTATAACGATTTGTGTCCTTAATTTAATCGGTCGTTGGTCGAATAACATTTTGTTCAAGGTAAGATTTGTTCATTTTTTATCTTTACCAGTCGTTTCTTAAATATACCTGCTCATATATACGTTTAAAATGGTTTAATTTCTTTAAGTTAATTAACTTACATTTTACATCAAATTAATAAATTTTTTATCTTAAACTATAGGTGCTTGCTCGAGTTTGGACGTATATTCTAACAATTTAAATCCGATTATTTACCTAATCGAACCGCACTTAAAGATATTCATGTAATGAAAAAATGACTACCACAAAAAATGTAACAACTTTTTTTGTTTTTAACTATTTTAACTTAACTATATGATGATATGGTGAAAATTGTAGGGGAATATATCCAAGCTCGAGGGGCACCTTAAATATAGATTTCAACCCCGTTTAAGACAAGCCACCATAGTGAAACATTATAGTAACTTCGAAGATTTTTTTCAGTATAGCTCTGTCTTGCAATTAGACAATTAACTAAATTGGAAGAGAGCGAAAAAAGATATTTGTACGTAACCGAACATAACTATTCAAATTAAAAAGTTTAGTTGTTTTGAACTAAGGTTTAAAATTCAAAATAAAATAATATTAGCTTATACAACTACTGCTATTAATAGGTAATAATGTGAGAGGTTGTTAAATGTCCGAGGGCGCTAGTCCGAAGACTTTTGATCAACCGAGGACATTATTACCCATTAGTAGCACAAGTCGGATACTTTATTTTATATTATTCTCGACTATAATGACACTTTATCAACAAATAAAAAATGTTAACTCTTAATATAAACGAAACTTTTTTATGACATTTTTCGTACATCTAAGCAACCTTTGCATCTATTGTTTAATTGTCACTAGTGTAAATGAATAAGTTTTTCATAGCTGTAAACGAAAATGGCTGCATCTAACATTGAAATGGACGATAAGGATTATTTAACTAAAATTAATGACGAAGCAGAGTTAATTGCTTTAAACTTACTTCCCAAAAAGTTTGCTAATATTTATTTACGCTTGTAATATAGGTTTATGGAGTGGAAGAAAAAACAACAAATTGACGAAAAATGCATTAGTGAATCGGTCATGTTGGTATACTTCATTTCAACAAATAAATCAAATTGCGATATTACCTGCAGTTGGACCGGAAAGTACATTTTCATTTCACTAATTTATGCTAGTCTATAAGCTTAATACTAAGCTTGTTATCTTATTAAAATATTTCGTGATCTAAAGCAAATACAGGGAATTTATTTTTGTTTTTTAAATATTTAACTATATAGATGTCTGCCCCTTGATAGTTTGAAAATCGTTTTCGTTTGATGAATTGTGGATCAAAAGATCGTGGTTTGTGGATTTCGTTTGTTGGTGACAAAGCGAAACAACTATGGCGATGTTGTAGAGTGTAGAAACGTAACTTTTATTTATGCATATAGCGTAAATATTTATGTTTTTTTTTGTTGTTGATTAATTTTTCAGTACTATTTAAACTTATCATGTTTAAATATATTATGTAAGAAGCTATATATGAAAAAATTAAAAAAATTCTGTGACGTTTCTATTTACTATTTAAAGGAGAACTATGTTCGTACATTGCCAAGCCAGCTTATATTTGCTTTAAGGGTTAATAAGTTGATACCATAAAAATATAAAACTACTTTTTTCCTGTTCATGTTTCCAATCTCCTTTCACAATTCTCTAATGGGAATTTCCCATTTTCCTTACGTTTGATAGTTTTAGTGCACAGAAAAGTTATTAAGTTTCGTTTGTTATTTAACGTATATAATCAACTAAAGTGAAACTATGGATACCGACAAACACTATCGAAACCTCGCTTAGACACTCGGATAGTTAATAATTTAATATTTAAGCATGTACGAATAAGCCAACCAAATATTAATTAGTTCTCACGCGTTAATGTAACATAAGATCAATTTACATCTTCTTTATTAATCACTAAAATATTAATTAACTTTCAATCGTTTCGCATCCCATTTATCAGAATTAACTTTATCGAACATTATGTAACTTTGCGAAGCTACATAATGCTAAATGAAGTAATATAATTGTAATGTAACTTCACATCATTCAGGCATTCATACATATATGACTTTCAAGCTAACTAACTTTCCCAGATAAAAACAGTGGAAATATTTACACTTTCAAAAAATCGAAACACACAATGTTTTTTTTAAAACTGTGACAAAACGTGGCAACAACTTTTTCTGATGACGGATAGCTTTGTGGTTGAACTATATTCTTACGGCTTATGAAAGACGTTTAGATTTGATCGACACTGAATTATGTTAGATGATTTTACATTTTAAATCTTATAAATACCGTTAATTGGTACTATGACTTTGACTGTTCTATCAATAGTGATAATTATAGTTTCAGTTGAGATTTATTGCATATGCTTAGTTATAATTAGGCTCAGGTTTTGCAGCTATAATCTTATTTCAGAATCAGCCTTTTAATTAGGTTCTACATTTTTTAAAATTAATTTTATAAATTAAATCCTATGGAGGTTGTTAGTTTTGAAGCAACCTTTTTTTTCTTGGACTTTTATAAAAACACAAGCTCCTATTCCATAAGATAATACCATTAACATTATAATGACTGTTTGAATTAATAGCGATTAAAAACATTGTCATGTCCTTTATTATTGTTGAGTATTATTTATTGTTCGCCAGTTCTTAACAAGTGGCTTAAATGGGACGTTTACGGCCTTAATACCATAGTTTAGTTTTTAGTATATGGAAATCGGACAAACATTCATTATTATTAACATTTGTTCAATGGTAATTTTCACTATGCATAATGAACCTAAGATAAATTTTATCTTTTGGGTACCAAAAGTTTCAATAGATTATTGAAGAAAAAAAAAATTACCATCTGACTCCGGAAAAAAGATTTCAAATGATAGTTTTAAACACAAGAAAGGATATATCATCTTTTTCGTATATCTATAATTTATTATAAGTACTAATATTAAACATTTGTAGGTCGCCACGCAATTTCTATATCGTAATTTTTAATTAAGTTGCTAATGTGCATTGAAGAGGGGGTAAACTCTTTTTGTTTTGGGGTGACAAGAAAATGTAGAACAATATTCAAACCAACAATCCTTTATTCTTCCAAATTGAAACGTGTTGTAGGAATATTGTTCCTAAATGACTTAAACTAAAAAATTTCAAAGAAATTAAAAATTTTCCGTGAAATAAGAAAACAAAACATAAACGCTTACTCTGGTTTGATTATAGTTGGTTTTGTCATAATATCTGTTAGAAATAGATAATGAATATTTCTAAAGTTGAAGTTAATTTGACACTTTACAACTATGGTCAGATCCGCTGAACTTAACTATGGTCAGATCTGATGAACTTTAGAAATATGCAATGCAATTTTACTTCGATTTATTGGGAAAATGTTTAAATAAAGCTAAAAAATGCCACTACTATATATTTTATAAATGTGAGTTAGTGATAGAATGGAATTCCTTTGGTGAAAAGTGACAAAGTTTCGTTTGATTATGTGGCATGTTATATCCATTTAAATACTATAGATACCACTATATGAATAACCAAAAATCGACCTTTAATTTCTTGTATATAGGTATAGTTTCAAAGTGTTTACCAGGCTTTGTGTCTCGGTTTTGGAATGATTTAAACTTCTGATACATCACAATAATGTTGTTTAGAGTAACGATATTATTTTATTGCATTATCCATGCTATTATATATTGCATGTCGAATAGTCGTTTAAAATTAATGACAACGCACAGAAATCATTAATCAATACATCAAATAATCAATATAACTGATTCCTTTACTATTATAGTTCCATTATGAAATGAGTAAAGATAATAATTTCCATTAAATTAACCGAAATTTACATAATGTATTAGGTAACCAAAGAACATGGAAACTATTACATATGATATATATATATATATATATATATATATATATATATATATATATATATATATATATATATATATATATATATATATATATATATATATATATATATATATATATATATATATATATATATTATATAAATGTATCTATATTATAATATATATGTTATATAATGAGTTTCCTATATCTGTTTTTTAGTCGAGGATGACCTCTGCAATATACTAAATTTATTTTCTTCTCGATAATCAGTGCCCAGCTATTTAACATCAGTACTCAGAACTTCTCGAGAACCTCCTTACTGGTCCTATCATCAGCAATTTTTACAAATTTTTAATTCATTTATGTAGTAGAGAACATCATAAGTAAAACCTTTGAGGCATCTGTAGGGTCAAATATCAAATCATACAATTTACCTGTTTACCGAGACATTATAAGCTGTAATACACCGTATTTGTAGTTGATTGACTGATAGATTGATTTAGAATGTACGACCAAACATTAAGCAGGATCTCCCGGATATATGGCCGGGCCCACCGTACACCCGTTTTACAAAAACTTGGAAGGATAAGACAGGATATTAGTTAAATTATTGAGATCAACTCGGTTACAGATACCATTGCTAGTAAATAGTTAGTAAATTTGTGTTGTGATAGAGAAAGGAAAGGTGTGTCAGTAATGCCAGAATTGGCCCGGTTTCCTTGTAGCCAATATTCGAACTACTGTTAGCATAATACAATCACAATTATACTGAACTGCTCTGCATTTGGGCCTCTCTTGTCAGCAACTCCAGTGTTCCACCAATCATCTGTTATCTGCAAAGGTTCCCTGAAAACAGAATGTATTAATTAACTAATTGCTCTTAGCCGTAGACTGTAATAAATTGAATTAATTTTTTCTGAAATTACAAATTAATTAATTTTTAATGTAATAACATAATTATACAATAATATAATTCGTACAGCCATATGTTGTAATAAACTGTGTTAGTTTTTGCCCGAGAATTACTAATGATTCTGAAAATATTAATAAATTCATAATATAATAATATAATTTCTGCAATCCGCAGGCTGTAATAAATTGGACTATTAGTTTTTGCCTGAAATTTACAATTATTTAATTTATCACATTTATAAAAATATGAAATTATAAAAATTATAAAATACTTAATATAAATTAAATTTTATAAAATTTGATTAAATATTACAAATCAATTGAATTAACCGTTTTACGACAAATACGTCATATAATCATTAAAAATCTAATTTATATACACTTTCTTTGACACAAAACTTTAAAATTAATACAAATTAGACTTCAAAAAAAGTAAATAAAAATAGATTCCTAAATTATGTCTGCAGCTCAAACTTTTTTAGTTTGTACTAAAAAAGTAATTAAATGTATTGTTGTAGAATTCCCAACAAAACATAGCTAGTAATTTAAAAAATGAAAAAACACATATCCTTTAACATTCCTCTTAATGCAAAGATGTACAAAAAAAAAAAAACAAAAAACATCGCTATAGTTTAATTTGGTGAATAAAATAGACCAAATACATCAATTTTGGTTTGTATCTTTGTTACCATATTGGATTTTGACATGGATGTTTTTTTTTTCTCACCACTAAACCATACAAATTGTAAATCCGGATATCACACGGATATCATCACTTCACTAAAATTTCACTCATTAATACTTTATTACTACATTGAAAATCAAATATATAAATATATTCCGATAAGCAATTACACAATCTATCATGTTCAAATTTCACTAAAACATTAAAATAATTTATTTTTCGGTAGCGACCGAAACAATCTGTTTTGATCGTTAGCCGAGACACTTCCCCAACTCAAATTTATCGCGTTTGTAATACATATAAATTATAATCTTATATAAATTACTACTCCTAATTATTTTTTATATGTATAAAAGCAATCTTTGTTATTATATATATTATATACTGGTAATTATCGATTCACAAGCATTTATGTAAGAAACGAAAACCAAAATTTAGTTCCACAATGTTTCTTTCCCAAATAAGAAAACAATAAACTCCAGGATTTTTGGTTTTCTTGATTGAAACTCTGTAGGGCTTGATTAAATTTATTATAGAATAACTTCGGTATGCCTTTGACGGGCGTGTTCATATTCCTATTCAAAACTAAATTGGTAGCTACTCTATAAGTTGATGAACTTCTGCAAAGTAAATTACTATTTTATTATTATTTTACAGTGGTTAGTCTGAATTGTTAGTTTCTAAAGTAGTTTAAGTCATCAATCGTCCTTTTCATCAATCATCCTTTTGCTGACATTTGTACTGCATAGATGTATGGATGCCATAATGTTAACAAAATTACTGTAAAATAAGTAATTATCTTTAGGCTTTTACTATCATGGATACTTGAATTCAAACCATTGACAGGTTTAGTCTCAAGTATAAGTATGGAAAACCTCAGCAACTATATAAAATGTGGTTAAATGTATAAATTCTAGATTTTATACATCGGGGTCAGTGGAGGTTCAATTTTTTATTAATGGTATCCGTTATGCATATAAAAAAATGGTTTATAATATCCTGTAAGCGACGCGTGAATTACGATATTCGGTCTATTACCGAATAAAGATTATTTATCCATTATTTTGGGTTTTATTAAAGTAGTACGAATAATCAAAAACTAAAGGAGTCACCTTGATGAAACATCAGTTAGTGAAAAATTATTTCTAAAGTGATATTAAACTTTAATGGCTTGGAACAACACAATCTGAGAAACGTTTACCAATAATACGAACGAGACTGCATTAGGCCTGGACTGCATAAGAGCGAGACCTACTAAGACCTTATATTTTATTTAATTAGCTGTATTTTGGTCCTTTACTTACTTATTAGTTGTATTGCTTCTGGAAAGAAAAATTTTACCGATTTGTATTTTTCCAAAACCACAGCAAAAAAATTAGTTTTATGATACCCTGTATTGTTATAGTTTTATAATATGAACTGTTATGATTTTTCTAGAGTTAAACCTAGAGACATGTATTAAGTAGCATTAGTACTAAAAATTTACGAAATAAAATAGAGTAGTGACATCTCGAAAGAAGTAGAATGAAACACTAGAAAAATAGAATATTTCAGATATGTATATTATGTAATTTTCGTAAATAAACAGGCATAGACGTGAGTTAAGATGAGTTATACTTTAAACACGAAAGAGTTAAGAGTTAAATATTAGTGTCATAGCCACCACCAATGACAAGCGGCTAATCTAGTGAAATTAAAAGTGTTATAAGCAGTGAATTATTGTTGTTGAAATAAAAAATAATTTATTGTGATTAACATAAAGAATAATTATGTGATTATTGTGGAAATTATTGTGTAAACAGTAAACAGTATTTGAAGTGGAAAATGTTGTGTAATGTTTGTTTGTTTGCGAAGTGTTGTGTACTTGCTTGTAGACAGGTAATCAAGGGAAGCTATTCATAATCTAGTGATATAAACCGGCAATAGGCGAAAATGTAACAATACCTCTATGTTGTAACTAATAATAAAACAAATCAAGTGGTGAGCATTATAACTAAAAATTGAATTTAACACGTAAATTTATAAAATTCGGTTTTTGGTTGTAAATTTCATTCTTGTTGTTGTAAAATTCTCAAAGCAACATAGCTATTTTCATAGTTTCATAGTATGTTCAGGGTTAAAAATATAACTAGCAAAAAATATTGTCTCTGACTCAGTAGGATAAGAAAAATTAAGAATCGCTTTCATTTGCCAACTGCGTAAACTACCCTGTACCACTTATTTGAAATAATTAAACGTTTAATTTATTAAAATTCTCTATTCTTGAAGCAGGATGACCTACCGTCAAGGTACGTAATTGTCAGTATTGTACCATATTATTTAAGCATGTACTGATACATGCATTAAGACTAACTTCGATTGTTTAAATCACATGCTACTCCACGCGCTACATTACATGATGCACGAGAAACCATTTAAAATTGAAAGGAGACTTTTAGAGATTAGGCATTTTCATCTTTTTTGTTTTCATACAGTAGCTTGAATAATCATTTTTTGTTTCTTGCATCAAATATCACTTGATGGTGAGAAGCACGTGTTGGAATGGAACAACGTGAACGTACCCGCATATTTATTATTATATTTATTATCCAAAAGATTAATGACTTCTAGAAATTATACAGTTTTATAAACTTTACCAAACCCAAAGTGTCCTGTTCAATAACTCAAAAATTGTCAAATCAAAAGCGGCAACGAGTGTATTGGTTGTTGATAACCCCGCCATTCAATGGCGAAGCAACGGCAAATACCTAAAGTCGTACTTTTGATGCCCGACTGACATTTCAGCTTCATATAAATTCCAAAGTATATAAGCACATCTAACAAAACTTTATATCCAGTTTCCAATTTGACAATACAGTAGTATCCTCACTAGGCAACACAAAAATCAGTTGTTCCATTTCAAATCTACCACAAATTGATTCGGAAATATTAGAATTAAGATATAAAATTGTAATTAAATACATTTTTATAATTTTAATCTGACCAAAACCTTCTAAGATTTCAGCTTGTTGGCATTTGTAAGGTATTTAGACTTTAAATTATGCTTAAAAAATGATACTCCTTATCAAACCAATCGTTTTTGGATTTTTTACCATACCAAGATTTGCCGGAATGACAGTGACAACCGAGTTTTTCAATACCTCAAATAGAACGTTCACATAATTGATGAGAGCGGTGATTGGGTTCCATAATGCTACTACTATTAAGATTTTGATATTGTTTTTCCCATCTTCGATTATCAGAACACCACAGTTGAAACGTAAGTTTCGTTTTCCTGTGATCCTTGACTTGTCCGAAAGCTGCCCTATTTTATCTTTACAGTAACTAGCTTATGGTCACTATACCTTCGAATTTGGTAGCCGTCCGATTATATATCACATCTTAGATGACCAGGAACCGTTCTTTAAAATTAACAATTGGTCAATTTGGCTTCGTTGTGTCTTATGCGGGTTCGACCATCCTACTAAGTGGATATTTTTAAGAGAAAAAAATGTGTTAGCCACATTGAAATTCTGGGTGATGACAAAGTACATAGTCATCAATCACAAGTCTGACATCGTGCTCCGGTTTGGATCCCAGAAGATCATCCAAATGGTTGTAAAATGAGTTTTTATATGTTTGCTAACATCAGTGAGCGGGTGAAAACAATCCCGGGTGAATACAAATGTTAGGCAGATTGGCTGGTAGCTTACGTGTTTGTAACCGCATTTTGCACCTACGATTATCTTATTAAAATAAGGTACAGTAACATTTAATGTCAATAAGACATTGGTTTATTTTTGTAAATTTTAATAGTAACATATAATGGAATTGCTGAAACCATTTTTATTGAGAGGATTATTTTCTTAAAGAATGATCTCTCGAAAAAATTACCAAAATTATTATTTATTAATTATATAGTATAAATAATATATATAGGTATTATGCTTAGGTATATACTTACAAATAAATTTAATGTTTTTTGTTTAATTATGATAGTGAATTTGTTTTAACTATGTTTTTTATTTATTTATGTTTTAATTAACAATATTCTCAAGATAGAATGAGAAATTATAAAAAAACAAATTATTTATAATTACACTACTCTTAAATTATTCTAAGCAAATTATTATAAAGAATTAACAATGTTTATAATAAATTATTATTGTTTTTTTCTTTTACTATTAATATTATTATAATTATTTTTTATAGAATTAACACACACACACATAGACACACACACACGCTGTTTTATTTATACTTATATATTATACATAATCAAATATGGATTCCCGAAAATGGACACATACATAGAGAACTACTGATACATATTAAATGTACATATTTTTATTCCTCCACCCAAACAAAATGACGGGCAAATGTTTAATTTTTCCAAAACAATTTTTCAATTTGATTGCTTTTCCAAATAAAAATTTTATTATAAAAAGTTGAAATTAATGTGTTAGTTTTTGGAATGGTTGTTCTTCATTTCTTCATTCAACTATAGATTTTGTTTGTAAAATTTAGTAACATTTTCGAATGAACTGGAAAATTGTCACACACACACAAACACACACATTAATGAAAAACACTTTGCAGAATTTTTTTACTTCTTCAAATCAAGATTATAAAAAATTTCGTTTAATTTATATTCACTCACACACAATAATTTAGTTATCCTTAATATTTACTTAATGTTATTTAATATAATATGTATTATTAACTTAAATTACAAATTATTTTCTTCTACTAATTATAAATTAAAATAGGCAATTTTTATGATATGTTTTGGTTACTTGTTTGTTATATAGATTTTTAGTAATGGATATAACTTTATCCTTTTTTATTTTTGTCGTATGATTGTACTCAAATATAACTTTTCCTTCTCCTCAATTCAAATTATGCGCATGCGTTCAAAATGAAAATTGGAAAATCAAGAAGAATATACGAACAATAATTTTAGGAAACTAATTTTCCTTTATATAGATGGCAGGTAAACGTGAAGTTGCATTTAAGAGAAAAAATAAAAACTCAGTGACATTTTGTTTGTACTTTTTTTAATTAATCAATCAGTAAAAATGGCACAAATCTGTACAGTTATCCTTTATTGTTAGGTCCTTTATTTTGTTGTGAAAAATGGTATGCAGCTAAACCAGCTGAAGCATATGAACAGTCAGGACAGATACCTGGCTGGCCAGCTGCTCCCCTTGCGCCAGAGGCTCCTGGGGATCCTGGTTCTCCACGTTCACCTGGTCGGCCAGGCATGCCAACTACTTCTTGACCGGGTGGCCCTGGAGGACCTTGAAGACCTGGTGAACCATCTCTGCCACTGCCTTCTTCACCTCGAATACCTGTTTCACCCTGTTCACCTCTTGGGCCAGCAGGACCTAATGGTCCAGGTGGACCTGCTGCTCCTGGGAACCCTCTGTCACCAGCTCGCCCAGAGGGACCTGGTGGACCTTGCGACCCAGCGGGTCCAGATTCACCAGGTCTACCAGGGCGAGACCTTCCTGGTGGTCCAGGTGGACCAGGAATGCCATCAAATTGGTGTCGTGATAAAAGATCTTAAAATAAAAGAATAACTTGGATTCATTAGAGGTTCAATAAGTATGATTAATCAATTTACCATTAAACACTGATGAACACATTTCGCGAATATCTGCTTCCGTATAAATTTGACCAGATAATCCTGGATTTCCAGGTGGGCCTGGTTGTCCAGAATAACCTGGAGCTCCGGGTATACCAGATGGCCCTTCTTTACCAGGTAGACCAGGTATACCTGCAGGACCTTCTGGACCTCTATCACCAGATGATCCTCTTTCGCCAGGTGATCCTTGAGGGCCTGGATATCCACGTACACCTTGTGCTCCTGTACCACCTTCTACTACAGTTGTAGAGAAAGATCCACATGATTCTGGACATTCTCCAGGTACTCCAGGAGAACCAGGTAAACCTGGTGAACCAGACACACCGGGGTTTCCAGGATGTCCAGGATTACCTTGCTGCCCAGATGGTCCAGATGGACCTGTATGCCCAACTGGTCCTGGTAATCCAGGTGTTCCATGATCTCCTCTAGATCCACTTTTACCTTCAAGCCCTCTAATTCCAGGAGCTCCCATGGGGCCTGGAAGGCCAATTGCACCAGTATTTCCCATAGGTCCCATTGGTCCAAGTTGTCCGGGAAGACCAGTCAAACCAACATCTCCTTTCTCTCCAGTGAAACCTTTATCCCCCCGAAGCCCAATCGGCCCTTGTGGTCCTGGTGGACCAATCAGTCCTTGGGAACTACCTTGAATTGATACATTTGAACCGGGCAGACCTGGTTCTCCCTTACTACCAGGTAACCCATCCGATCCATTTGCTCCTATAAATCCTTGGTCTCCTTTCTCTCCAGTTTTACCACTAGGACCAACTTCACCCTTAGGACCTTTAGGTCCGTCTAAACCAATGCCATAGCCACCCTCAGGACCACGTGGTCCTTCTGCACCTCTGTCACCTTTTACTCCAGGATATCCTCTTTCACCACGTGTGCCTTTCTCTCCTTTTTCCCCCGTACTACCACGAGCACCTTTAATACCTAATCCAGGATTACCATGTGATCCATTTTTACCATCAATTCCTGGCATTCCAGGACTACCTGGCGCTCCCTTACAAACAAACATTACTTATATATTATTAATATATATACATATATACATATGGTAATTATTAAAGTTAATAACTTATATAGGTGAAGTAAACATGCATCTTTTAAATTAAATTATATTGACGCCAAGAAAAAATTATTTTTAAAATCTAAATGTGATTCAGTTGATCGATGCCGCTGAATATTTGAAATCTTGAAAGATAGATCAACGTTTTTTTAAATGGTAAACTATCTAAAATATCAGTCACTTAAAAAGTGTAAACATAGTTAAAACTATTTTATGCGGGCTATTCGTACTTAAAGTTATTCATGTAATAATAGTATCAGGAAATATTAATAGTAATACCTATGGTGATACATCTGACAGTGGATGGTATCGTAAAAGAAATGTTGATCTTTGATTAGGAAACTATTAATAATAATACTATTTGTATTAAATCGCCTTTTTAGTCATTGAACTTGAATTTGTTAGAATTCTAATTAAAATATATATTATACCTTTTCTCCTTTAAACAAAATAGTTCCATTAGAAAACAATTCTGCTAACGAAACAGAATCACCGCGAGCCCCTTTTTGTCCAGGACTTCCTCGGGGTCCTCGTGGTCCCTCTGGTCCATTTTGCCCTGGTTCACCTCTTTGGCCACGTTCTCCTGTAAAACCTTTTGGTCCTCGAGGCCCATCAGTTCCATTGAAACCTGGAGGCCCTTGAGGACACACTACGTCACAGTTATCTGTAAGCTCTAATGATGGACCCTCGCCGGATGGTCTTAAAGGCCTTCCTGGTGCCGAAACATATAATGGTATTTCTTCACAATCCGTCCTAAGCGGCTTTGATGCATCACAACCAACTACCATCCATTGAAGATCAATCTAGAAACCACAATTCAAATATTTTAATAATAATTTACAATTTGCTTCACTGGTGTCATTACCGGAACTGAATAATCAGAGGTGGTTAATTTGGCAATACTAAGATGTCCTCCTGTTGCGTCAAAAAATCCTCGAGGTTCAAGTGGTGCATAAATTTGATGATTATACGGTATTGCTTGACAATCAATATACAATATAACTTGATCATGTGATACGCCTAAAGATACTTTATGCCATGCTCGATCAAATAACTGTATATATATACATAGAATAAAAGTTAGTCGATAATTTTTGCTAATACATTATAAATTATGTTTGGATTCACCTCAATTGTGTAGTATTCTACTCTTTGAATTAAACCTTGCGAATCAGGTAATCCTAATTCTAATGTTTTTCTTACTGGATCTAAGATGATGTGTAATTGCGATCGTGCATATGGATCAGTCAAATGGAAAAGATACCATGGAACGGTTGGTTGTTTGCGTGTTCGGAATGTACACTCAAATGAAAACTGGTGTGGTACTCCTGTTGGAAATGCTTCATATGCACTTATTGTTAAATTTGATTCTCTCTCTAATCTATACGCAGTTTGAATAGAACTGGAACCTATCACTTGTGTAACCGATTCATAAGTATGCTCATAGCTATCTAATTTAAATTCACGTATTAAATCGAATGTATACAAATCAGCATCTCCTGGACGCCAATGTCCACATGGACTGTAATCATCAAATTCATAATTATCCTCATCTAGAGACAATGCAGATTGGACCAGAATAAGAAAGTAACTAAAATGATAGCATGTAAAATCAAATTAAAAGTAAAGTTGGAACCGTGGATTTAGTATGCTCTAAAATA
Organism: Tipula confusa; assembly: GCA_963556175.1. Classification (NCBI taxonomy): domain Eukaryota; kingdom Metazoa; phylum Arthropoda; class Insecta; order Diptera; family Tipulidae; genus Tipula; species Tipula confusa. The sequence continues at coordinate 124,775,960 of OY744476.1, forward strand.
TTATTCTATAGGAGATAACATAACTCTTTAAATGGCATAAATAAAGTAAATTGTTATAATTTGTTAAATCACTACAATCAAGGTTTAAGTATTAACTAAGTCAAAATCATATATAAATTTAATTAACACTTTACTAGAAAACATATAAAACAGAGCACTAGGAGATAATACAAATTCAAAATGGTCGTGTTTATGTGCAAGTAAAAGTATAAAATTGTAAAGTGTTCCTACGTGAAAAGGAACCTCACTTTTTCACCAAATGTAAAAATCTTACAAACTTTTTAATTAAAAACACTTTTCACTTACATAACAGCACTAATGGTTTTAAACATAATTTTTAATTAGTTTATAATAACGAGCTAATCCGTGTATTGATTATTTTTACCACTGTACTTTTCATTGGTTTTAATCTATTATTTTATATAATTTTACTCTAACCATCCAAGAAAACAGACACAAACTGATCACAATCTTACTAACAATGAAACTGAAACGATAAAATTTTTAATTTGAAAATATAAAATTTACGCAATTCTATTTAAATCTAATCAATTTTAATCAAGCTCAATCCATATGGCCAAATATTTTGATTGAAACAATAAATAAAGCTAAAATGTATATATATATATATATATATATATATATATATATATATATATATATATATATATATATATATATATATATATATATACTGAATTTCTAAATTTTAGAATAGATATATGATCGACTTGGTGATTTTAATTGAAGTTAATTAAGATATAAAATGTGTATCTAAGTCATAAACTGCTGTAAGAAATGAATATATTTTCATATCGCAATAGCAAAATCATATTGTGATTTATTTTCAGTAAATAGCATAGCTGTGCTTTGTCAAAGAATAAAAATACTTCAATGATTTACACAATGTGATGGGCAACCATAAAGTATAATAAATCTGATCGTCAATACTAATTAGTAAAGGCATTTCGGTCCGTCTTATCCTCGTCAATCTTTATGGTGAAACATTACGGTGACTCCTAGAGTTTATTAACTTTATTCCTGTGCGATAAAGTACATATTCTCTGGTTTTTATTTCTGGTTCTATCTAAGTTTTCATCAAACCAATCATTTTTGCATTTCAATTTTTCCTTTACGTACAAAGTCACCTCTGGGGCTTTGACAAACTTTTTTTTGTATTATTTCCAATAGATTGTTCACATCATAAGAATGATGGTTAGGTTTTTAATTTACATGCGACGTTTTTAGATCGTATGTCAATTTATGCGGAATCAATCGCATAGTGAAAGTTGGATGACCTTTAGTAATTTAACAATATGATTGGCGCACATTAACTACTATTGGCATGGATTTGATCACTTTACTACTGATTTACTTCTACATTTCCCTAATTTACTGTTACTAAATAATAAGAAAAATCGTTGATTGATTAATGGGGTGTTACACCCCATTATAAAGATAATTTTAAAATAGATCAGATGGTATACTGGCAAAAGCTGACTAAATTACAAACACTCTGATATTAAATAGTCCACTTTAGTCCCTCAATTTAGAAAAGGCATCCTTAAAAATCGAAAAATGGTGAAAGCTCTTCTCTACAAGACATTTAAATTACAGACTAGCATGGCTTTGCTTTAGGTTTAAATTTGAAAAAAAATGTTCATGTAAGGTTATGTAGCTAATGTTTCGAACTCAGCTGTGTCCATACCGTGTTTTGGAATCTTGAGACATGACCGTTTATCTGATTGGAGAGTGATAGATTTATATTATACAAACAATTTAACTGTAAGTTTAGTTGACAGTTTTACATTTTTCTTAAAGTGGAATTTTTACAGGGGCTGTTAATGGTAGGACCAATAAAACTGGGATTTATTGTATGTTATAATCCTTCCCCTAAGCGGGCTGATGGTTACATCGTGGTTTTGATAAAGTTTCAAATACATACAACCTAACATGTTATTAACTGTGGTGGTTTTAATTATCCCATTAATAGTAAAATACCGTATTTTCGCAGATAAAATTTCGCAACCGAAATTTCACATATAAATTATAGCAAGCAGAATAATAACAAAAATGTCGAATGCTCTTTCATCATAATTGTTAATAAAATATGTTAATAGTAAATATGTTTACATTGATACATAATAAATTGTATTTAAATAAGGGATTGTCTAATTTAGCAATTTAAGAAAAATGTGGATCAAAGAAAATGTGATGGAATTAAAAAGTTTAAAGGTTTTATTCAATGGCCTGAGTTGCACTGAGTTACTAGCTGTGTTGCTTTCACAAAGCCGAAAAAAATTACAACAACAATTGCATTGTATAAAGCCGAATCGGCTTTATTTGTAAGCCAAAAAATTGTTTGGTTTAGGGGAAATAAAACCATTTTGTGGTTATGGTGTTCACCACAAGTCGGTAATTTTTTCAAATTTATTATTTAAAATCATATTTAAAATCACAGAAAGTATCATCACATCAAAATTTGATATAAATTAAGATTCGCATAAAGCTAAAAGCTGTTGCTTTGAGATCTTAAAATTAAACTCGCTTAGCTTTACGAAAACAGCACAGCTACTGATTTACTGAAAAGATGATAGATACTAAATTATACTAGAGTGATAAAGACAACGAATTGATTTTTTTTTGTGTATTGGAAAATATTTTATGGTTAAAATTTTAACAGCGTAGTCTTTAGCATTATAAAAAGTTTTCTGACAAATAAAATTGTATCAAATAAAATTTGTATGTTACAATACATATGTTTATATTCGATTCTCTCTACAGATTTAAATAGAAAAATGGATATTTAAAAAAAATTATTTTGGCGGCTAGTACAAATGTCTACAGTGGTTTTTCATTGGTTTTTGACAAACAAATCCGATTTTTCACTCCAACGAAACATGAAAGTACAGATTGATTTTTCTAATAGTTAATAGAAAAATAGATCAATAGATTAATAGTTAAATAGCTGCGTCTACAATTAAAAATCGAGGAAATTCTACTAAACAATATCAAATAAACCACAATACTCAGCAAGACAAAATTTACGAAAGAAAAATCTAAAAATCGCGATTTGTCATAATTGACATTTCTTTTTTGCTGGCTTTGAGCAAATCTCGCAATAAATCTATACTTCATAAAAAATATGAAATATGAATATGCTATGAAATCTGATTTTTTTCCCCAATGTATCATCAAAATCAGTTGTAGATCATAAAAATTGATCTTTTTTCGCAAAACAAAAAGGAGATAACAAAATCACCAATTCCAACCCATAAAAAAGCACCAATTCGAACCTATAAACTTAAAGTGCGGCAAATATTTTACATGCGTACACAACTTTTGTGTAGATGCCTTTCTATGATTCCCATAAAAAGTTATAGTTTTTATACTTTTTATGGCAGTAGCACTGTTAAAAATCACCAGTATTTTATACTGAGGATATGTTTTATTTCATTTAGACAGCCAGTAAATATGTATTTTTGGCTTACTTTAAATTGACTGACTCCGCGCAGTACAACTCAGTCCATGTAATATAACCTTAAGGGAAGCTCATCATTGTCTATGGGATGCAATCGATGCGAATCGCAAACAAAAAGGAATTTTTTGATGTTATTTTCAAAAAATAAATATTTATGGAAAGTTGGTGTATTGTTGTCTGGTTGTTTATGTTTAATTAAATTGTTTAGTATTTGTAGCTGTATTTGTACGAATAAGTGGTGCAGGAAAGAGCGAAGTATACCAGCCAAAATGGGAATTTTACAATGCGCTTTAGTTCATATATAAGTGAGAATACATTAGCGATACAACGAGTGATTCAGTTAGCATAAGTATTTTTTATTTATTTTTTACAATTGACTGTGCGAATTCAAAGATATATCCAGTGTCTTGCCACCGCACGTTTGTTATTGAAATATTACGCAAATTCCTATAGGACTTCGATCGCTTGAAGTTGTGGTCGTCTTGGTACATTTTAAAACGATAATAATTCTGGTCTCTCCTTGTTCCGCCACGGACCGGGTATGTCGTTATCATCAAATGGTGTCGTGAGCTCTTTTTACTAAGTACAAAATTATGCAATATGCATACTGCAAAAACTATTTATGAGGCGCTTTCTGGTGGCAACTCACATGTTCGGCGCAATACTCGGAACCTAGCAGAACCTAATACAAGCGCATTTTCTATAGTGTGTCGTGTACTAGAAATACGGAACCTATAAATTCGTTGCTGGGTACCTAGTTTTTTTGTGTGCATATGGTTTCATAACGTTAGTGGCCTGTGCAAATGCATCATCCGCAAATATTAAGAAAGGGGCTAGTTTCTTGCGATTTTTCAATGCTCGTGGTAATGATAACTTCGTTTCACTGCGATATAGTAGTTTGGCAAAATTAAACATATTTTTAAATTAAAGTAGTTTGTGTGCAAACACACCGCTATCGCTGTATGATCCCTTTGCTGAATTGGCCATTAATGTACGTAAACTTGTTATTCGCATTGTACATTGCCATTAACACGATGCTAAATTGCTTTTTGTAGTTAAAGTAATCACTGTCGCTGTTTCTAGGCACTTTGCTGTTTACGTGCTTAATATCTAAAGCCCTAAAACGAAAATCGGAAAATCCTATTTCACTTTAAATCCTAGAGCTACTTCCTCCACCCATTTATTCTCGTTAGCAGGGAGCTGAAAATTAATATACAAACACGATAAAGATATTCATTTTTTCTTTTTAGTTAAACTTAGAGGAAGTTTCGATGCTATCTAGGCCTAATTTATCGAAATAGACGTTTTCAGAGATTATTTCGTTTGATTCAGTGATTGAAGGTGATATTATTACTTTGACACCCAGCATGTCGTCGGCGGTTACATCTACATTATCACCTTTCCACGCATCAAAGAAACTGAAAGGAAAACAAGTAGATACATATATAGTTTTAAAGGAGTGCCAACAAACGCTAATGGCAGCACCACCGAAAACCGAAAACAAGAGGTGAAACTTTCGTATATAGTGGGTAAGAACTCTTATGAATGAAAGTGAGGCGGACGACCACCATATCCTTGCCATGGAGTTCGTTACCCAACTACCTAAATAATGTATTGATTTTGAATCACTTGTCGATGCTCGGAAAGCAGATAAAACCATTGCTCCAGCTGCTGTTGTTGATCAAGACAATTTATTGAATAAGGACACCAATATGAATTAATGAGAAAAAAAATATTATACTTACTGTGTACAGTTCTTACTATTCAAAGTCTTCTTTCAATAATGTGTATGTTGCAAATCTACTACTTCGAAATAAATACATCAACAACATAGCTGTTCCCAAGAACTAAAGAATTACAATCAATCGTTTTTTTGCTGAAATCACTTCTCGCCTATTTGTATCTTGCTTTGAACTATATTTCGAACCCATGTCAAGTAAAAACGTAAAATAGTCAATCGACATTCGTACAAAATTTGTAAATAAAACAATACATTTTCAAATATGTCTAATATAATAATTCAGACATTCTACTTTACCAAGCACCAGCAGATATAATAATTTAAAGTTAAGAGTGGATAGATAGAATGAAACAATCTACTACTACAAGCAGATCTGAGCAGTTTGTAATCAAGTATATAGAATAAAATGGTAATATATTCAGAGTTAAATTATTGGCTTTTTCAGCGCATCACGTCACTCAGGAGGTAAATTTATACGTGTGTATAGCCGTTTGAAAATTCAAAAAATCAACTTAATCGGAGGACTTTGAAGCAAAATTTGTCAGGTAGAACTTGATATATAGACTTTAAAAATACTATATTCAAGTCGCTAGGACGCTTTACGAGATATAGCCATTTGAAAATTCTAAAAATTAACCTCCTCAGTGCGTCATTTTTGAGAAAGAGAAGGAATGAGATCTGCACAATATATTACCATGTTATTATAGTCGCCTTTAAAGTACCGCAGGCGGTGCTACGTACTATAAGAGCCAAAGGTGGTCAGCAATTGTTTATATATCATAATGCATATTCAACTATAATTAGGCAACTTTGATTAGAAAATAACTATTACTACATACTTTACCACCTTTGCCGTAGTTTTGAAAAAAATCAATAGGTATCAGCCACTTTACGTTAAAAGGCGAATATATCTTATTAGTTTATAATTATAATTACAAATTATTATAATAATTATAACAGATTTTGTAGTAATTTTATTATATATTTATATAACCAGGTTTCTGATAAACTCGTATTGGTGACTACTCATTTGACAACTCATTTAAACTTTAAAGCAAACAACGTACATTAAGGTGACGTCCGATTCCCATTGTACTCATTCCAGCTGTAGTAATTATGACGTTATAATGTATGGAACCACATTACTACAGCAGCTACATGTAATAATTTTGACAGATCTGTAGTTTTTTTTTATGAAAAAATATTGGCATGTAGTGAATTATTGTTGCAAGAAATTATTGTTGTAAAGGCACAATTCCTCGGAAAAAGGAACATTTTGCCCGATTTGCGCGCAGGTTACATCTCTGTAGTTGTCCGAACACAGAACCGATATCTGTCAGTCTCGAGAAATCATCTCGAGGGATCATCTCATGTCTCGCAAAATCAGGAGGAATTATTATAAGGTCATCGAGATACGAGAACACAGTGACATCTGCAATCTCCTCCTTCATCCGATCCATAAGTCGTTGGAACGTGGAAAGCCCATTCTTGACACCGAAAGGCATTTTTTTTAAAACGATAAAGCCCGAATGGACAAATAAAGGCGGTTTTATCCCGGTCTTTCACATGTACCGGGGCTTGCCAGTAACTACTTCACAAATTGATACTTGACATGATAATAGTACGTTGGGGTAAATCTAGGAGATCATCTATCTTGAGCATAGGATATCGATCAGCGACCGTTACCGCATTTAATTGTCTATAGTCCACGCAAAATCGATAGGAGGAATTGGGTTTCTGAACCAATACTACGGGAGAGGTCCATGGAGATTCACACTCTTCAATGATGTGTTCAAAGATAGTGGGATCTGCCCATGGAGCAAACATATTGACCCAACAACTGCTACACCAACACTCTCTCTTGGGAACTCAGATTCGCGCCTTCTCAGGTAGAAATTTTAAGTCGGTTGGTACGATAAGAACAGGAGGAATTATATCCATTTAATTGAAATCCCCATATGACGAAACTACTCCAGAGTCCACCTGAGGAGGATTGGGTTCCAAAATTAATTTATCGCTTCGTTCCACTTTCTTGTTGGCTGAACGAATTCCTCGTGTTGATTTATCGACTGATGCATATTCGGCACCAAACTACCAATTGATTTACCGCGGTTCTTCTTGATTCACGTTCAAACGAGTAAGATTCAGACTCGTTAGCAAATTTCCAACGATTGTTGGATAGGTTAAGAACTCGATACCTAATACGTTTTTATTGGAATTTGGAAATATTGCGAAACGAGCGTCAATACACTTTGTTTTTAATGTTACCCTTACAGTACATAATTGGATATGGTCCGTTTTAATTGAACCGACGGCTGAAATTCTTTTCCGGTTTTCTTTAATATTCTGTACAAGGAACAACTGACAATAGATAATATGGCAGCAGTATCTACCAACGCAATGCCATTTGCACTCGTGATGTTAACCGGGAATATGGATGTTGGGGTGAGTTCATGCGTTTCACAAGACCAAGAGGCGAACTCAATACTAGCCGTATCTCTAGTAGTTCAAATGTCCAAAGAAGACGCCTGACCGGATGACACCTTTAGTGTTCTCTTATCCTTGCAGTCTGAACATTTCGATCGTATAAATCCCTTCTTCCCACCACCATAAGACTAAACATCCGTTCTATGACCCGAGACCTTTCTAGCATCAGTAATACCTGCTTCAGAATTAGTTTTAGGTCACCCATCTGATTAGTTTCTCATAGGACAAGACTCAATGTTATGCTCCTTGGATCTACAATATTTACAATAAAATTTCAATAAGTTTTACTATTTCCGTTCCCCTTATTATTCCTATCCTCTACTTCGACAGAACTGACCTTCCCACTCGATTGAGAGATTTCCAATTCCCGAAAAAATATTTCTTTGGCCCGAGCCAATCGCAATAACTCTTCGAATGATTGAATTCCGTCGCGCTTAATTTTTTCCATGAATTTTAAAAGACAGGGAGAAGCCCATAGCACATATCCAATTGTATTTTTTCGGATAATTTCCCAGTAGGAAGTTTCGAGAACAGAGCACGAATTTTATTAATGAACAAATCGGTAGTTTTCCTCTCACCCCGCCTTAATTGAAAAATATCCTGGTAAATAACATGTGGCGGTTTGTTTACTGAGAAAATGAAAACCAGAAGTGATGTAGCTTAGTCAAAAGTTTGAACCGATGACTTCACCCCTTCCCACCAAGTACTAGCTTCGGCTTCAAGAAGCAGGGGAAATCCTAAAAGAGCATTCTCATCCATCATTCGAGTGAATTTTTTATAAACTCTAATCGCGCTAAAAAAACGCCGCCGCGTATTCTTCGCTTCATCCATCAAATCGATGCGTACAAAACTCAAAATTTCCATCAAGCCCAACACCTCCGCAGTACCACCATCAGTTTGAGTACTTACTTGTACATTCCCAAAACGATTTAAAAATTGTTCATCCGTCATGGTAACCGTTTTTGCAGGTTGATCACTTCCGGAATCGTCGTCTACATTTACTTGATGAGAAGAGTGATTCTTAAGTTGTTTTGACTCCAACAATAGAGTGGAACGACTCACCTGTACCACACTTAGTGTCGTCGACGATTGTGTATCGTTAATTTTGATTTTTTTTCCTTCGACGTACAAGTCAAGGATAAAAGAAAACCGAAACTTAAGTTTCAATTGTGAAGGTCTGATAAACGGAGATGAGAAAACACAATATCAGAATATTCTTAGCATAGTAGCATTGTAAGAGAACCACCAAGCGAATTTGTAAATGGAAAAAGCGTGAATGGTGGAAGGCTGAAGTTTTAAGAGTACAACAACTCAGAAAAGCTCAATTCTTGCAACTTATTATAAGGTGTAACTTATTATAAGGTGCAACTTATTATAAGGTATCGATGTAGTGCTCGACACTTGGAAGGAGCATTTCTCTGATTTATTTAATGTTCATCAAGTGTCAAATGTCGTGTTTGAAAGATGTCAAATACGGACTGCGAAGATGTGCATGGAGGACCAATTCTACGAGGAATTCACACTGGCCATGCAAAAACTAAAACGAAACCGTTTCTTTGGGGTAGATTGTATAAATTTTACCTCTTAATATTCGAAGGCACGGTTATGCCTGAAAGGTGTCCGCGATTTGTCCTATCTTTAAAAAAAGAAATCGTATAAAACTATCACGGCATAGTTCTCCTTTGCACAGCGTGCAAATTACTGTCTTACATATTGCTGGAGAGAATCACTCCCCTAACGGAGAAAATAGTAGGTGACTACCAAGAAGGATTTCGCCCGAATCGGTTAGTCACTGATCAAGTTTTTTCGTTGAGGATGATTCTTTCTAAACATCTCGAGACGAATACATCAGGTATTCTTAGATTTCCAACAAGCTCAAATCCATCGGGATAAATTATGGTTTGTGTTGCGATGTCTGGAAATACCTGGTGGTGAATATGTGCATTTGTGTAAAATGACAGTAATGCAGTCGTAATATTATGTCAAAGTTGAGAACAAGGTATCAGGAATTTTGGCAATTAGCTTTGGTGTAAAGCAAGGACATGTTCTGTCTCCGATACTCTTTAATCTCAAAATCAATGAGTCTAAAACAAAATAAATGATCACTGGTTTAGAGACCACCATGCAATGGATTTTAGTAGTGGTGACCACAGATTTGAAGAAGTGACAAGTTTCCGATACCTCATGATAATTATGTGGGAGGGGATATTAAAGCGCGTCTTGTCTCTGGCAACCGTGCTTTGTATGCCTTACGCCTACTGATAAAGTCAAAATACCTTGCAAAAGCCGACAAGCTGAAGTTGTAGAAGGTGTTGGTCAGATCCGTTGCAATGTATGGTTGTGAAAGTTGACCTTGACGGATGAGTATGAGAGATGGATAGTGACATTTAAGAAGAGAATCATGCGGATGATATATGACTGCAAGTGCGACGATGACAACACTTTCCGAGTTTTATTTAACCACGAGGTCATGAAATAAAAGGACAAGGGGTACGCTATATGGCTTGGCCATGTTCTGCGAGCCAATTCTAAGAGGATTTTACAGGAACATCTGAAAGAAAAGGCACAATTTGGCAGGGGCGAAGGTCACTGTCGACGACGATTTCTCCTCAGGATAGAGAACGACTTGTCTTCTTCGGGAGGTCTAGAAGAATACGTAGATATCGAATCTACGGGATCGAAGCTCGGAATCGAATCCGATAGAGCCAGAATGTCAATTCGGTTTGGGTGAGGAATGGCGTGATAAAACCGTTTTACTACTAACGAAACTTGTCTAACGTCGTGCGTGTTTCAACTCCGGTTAAAATATTGTATACAAATTTAAAATGTAAAAAATACTAAGTAAAATAGAAAGCAAATTAAAATATTCAAATGCTCCTGGAATAGTTGAACCCTTCTAAATAAAATATAAATTTTTAAACGTTTTAATTAATATACAATGGATCATCTTTATTATTAAAAAAAAACAAAGCTTAAATGTTTTAAACAATGATTCGTTTTATAGATTTTTATATTTTTAATTTTGTTTTGGTATTTTACAAATAAATAAAATTTATATTAGTAATAAACATGTAATATTATAGAGTTTAACAATGTTTATTGATATCTTAATGTTTATTTATTGTATTTATTGTAATATTAAATTACTTTAATATTTATAATATAAGATAATTCTGTCAATTCCCTTATATATATATATATATATATATATATATATATATATATATATATATAGATATATATATAAATATATATATATATATATATATATATATATATATATATATATATATATTGTAAATATATATATATATATATATATATATATATATACATATATACATATATATATATATATATATATATATATATATATATATATATATATATATATATATATATATATATATATATATAAATCCGTGTTTGTTTTAGAAAATTAACACCAAAAATTACATAAAACAAGACATTTGACTATTAACACTTGCATTAAGTAAATTTTACATTGAAATCCAGACTATTGCACTTACAGATAGTTCCGTTCTCCGCGTGATTTGTCAATTTAAATAACTAGAAATATATTTTAAGCCAGCAATTGTAAATAAATTTGAACTCACAACAGCAATTAGTAAATTGCCAATGAAAATTGTTATTTAAAGTCAGGAATCTAGCACCACAGGAACATTTTAGAAAAGTGAAATAAAATTAGGTAACTTTATGTCTCAATACCCTTAGAAACCATCAGTTTTGGCTTAAATATTCTTGTAATTAGGTGCTTATCATAAATACTTTTGTTGTTGTTTATTTTAAATGTAAAAACTTAATTTATTATGATATATCTCAAAATGTTAGTTATTAACCCTTACGAGCCTTTACTTAATTCATTTCGAAATATTTCCAAGAAATTCTTCTCCAAGAAATCATGCAACTTAAGCATATGTAAATTTTCTTCTCCACACGTTTTCTAGTTATTGAGTAATTCTTGGTGCTACGCATAAACCGGTCGAATATAAATGTGTTATATATATATATATATATATATATATATATATATATATATATATATATATATATATATATATATATATATATATATATTTATAAATGTATCTGAATAAGAGCACCCGCCACTATATCGGTTATATTGTGTAATTGAACATTAAAATCAAAAAGGTAATTTTTCGAACAATTTTTGAAAACTTTAATAGTTCGATGAGCATTTTGAGGTTATTATGTTAAAAAGAATTCACTTTAAACTAAAAATGTGGAAAATTTGTACAGTATTTATAAAACTAATTTAACGATCATGTCACTTTATTTATTTAAATGAGATGATCACTTATGAAATAATTTGGTATTCCAGAATCAATTTTCTATTGTTTTTGTAAACAGCAGCTATGTAATATATTTGTATAAGGCATTCTGGATATGTAGTAAATGGAAATATTTTTTATATATTATTGTATTAAATGTCAAAATTGTTTTATAGTCGTATATGATAGTTTTTATTAATTACGTTATATGCATGTGACACAAACCATATAGCGCTGTGACCAACTTAATTTGTAAATCGATTTACAACTGCATCGAAAAATAGTTTCGAAACAAAATTTTTTTTATCGAAAAAAAATTTCTTAAAATAGTATCACTTTCCAAAATATTATTAATGATTTTCATAATTTACAAAAAATTAACAGTTTAGGGGTAAATTAATGATATCATATATCATATATAAATATTCAAAAGATATTTATTTAACCTCAAAATCAATATTCACTAAAAGGAATCCTTTTTCTATTTTAAAGTACAATTCCAACAGTTTAACCAAATTTTTGAAACAAAACAATGGAGTCTTAATACATACATTTACTATATACGAGTATATGGATATACATATATATATATATATATATATATATATATATATATATATATATATATATATATATATATTTATATTTATATTTATATATATATATATATATATATATATATATATATATATATATATATATATATATATATATATATATATATATATATATATATATATATATATATATATATAGATAGGTAGATAATTATTTATTGAAAAATCATCTCAATTTTTAAGATTTATTTGTTATTAAATATAAATAAAATAACAAATCAGTAAACATAATTCTTATTAATTTATTATACTACTTATAAATAATAATTTTATTTAATTAATTTTCCTCTTGATATTATAAAAAACATAATTTGGCTTGTTTTCAAATAAATGTTTCAAATTAGTTAATATAATAAAGTTATAGTTTAATGATCGGACTAAAAAAATCGTTATATATATATATATATATATATATATATATATATATATATATATATATATAAACTCTTAAAATAAATGAACCAATTTTAGCATACCAACCGCCACATCATATATTCCATTCAAATTTGTTATTTATTTTAAAAATTATAATTATAAATAGAACGGTAACATTTAGTTAACTCAACAAAGTTTATATACTCTTTAAGTTATTTTATTTTATATACTTTTCGTAATAATAATAAATGGAAGGCTTTTTAAATTAAATATATATAAAATATATATATATATATATATATATATATATATATATATATATATATATATATATATATATATATATATATATATATATATATATATTTATATATATATATATATATATATATATATATATATATATATATATATATATATATAATTGTATTTATATGTTTATATAATATTTCAATAATAACAAATATTTATATGTAGTGTTCTGTTTCGTTTATTTCGAATATGTTGTTTTTTTTTTATTTATTTTTATTTTTATTTTTTTTTTTTCATTAAAATGAAATGAAAATTTTTTTATTCAATTATACTTCATAAGTAAAACAAACTAGTTTTAAAAATTTATTGAATATTAAAAATCAAAAATGCTGAGTATTTGTTTTAATTTTATAAGTACATTTTAGCTATAAGTAAGTTCAATTAAATACTTTATGTTTTAATTATTTACATTTTTATGTTATATAAATTCTTGGCTTTAATATTCATATATAGTTATGTATATATATATATATATATATATATATATATATATATATATATATATATATATATATATATATATATATATATATATATATATATATATATATAATTTATATATATATATATTTATATATATATATATATATATATATATATATATATATATATATATATATATATATATTTATATATATATATATATATATATATATATATATATATATATATATATATATATATATATATATGTATATATATATATATATATATATCTATATATATATATATATATATATATATATATATATATATATATATATATATATATATATATATCTATATATATATATATATATATATATATATATATATATATATATATATATATATATATATATATATATATATATATATATATATATACTAATACCATTATTTATTGAATTAATTAAACTTGGTGATTTTTTCTCGGTTCAAATTTTACTGAAATTAAATAAGAAAAGTAGTAATGCATATTTAAGTATTGAAGTAAATTTATTGTATAATATTTTATTTAGATACAGCAAAGAGATGGTTTTAGTTGTGATAATGTTGCATTTAAAATTTAAAATTTGTAGTTTTAGCCAATATCAAAATTAACATGTTCATTTATAAAGTTTTAAAAATAAATTATTTTTATTTTTTTTTTAAAGTAACAAGTAACGATCAAAATTAATTTTGTATTGGGAAAACTACATCATTTTAATAAAAATAAATATAACAAAAAATAAATAAACTTAGCTTAGGGAGAATAATTAAATGATAATATAATTAAAATAATATTTTTCATATATTTCGTAATATATTTTTCTTCATTTATTTATATGTACTGAAATATATTGATGTGATAAAATATTTGTATGATAAAAATAAATTAAATTAATAAAATCAAAATTAATAAATTGATAATGAACATTGAACATCTAAATTATTATAATGTTTAGGATTAATAAATGTTAAATTCATAATGTATTTATAAGAAAACTACTAGACGTTTGTGAGTTTAAATTAAAAAAATTTAGCATCTATCTTAATTAAACAATGAAAACGATAAAAAAAAATACAAAAAATTATATTCGTAGTGAAATTTACAATTAAAACGCTTGTAACCGCTAGTTACTCAATTGATCAAAACAAAATGTCGAATACAGTGGATTTAAATTTAAATGCAAGATCGAAATATCTGGTAATTATAGTTCAATTGGTTTTGGCTCACTTCAATTAATAATGTAAAAAAATATTACCTAATCTGGATATTATTTAATATATGTATATGTATTTAATTTTATATTTTAAAATAAAATATATTATAATATAAATTATTAAACTCACAACTTTAGAATTTCTTTCAACATTTATTGAGTTTTGTTTTATTTTTTAATAATCATTCCTAAATTGGATCAAAGTTTGGATTTACTTAGCAAAATTATCACATGCATTTAACGTAAATTATTTAGAATTTAAAAAATTCTTACAAATTTTTATTAGAATCTGAAAGAATAAAAATAAAAATAAATCTTGCATGCAGAACTAAAATTCGACATACCTATAAATTTTTATAAATAGCACGGGCTCAGAAGATTTCGCAAAATCGGATAAAATTTTACATGATTTTAATAAGAATTTATTATATATTAAAACTTCATCAAAAATTACTTAGATATTTCCGAATTATTTTATAATATTATATTCCTTGTTTATTTCAAAGGTATAATTGAAGAACATAAAAAAATATTTGGTCTTATAGAATCGTTCATAATTAAAAACATAAAAAAAAATTAAGTTAATGCTTCATTTATTCTAATCCATCTTTATCATTTTCATAGTTTTCGAATAAAACTAAGTTTTGATTTTGAATGGCAATTTCCATCGTCTGAAGAATTTAAGTAGAAAAATAGAAGAAAATAGAAAGAAAAACAGAATAATAGTAAAATCTAATGATCATTATTTTGTTGTTTCAATTATTATTATTTATTATTTTTTACTTAATAAAAACATTTATTTTCTTGTACTTTACTTTAAATACACCCACAATTTTATTGTGTAATTTGTAATCAATGCTCGAATATCAAAAACTGGTCTAATTATAACTGTGGCCATAAAAGAAGACCAGTCACGTTGAAAGAGGCCGATTGCCACTTATTTTCCTTGTCACTCTAATAAAATTTAAAATTTGTTTACTTCTTTAATTTAGTTAAGACAAAAAGTTTCATTGGTCAAGTAAAGAAAAATTTTTAAATCTGATATTCTAAAATAAATACAATTGAATGAAAAAACATATTTTAAAATTACATTGGAGCGATTAGGATAGCATTAAAATTTCATCTTTTAGAGTGAAATTATGACAGGGTTTTAACAGCATAACCCAAAAAATGTTTAGTTATTCATAAACAAGAACAAATTGTGTGAATAGTTTTGTTTAAATGACTCGGCACAATGGATAATTAATATACTATAAATAATATGTATAGTATGTACATATGGTTTTAAAGGCGTTTACACTTCTTACTGAAATTCATATTGAAAAAGGAAACTAATCCTAAAATTTATTTTCTTTTGAGAGAAAATTAACAATACAAAATAATATTAATATTACAAATCAATTTACCTAACTTTGTCAAAGTTGACCCTTTACTGAGATCTTTTACAAGATCTTTCAGACCATATTTTTACAATCGGTGATCGTTGTAGGTAGTCAGCCCAAAGAATGATTTTACACACAATTGGTGTCGGCGTTGTGGTTAGCGGCAGGGATGGAACTCAGGACCACATGGTGTGTTTAAGCCAACAACTTTACTATACGACCTGTGCCAATATATCAATATAGAGATAAAAAAATTACATAAGTGCCGGACAAAATGTAAAACTTTTAATAAAAATGTTAATAAAATTAACATGCCTTAATTAGTAAATATACTAAAATTGTTAATTATATTAGGTAAGAGAAATCATATTATATAAGTATGTGCTATGAAATGTGATTTCTTTGCACTGCTTCGCTTGACTTAATATATTTGTTTACCTAAAAGGCAACTTAGTAAAGAATTGTAACTGAACCAGAAATGAATAAACGAATGCAGTACTGAATTCGTCTTAAGATCCAAAATATTAAAACCTAAAAATTTGGCCATTCATAAGATTTACTAAAAACCTAAAAAATTGTTGATTGCGATAAGATAATGTGAACTTAGAAGAAGAGTTTCAAAAGATCAGTGACAGTCCCAAGATAAAGCCCTTATTTACAGATAAAATTAAATTTAGAAAATGGAAAAAAAATTAAAAACGGGTGCTGTTACCTTTTCATAAGCAACTAGAGTAGTTCAAACGGCCCTATAAGTAGCAATAAAACAAAAAGCGATCAATATTAGACCGATAATTCAAAAAAATTAACATCGTCTGTACTAAAGCTTTTAGAACCGTCTCTAAAAGATAAGAATTATCACACAAATTACTATAAATGTTAACAATTATTTTTAGACAATGCACTGTTTTCTGATACATCAATATAATAATTACTGATACAACACTAGTCCTGAAATGTACTTCCATCAACAAAATATATAGCAATGAGCTAGATTTATAACCATTCAAGTCTAATAGATATCCTTTCGCATACGACTACAAATTATGGTTTATTTAAAGTAAATCACTAATTTAAATTATAAATAATAAAAATTAAAAAATTTGTTGTACATCTAACTAATTATATTATTATACTGTGTACTTTATTTATAAGGGAAAAACTTAAAAATTATAAAATAATACAATAATATTATAAAATTATATACTACAAATCTAAAACACATTTTAGTTTTTATTGTTAAAAATAATAAATTATATTAATTTGTGTATTACAAACTAAGAAAAAACAAATAAAAACTTTGAAACTTGGGCTTGTGAAATAAACATTTTAGTATACTCGTACGTTGTAAAATTCGTCTCTAAATTGTTCAAATAAATTAAAAATAGTACTACCAAATAATTACTTTTGTAACCAAATGTTTATAAATAATAACAACCTACAGTGAAATGTTTAACAGGGATCAAAATAAATCAAACAATATATAATTTATATATATATATATATATATATATATATATATATATATATATATATATATATATATATATATATATATATATATATATATATATATATTCGAAATTAAATGTTTTAACTTGTGATTCTAAAAGTTATATCTATTTTTAAAGTTTAAGTGAATCAAATGATGCTATGGAAGAACGCCTAGATAGCCCCAAACTAGGAGGCCCACTGACCAGTGATGTAGTGCCAAATAGTTTGTACCATCCGATTACGATATTTGTTAAGTTTAAATCATCTAGCATTATTTGGGCAACACCCATGAACACTTTTTTCCCTTCTATTCTCCCATAATCTCCCCAAACTGTTACCTGGTCAAAAAATAAAATAGAAATACAATTAAAAAATTATTAACAAAATATTCATGGCATTTAAAAATTTTCTTTTTTTACTTGAAGTATACATCCAGAGAACGGTTCACGGAAGACAAGTTGTTGTTGATACAAAGGATCAAGCGTTCTCCTTGCGGTTGTTGTTTTTGCTTTTGCTATACATTTTTTACCAGACACTAGATACACCTTTACATAAGGAGCCGGTAAAATTTTTGAACCAGGACGAGCCTTTTGTTTAAAAATAAAAATTTTGTCATAAACAATTAAAATGGATTATTTTTAAAAAGTTATTATTCAATTTGTATTTTACCTGTAAACCTCTTGCTCTAATAACTTCCACCTCTAAATAACCTTTTTGATGACACATTGATAATTGAATATCACCTAATGCCGGTGCACCTAATACTTGTCTACCTACTAACTGTCCTGGTCCCAATCCTTCAATAAAATCAGACAATTGTCCTCCATCCGCCATTCGTAATGATGGAGACCATCTAATTTAAAATTGTAAAAATAAATAAAAATGTTAATTCCATTTAATTGTTGATACTAAAATACAGTTTTATTTATAGAAATAATAATAATTATATGTAATGAAAGTAAAGTAAATAAATAAAAATTGAAATTAAAAATTTAAAGCTGTTTATGATAAATAATAATTTATTTACTGTACAGGGAGAAATAGAAAATAGATTTTTTTTTTAATTTTAAAGAAAATATAAATATATATAGTTACAACATGCAGTTTAAAAATAATTAAAAAAAATAATAACAATTATAATAATTATGTATATATAAAGAAAATAAAACATCAGGCAACATATCAATAATAAAACGAGAAGCAATTACCACTAGGAAGCTTTAACTTTGATGTGTTAACAAAATTTAATTAGTTATGCACATCCAATTGGAGTTTTTGCTATTTGGTTCATATTCACAAAATGCAGAACAAATTTTAAGTGCATACGAGCATATTGAAAAATATTTATTAATTGTACCGTTAGTTTTAGACTCCATTATGAAAAATTATTATAAAAACGCATCATCTAATTTTGAACATAAAGCTTAGAGCTTAAGTAGTTTATTTTTTGGTAAGAAAGAAGTTCATTTCGGTAAAAAGTCCTCAATAGATAAAATGCCTAATTTCATTTATTCTCGGTTTTTTAACGATTTTAAAGATTTGTTTAAAAGTTAGTAGCTTAAGTAAGTGTACAAACATCGTTTTACCTATATAAATTACTAAAAAGTTACGGTAAAGATTTAAAAGCTTTCTGCAAGAAGAAACAGAAACTAACAGAGAAAATTATATTTTAATAAATTCTGACATTTTATAGATATACATTAAAAATTTCGTATGTAGTACAATAGTTTCTAAGCGATTCGAATTTTAGTCGATAACTATTCAAAAAATGTTTGACACATTAAAATAATGTTCTGTAGTCGTAAATTTCAGTTCAAATTCGTGTTAAAAAATAATTACGCAGTACATACTAATTTTGGAAGTTTTCTTCTTAGAAATCATGTAAGTTAAGGGTTACTGTACCACCTTTATGATCGAAAACTATATCACTCTATTAAGTTCTTATTTTAAATATGTATATAAATCCCGTTTTTTTATATACAAGCATCAATTTTTCGATAATTTTCGAGTTCATTAACACTCATATATATATAACTATGTATACTAAGAAACTTCAATATTAACAAAATGTTTAATAAATTAATATTAAAATTGACAGACGAATTTTCTAAACTATTTTTTTTTATTAATTTATTTAAGACTTAAACTATTTTTAAGTACGAAATAAAATTATTAGATGACATATAAATTTAAAAAAAGCGAAAAAATAATAATTAATTTATTAAATAAAATTAATGGTTATTAACTCTAATTTGATTTATGAATATCTTTAAAGTAGTAACTAGTTCAATGCCCGAAAGGAATTATTATGAATTATGATAAATTATGCCGTCGATAATCAATCGTTTGTCCTCCTTTAAATTATATATCCTTTTTATCGCATGAAGAATATTAGTTTAACTAAACATTTGATAACATTTAAATTTAAATTATTTGTATAAGTTGTTTAACGACTTAAAATTATGTATCGATTATATATATATATAAAAAAAACATTGAAACAGCCAACATCAATAGACAAAATGTATTCAAATATCACTTTTTAAATTATTTAGCAATATAAATTGACACACATAAAGGTATTAACATTAAAAGAAACATTGAGATAATTTTCATGAACCAAAAATTGAATAACAAAATTTAAAATAAAAAAAGAAATAAAAAACTTAAAATCGCCAATCAAAACAGAAATGTATTAAATGCAAATTGAAGGAGGGGTTCATAAATTTTGAGTAATTTGTAAACTAATAGCATTTCGATTTAACGCACAGATTACTGGTGTTCGTATTGAAACAAATTGTTCAATATGTTTTGAATTTAATATATAAAATATATATATATATATATATATATATATATATATATATATATATATATATATATATATATATATATATATATATATATATATATATATTATATGTATATATATATATATATATATATATATATATATATATATATATATATATATATATATATATATATATGCACTGTACCTAGTTCCTGAAGAAATTGAAATAGTTGTATATTTATTATATATTCATAGATTATTGGAAATTTGTTAATTTATATGATTATAAAAGATTAACAATGTAGATAAACAATGTTACTAGAGATTTAGTGAGTGTGTACGTATACAATAAAGTTGTTAGGGTTCTGTGCTGCGTAAATAAGTAAATTGAAATAATGTTCGAGTTCGATGTAAACTTTAGCTAATACTATTATAAAATTAAAATTTAAATATAATTTCATAATAAAATTAAATTTACAATAAAAATAACTGTAACATTTTAATCGAAATCGAAATACTTTTAGTTCATTATTTTTAAATATGTTTTAATCAAATCAGAATTTGAACGAATACTTTAGAGCAGATCTATTTCAGAATTATATTTAGCAAATATCAATTAACAAAATAATAATAATAATATAAAATTTTCAGAATAATCTAAAATTAATAAATAAAATAAAATTAATATTTGGAAAATAATAATAATTGTAAGGTTAAACGAATCTCGACTTTTTCTTTTAAAATTTAGAAGACAGTATAAACTTACGATGAACCCTCTGAACTGGATATTGAATGTAGACTGCCTGCACGACATGAAGTTTGTGATGTAGGAGGCACAACCTCATCCGATCTCTGGATGCACCCAGATGAAGCCCGTTTACGATGTGAGGATATCCCTGAGTCTGAATTATATATATATATATATATATATATATATATATATATATATATATATATATATATATATATATATATATATATATATATATATATATATATACATACATTTAGTTAATAAGTTATAATTTTAAATTATTTTAAACAAAAGAAGTATATTTTTTTGTGTTTGACTTCCATCATTATAGAGAAGTTAAACTATTAAATTTCCCTTACCAAAAAAACGGAAAATAAAAATTACGAATATGGACCCATGTTTAGAGTTATTATCAGTGAATATTTGCTTACAGTGAATGCAACTGCTTTTAAGAGTGTTATTGGTGTTGAATAGTCATTTAAAAATATTTTTACGTTACGCTACGTAATAAAAGCAAAAAATTAAAAAAAAACGACAGAGGGAGAAATGTGAATAGTACAGAGTATGTAACATGAAATTACTCTAAAAAAGTATTAATATTAATAGCAGAAAGGAATTACATGATTCATTGTCAGATAAGGGTGCCATATCTTTGAAATTCTGCTTTGGCAATAGTAAAAATGTACATTAACTATTTTTGATATTTATACTTAGATTAACAGTATAAATATCAAAAAGCCATTTTATAATACACAAATATATTATTAGTAACGAATCATCAAATCAAAGAGCCAGCAAACCACAACAAATTAAATAAAAAAACCTTTGGCATATTTCAAAACTGGGACCAAAATTCTATGCAATTAAACGATCATTGAATACTTAAACCAGATATATAAATGAATGGCTATAGTTATCGCATTTAATTAGTCGGAATTTTATTTAGTGTAACTATGTATTTAATTAGGACAGAGCCATCCACTGTTTTACAAATGATATCTACAGTAAGTTCTTTGAAAAAAACTCATAGAAACGGAAATTTTATTTGACATTCATATTATAGAGGCCTTAGCGACATCTAAATAAAATAGATATTGTGTTGCATACAATTTGATTTAACAGACATTTTAATAAAACAAAATAGTTATGGCATAAAATATTAAAGATTTTAAAGTAAACTATTACGTTTTAAATAAGTATGATGTATACAATTTATAGATATTTTTCTGGTGCCTTTTATGCCTGCACTGTCCTACCTTATCGTAAAAGGCGATTTTAAACAAACAATACCAATATTGAAAAGATTAATACAAGGTTACAAGATACATCTTGGCGAATCTGCCATCCGGTGGTAATATTATTAATTATATGTATATAAGCATCAGTCGTTTTGATTTACCAAATGCTTTAAGATCATTTCATAAACGAAGACAATGATATAAGCTTCATATACTGACAAAACCAATAAAGCATCTTCACCGATTAGTTATTTACCAATTAGTTTTTTCGGATAACATGGTAAAATGATATTTGATCATTTGAATTTTAAGCTTTTTATCTCTACTTTTTGACAACTTTATTAAAATGTTCTCTCGATCCTTTCGATAAATAATGAAAGGCCAATTAAGAGAATTCTTAGATCATCTGAATTGGCGCGCAGTTTATTAGTGACTTCTTCTAAATTATCTGCCTCTATATAATTAATTTAGTAGAAATTTACAAATTTTTTTAGTTTAGTCGATTTAGAATAAATTCAGAATTTAAAAACTATTTGACAGTTAGCTTTTTTCGAAACACCGTTTTGTGTTATATTGTAAAACATCTTTAAATAAGTTGAAATTTACGAAATTGTTATTTAATAACTATTTATTATTTGTATAGGTTGTTTAACATGATTTTAGTTTGCACAAAATAGTATATTGTATAATTAGGAGGAAAAGTACTGCATTCCCGGACGATAGTAGAAATTGGTGGACGAGGTGATAGCCGAGTCCGGCAACCACGGGAGTCCGGGAATGCACTTTTCCTCCGAATTGTACTTACTATTTTTTCTCCCAATTTTTTCTCCCAATATAAACCCAAAATAATTTTTAGTATTATTCATTAATTATCATATCAAGAAATCAAAACAAAGTAAATAATCGAAAATAACATAAAATTATTGCTTAGTTAGCCACGACATCATAAGGCACAAATACATTTTTTTTTTTTTTCGTTTGACCTTATAGGTGTACTTTTATTTCTTCTAAACAATTAAAAATCCATACGGGAATATATTCCCGGCCTAGGCCAGAAAAAATATTTTCGTACTATTATTACTTGTTGCTTAGCAACAAATACAACATACTGGAATCATGAGGTTTTCGTTTCGAAAAAACAACGGAAACATATATTTTTTTCTACGATCGGAGGAAAATAACATTAATCAATTAACAAAATGTCAGTGAATAAAAGAGTTGTATTTAATTCTGCGGCCTTTTACGAATTTAATGTAAGGCTAGACGCCTCCTGAGGTTCCAGGTATTGTGGTAGTGTATTTACTAATAAAAGCTACGTCTATAGGATCAATGGTCAATTTAAATGTTTAAGGCTTACCGCTTATACTACACAACAAAAACAATTTTTCAGAGTATTTTTGATTTAGTCGATAGAACAATCCTGACATACAGTTTATCAGTATGGGAGCATTTTACGATTTTGATGTGTAAGTAAATATTTTTTTGGCTACTAATAAGCTAAAATCATTCAAAATTTTAGAGAATGGCCCGAACTTAAAGCGGAGTTTAAAGTTTGAACAGGTATAGGAATACAAAACGGAATCAATATGACGGCTGCAAAGAATGATGAAAACGTTAATTTTAAAATGATGTATACTCGGGCTACTCAAAGTTACTTCGCAAAGATAAAATAAAAAAAATGAAAATAATTTAACTAGCAGTATACTAATGTACGTAAACAATTTAACCCTGGAAATCCATAAACCTGTCCTGGCTACTACCTAAAATATGATTATCGTATAGTAACATTTTTATTAAATAATAGCTATACCTTTGGCAAAATATGTTATTTTTTATATTATTTCGTCTAATTTATATTACATGCAATTTTTTCCGATAATTAAGTCCTTGAAGTATAATTGGCTAAAATATCTTGATCAATACAATTATTAAGTAAGGCTTATTATTAGAAACGAGGATAAAAAATATGTTTGTTAAAAGTTAAATCAATTTTAAACTAAAATATGTTTTAAATTTAATAGGATATAAGGATTTTGCGTTCATACAATTAAATAATTCGAATTTAACTTAAGCTCGAAGCTCAAAAAGAAGTAGAAAACTATAACTTAACCACCTTAGTTTTAAGGCACATTATTAAATATTTAAAAACAAAACATAAAATTAGAGTATAAGCACATATAAGACAATTTTTAATCACTTATATAATATACTTAAAGCTAACGAAATGCTCTATACAAAACTAAATGATTATCAAGCAAAATATTCAGAATCATAATTTGTTTAAATGTGTACATAAATATATATGTTCTATATGTTTTAATTATACGGGTTTGACATGTCGCTGAAGGCGAAAACCTAATCTACCGTTGTTCGCCTAAGTTAAAATTTGAATCATCTCAACTTAAAAAAGAACCATTTTACCATTTGATTTTAAATTGATAATCGTTAAAGGTGGTCAAACCCATCGAACAATTTTACATATAACGAGCCACAGTGTTGTGGTCAGCAGTGAGAATTGAACTTTAGACCACGGCGTCTTAAGCAAACACATTAATATCGGTAAACAGCCGACGACAATTTTATATGAATGAAAAATGTTTGTTAAATGGTCGGTCCGATGGATCATGTACTTTAACAATGGTCTCTAATTGTGTACTTCGTTCTCACCAGTTGTAATCAATTACAAAAACACCTTTAGTAACCAACCCACTCGTGTAAGAATTTAAAACCGATAGTTCTCGATCCAAGTTTAAGTTTTAATCATAGAAAAAGAACAAAAGAATGATAATATTCATATGTTAATATGGCATTTGAAACAATAAAAAATATATAGTGTATCCTGGTTATTGCATGCCACTACAAAGCGAAACAACAACTTATTTTGAAGAGTGATTTTTATTTTCAGTGTTGTTTGATTTTGTTTTTCCTTTCTCATTACTGCTGTAGAGATAGACGAATGCGAATGTAATTAACAAAATCGATAAGGGAAAAAATTTTTTTTGTTATTTTTGTGTTGGTATGAACTATGTATGCAATGCAACTATGATTTAAATTTTTTTTTTGTGTCAAATAAATACAACAATTGTATCGATTTTACACATTTTTTTTACACACAGCCAAATACGTGATGTTTATTTTTTTTATTTTGACTTTTAGTTTTTTTTTTTTAATTTTCTAATTCGTACACAGTTTTCTTTCTATATATTTCAAACCAAATATTTAGAGAAAATTTATATAATTTACTAGCACTTAATGAATACAATACAATGACATAATATATAGAGTTGTTTGGATATATTATTTGATGACCTATTTACAAAGTTATGTTTTTCGTTTATAATCAATACATTCGTGAATTTTTCTTGTTAAAAAAATAATTATATCACAATACCTCTGCATTCGTCTACCGCTACATTAGTAATGAAATACAAAGGAAAAACAAAACTAAAAATAAAAATCCCTAATGCAAAATAATGTACAACAAGGATAGATACATAATTAAAAATATCTTGTTGTTTCGCTTTGTACGGGCATGCAATAGCCAGTATACACTATATATTTTTTATTGTTTCGAATGTCGTTTTATAACATACGAAATTTATCATTCTTATGTTTTAATTATAAACCAAACTAAATAATTAGATATAATTAATGACTTCAAGCTAAATTTCAATATTTAATTTATATATTTAAACTTAAGTCATCTAATTCTACAGCAGATCTTTTGAATTGGTTCAAACCACGAGTTCGTTTTTGTAATGTTTTTTTACAAATTTTTTATATTTTACTGATTTGGTCGATATAAACTTTATGTAAAATTGATCGTTTTGTCAGATTTTACCTCACTCACATGAGTGTCACAGAGTTCACTGTGTTTAAATAAATTAAAATTATTAATGGCTGATCGAATCCTGGGTTTGATATTAGAGCAACTTATTAAGATGTTAATTTTATGTTCGTAAATAATATTAGTTATACGTCACAGATTTATGTCACCTAAATGATTTTTATTTTTGTATCATACTCAATTATATTTAAGTTATAGTTCAGAATCAGGTGCTATTACTTTTATATTACTAACTCAAAAAATATAACTTAAATGCACAATCTAATTTCATTTATCAATGTGTGACCTACAAATAAGTCAAATCCATTTAAGTAGGTACACATTTTGTTCCTTGTTTGAATCGCCTTTTACCATATTTAAATAAGTTTCAACACTGTCATGATGTAATTTCAATAAATAATTATAACTGATGTAATTGCATTACTTTAGCATACATTTGATAAGTAATTAAATACTTCTAACTATGCCATTCTATTGTATATTTCAAAACATTTTAACAAAAACAATATTAAGGTTCAAGTCATTTTTACTAATAAATACTATTTCAGAACAATATTTATAAAAGGCTTGCCAATATGTAGGCTAAGTTGGTATTGTTATTTTAAGGTTTAAAAGAGCATAAATTGAATGCACTCCAATTCGTAAATTATTTAAAATCATACAAAAGTGATACTAATAACCGAAAATAGTTTTTAACCCCACAGAGATTTCTTCATCTTTCTTGGATTGTCTTATTAAAAAAATAAAATAAAAAATATTTGTATGCCCTTTTATACCTCGAATACCTCTGATTTATTGTTATTGTTAATATATATTATATATACGTATATTGTATATATATATATATATATATATATATATATATATA
Organism: Tipula confusa; assembly: GCA_963556175.1. NCBI lineage: Eukaryota > Metazoa > Arthropoda > Insecta > Diptera > Tipulidae > Tipula > Tipula confusa. The sequence continues at coordinate 124,803,345 of OY744476.1, forward strand.
TATATATATATATATATATATATATATATATATATAATATATTTTTTTTAAATTAATTGTGCTACGCCAAAACTTTTTGACGTGACAAAACAAAACAAAAGTTAAAGATATGAAATTGGGGACAAAAAGGACAAAACAAAAGTTAAAGATATGAAATTGCACTAAAGCGATTATACACGATACGACTCCGATGTAACATAACGTCTAAGTAATGTCGAGTATATCTCCGGGTTAAAACTTAAACAATAACAAAAATGCATACGGCCAAAGGCATCTGTCTATATACTGATATAATTTACGAGTAGATGTCTTTGGTACTTAACTCTTTCATTAGCAAAAACCAAAATAATTTTTATAATAAATTCGCTTTTTATAGATGTGTATCATCTATAAATGTATCATAAATCTCACAGTGAAATGTATCATAAATCTCACAGTGCTCTACCGCTATAGAGAAACATGAGCCAAAAACATACATGATAAATGCGTATATGAAAGCCACTCTCAAATGCGGATTACGAGACTAGGTCATCTTCTTTGAAGCTACTATTATCAAGATAACTTAAGTCACAAGCGGACCATGTTCACAGCTAACTTCAGTATTTAAATTGCGAAAGTATAAGAGAACTATTAAGTTGGTTTTACAAACGGTCAAAAAATAATTTTCCAAAACTTTCATAGTCATGAAATCATGACTATGAAAGTTTTGGCAGCTCTAGATGTAACTGAATTTATTAACAGTGGACTGATTCTGGGTTTCTTTAAGAATTCAGAATAGGTGAACAATATAATATAGCAGTTATATTTTCAATCTTTTCATATCATAAATCTTAACCATGTTTTTTTGGTAGTCCAATCAATATGTATGATACATATTTTACTGTACAAATTTTTGACATTTATTTAAAATATATTCCCCTACATTCACAATTAGGCTGTCTGAAAAATACAATAGCTATATTTTATTGGGAATTTTACAACAGCATTTCATTTCGTTTGGGTTTATATAAAACCCACTTTTTATTGAATCGAATTATCTGTTATACTTATAATATGGTTTCATTATGCTTGTGTTTTTTTTTATATCGGAGAAATCGGAGAGATCTTTTATTCGGATTCTATTTATCGGATATATCTGATAATTTTTTTCTCGGATTTTTTATCTGTCAGATCGAAAAAATTATTTTTTGTGTTTCTTTTATTATCGGAAATAATAAATTATTAATAAATTTCAGTATTAAACTCCCTAAATTAAAGTTTTATTTGTCACCTGATAGCTCAACATTAAACAGAGTCGCCATTTTAGAATTTACTAAAAAATATAAAATACAACACACTGCTGTCAAATAATAATCTGTTCGTTTTTTCAGAGTAAAAAGATCGTATCCGATAATTATAGGAGCGTAAAAAACAGATACAGAGAGATAATTTTTTTCTCGGATATTAAAAAAAACGCATATCTGAAAATTTGACAGTAAATTGATTTCTCCGATTTCTCCGGCATAAAAATAAACACACCCTATGTTATAAGTATAACACAACCGAGCAATTGGCGCAAAAGGGATTTTTCATCACCTGATTTCGATCGGTGATGACGATGAACACAACTATGAACCCCTGTTGGAGTGCAGAATCCATGGGCCGAACCATCGTCCATGTCAGTGCAGGCTGGCTGGAGCAATGCAATGTGCAGATGGATTTAAAATCGAACCTGTATTCGTGCGTCCTAAATTTGGCTGATGACGGCGTAAGGTAGGACGTTAAAAATTAACTGCGAAAGAGTTGGGAGAGCTTCGGCCCCAGAACAGATTGCACAGTTCAAAAACCAAAAAAAAAGTATAACACATAATAAAAGTATACATAATTTTCATATTTTATTATTATTAACTTTTTGTACAAAAATTGAATTTAATGATAATAATTGCCTTATAATAAAATTGACCCATTACGTATGCTGTACAAATTTACTATTTGTGAGGTTTAAAAACTATGCAGCAAAATTAGATTTATGTATGAAATTGTCATAGCTACGAAAAAATTTAAATTTTTCTTATATGGTTTTTAAATGGTACTACTACAAAACCAAGTAGTGAATTTTGAATTATATTGTAGGTACATGTATACATATCCGAGTATGCTACGCGATGATATTGGCTTTTTTTATAAAACGTGTTTCATATATTTTCGTTCAAAATAAAATTATTTCAATTTTCATTGAATCAATGTGAAATATAATATTTTAATTAATCGTTTTAAAATTGATTGTCAAATTAAGTTTATTATTACGAGTTCGCAACAATCCTTTTGTTTTATCGAGAGCAATTTGGATTGATGAGAAATTTGTAAATATTTGAAACAAATTTACTTCATTTTTATTTAATGTTCATAAAGGTCCTTTAAGCCCCTCACTCGTATGTCGAAAGATGATTTACCGCGAACCACATTTCAAAGCAGTTGATAATCGTATGTGTAAGCTACGTTTATGCATGCAACTAGCCAACCTGTCAATCATTAGCGCCCACTGATGTACGCCAACCCAAAGATAAAGACACTTTTTAATCAAGTGACGTTTAGTCAAAATTTCGCATTTCAAAATTAAAACAAACCAAAAACAAAGATTTAGACATTTTCTTTATTTTAGCACAGATATGTTTAATAGTAATTTAATTGGCTTATGCCCGGTTTTACAAAAAGCCGGTTAACTAACGCTTAGTTAACTTTCGTATGTAATTTTGATTATTTCGTAACAAAAAATTCAATGCAACCTGATTAAACAGATTTTTTTACATGCACATATTTAACCGTAGTTTAAATATTTAGCCGACCGATTTTGTTCGGTTAACAAAATAGTTAGAATTCACGATCTATGTCATAGAAATAAATTATTTTGATCAGATTGCCTTAAAGTTTTTGTCATTAATAACCTAAGTTACATACGAAAGTTAACTAAGCGTTAGTTAACCGGCTGTTAACTTGAATTTTTGTGAAACCCGGCATGAGTGGGTCTAGTGATTAGGACTTGTTGATTTGATTGGTTAGTCCGTGGATAAATATTAGCCGATTACATGCGGCTAAATTATTATTATTTATTATTATGATTATAAAAATATATAAAACTATAAACAGGGTGTTTATGCTTATATCTTAATCAAAAGAACTCCAAAAGATGCTCTCAGAGCAGGGAAATCATGCTTTAAAATATTTATACATTTGTATAAAACATATAACTTGCATACAATTACGACAAGAATATAGCACTACTTTATAAGTAACTTCATCAAACGAAAGATAATTAAAAAAAAATCTTGTGTAAAATCAAAATTCCGTCCATTTTTCTGTGTTTTTCAACGAATCTTGGAATTATAAGATGTAACTCCTAAATCATTGAAAATATTTAAAGTAAATTTATTATATAGTAGTATAACAAGCTGGCCAACATCGCCCCTGTGGTTTGGGGCACTCCCAAAGACACTCGGAAAAAATGTCTATATGTTTTGCCACATTGGATTGTCGTAACAGGCGAATAAACAAAGGTTGGATTACTGGGCTGACTACCCGCATCCGTAAAAAACCACATTGTTATAAAGTTCAACATAAGAAAATATGGATACCACTAAAATTTAACCAGACCCCTGCTATTGTAACAGACACTCAGTTTAGTATTGGTACTTGGAACGTGCAGTCGCTAAGAAAACCTTACTCTTTCATGGCTATATCAGCCATTAAAGAGTATCGTGAAAGAGTTGCATTTCGTTGTTTCGGGAATTTAATGAAAATTCCTGATCTCGTTCAAGAAACAAAAGGACATCGATTGCGTTGGCTCTGGCATGTTCTGCGAGCCGATCTTAAGAGGAAGGTGCTGCGATTTTTGAAAGGAGAGCCGTCATTAGGCAGGCGCAGAAGTCACAGTCGGCAACGATGGATCCTCGAATTAGAGAACGACTTGTCTTCTTCGGGTTGTCTAGAACAATACGAAGAACAAGCTCGGGGTCGAATCCGATGGAACCGGACTATTGGCTTATTACGAACCAGAAATGGTCTGCAAAATCCGTTTTATTATTATAACAACAAACTGCAATATTTTCCATTACTTCCTTAATGTACATTAAACATAAACTTTAATTCTCTCTACCTAGATCAGGTCATCCGTATTCTATTCCTTCTAGTCCATTTCATTAATGAATAAACTTTTTTGAAGGTCTCTTCTCACGAAATTGTTTGTCAATAAACGGCCCCCGATTAAGTTTGTGAGTGAAGTCAATAGGTGTACAGTTGTGAATGTTTAAAATTCTAGACTAATACAATTTTGGTAATCTTCTAATAATCTCTGGATTATTTTAATTTAAATTTGTTTTAGTTTATTTAATGTTAATATAAAATTTCCGTAAAAAATTATCTTACAATAGGGAATAAGTTAAATGGTCTGTACGATAACGGTAGGCGATAGTATTTATTAATTTAAATTCTTTGACATTAAAAATGTTCAAATCTTTGGAGCTGCACAAATAATTTTTAACAATATTCAATATTATATATGTATGTATATATATATATATATATATATATATATATATATATATATATATATATATATATATATATATATATAAATATATATATATATATATATATATATATATATATATATATATATATATACATATATATATATATATATATATATATATATATATATATATATATATATATATATATATATATATACATATATATATATATATATATATATATATATATATATATATATATATATATATATATACATATATACATATATTACTTACACCTATGTAGCAAATAATACAACTACATATTATTAATAAATATTTCATTATTTATTAAGGAAATTAATAATCTTTTAATATTTTCTGTAATATTTCCAAATCTCCCTGTCAACGAATTAAAACAAACAATATATAAATGAAAAATGATAAAAAATAAATAAATGAAATAATTCGTAAAGCGAACCTGTCGCCATCAGCACTTCCTTCGCCGTCGCTTGATGCAGAGGAGCCCCGTGACAGGCCACCCCTCATCTCACCTGGTAAAACTTCTTCACTTCTGTGTACGGTAAATGAGTTTTTACCTCTTTTCCCAAATCCTAATCGTCTCTTTCGACCTTTTAGTTTAACATTTTTTGTTTTAAACATTACACCCCCAATTAAATTAATTGCAAAAAGATTTTAATTTTATAAGAAATATTTAAAATCAAAACATATACATATTTGTTTTTTATTTTATTTTTAAAGTTACAACTTTTTTTTAAATACTAATTTAAAATTATAAAATAAAAAAATTAAAACATGGTACATGTGAGTAACTTACCCGTTGCTGATAATTGTGATGTTGAACTACTTTTTTTCCCCATGCCTGCACCAAACCTATCCCGTTCCCTTGTTGGTGTACTACCACCTTTCGGTGATCTTTGGTCTTTTTGCCTACGACATCCTGTATCAACGCCTTGCAAACCTAGAGCTGTATCACTTAAGCTTCCATCTAAATTTGTATATAATGGTACCAGTAATTTTAATGTTAAAAATAATTCATCAGATTTATATAAATAATTCATAATAAGTTTTACAAATATTAAAACTGAAAATATAAGTCTTAAATTAAATTTCAGAAATGTATTTTGTGGTACGTTACTAAAAACTTAATAAAGTTTTCTTCTTTTTTATTTAGATCTGTTAATCCGTTGCGTCAAAATAAAATATTTCTGAATCTTAATAATATTTTCGATACATGAAAGTATTATATTTTAAATGGCTTACAAATTATCTTAATATTCATTGCTTTAGGTCACTATAAAATTCACATTACCTATTTTATCGTCTTGTGTTCCATCCGTATTTGAATTAGATATACTTCGATTGAACGAACTATCTCTTGAATTTTTTTGTTCTCTATCACTAGTATCACGATCACGATCGCTAAATGTATCACGTCCAAGGGTATTACCGCTCCTTCTAGGATCTCGCACGTCATAATCACTTTTGAAACCACGATGTTTTAGCGATGATTTTTTTTGTGATGATCCCATTGATGATATGGTTGATTTTTTAAGTGAACCCCGAGTAGGTTTGGATGAATTAGAAAAATTAGACATAGATGATTTATTAGCGTTGGTACTACAAGGAGCAGAGGATTTATATGATATTTTGTCATATTCAAAATATTCGGGCTGTTCATTAATACTAACAGAACTACAACGTTTCTCTGAAGCGTATGAAACCGATTGTTTAGTTAATTTTAAGTTTTCTAAGCTACTACTTCGCCGTTTTTGCAATCGTGGAACACTACTACTATCAATTTTAAAATTATTAAATGATTTTTTTGAATATTGAGAAATGTTATCTCGATAAAATGGTGTACTAAATACGTCATCGGACCCATCATCGGAATTACTATTTTCTGAAACAATGCCATCGTTACGACCGGATGAACATCGTCTGAAAATATTTGTATCATCAAGTTCCTTATTTTGAGCATTTTCTTGTTCAATATTAGATTCGATGAATTTTAAATTATTCAAATTCATTCTTTCGCATGATTCGTCGGTGTTGTTTTCTGTTTGTATATCATCATTTTGCTCACTATCATCACTTAGATAAGCATTAGATTTCTGCTTTGATAAAAGTTCAGATCGAACTTCATCTATGATAGTTTTAATCGAATCAGAACTACTATACATAGTTTCATCAAGACCTTTAACCTGTTTGATTCGATCATTTCTGGTTACATTTTTTGCTTGAATTTCTGTTTTCTTATAATTTCTTATGTTATTAATTGGCGAAGTATCCGGTTCTACAGTTATAAATACATTTTTTAGGCTTTTTACCTCATCGTCAAGAACATTTTTGACCACATTTAATTTCAGTGAGTTTCGATCTGGCATTTTAAATTGTTCAGTACCAATTACATTTGATTCTAAAGTAACTGGTAATTTATTTTCAAGTATTAAATGGGTTTCACAATCTTTCATCGCGGTTAATTTAACATCGGAATCGTATTCCAAATCGGCGTGGAAATTTTCTGTAATGGTAGGTTGGCTCGTTTTTAAATTAAAATCTGTTTCAAAATTATGGTTTTGTTTGCCAAACTTTGAATTATTATCACTGTCACTGCTTGTAGGGGTTACAAGAGTATGACTATTTTTACATTTAATTGAGTGGATATGGTTTTGATTTAAATGCATCGAACTATGTTTGGTTGGAGGATTGTGTTCGAAAAATGGATTCATTTCAAAAATTGGTGTACTTCCAATACATTTGTTGTTGACAGTTTTCGGTTGTTTATTTGCCGAATGATATTTAGATTGTTTCTTGGTTTTACAAGATTGACTAAGTTTAATATTTAACTCATGTTCATTGCAATATAAATTTTGATGTTGGGACCCCGTAATTGATTTATTTTGTCGATCTGTAATTGTTGGAATTAGATCTACATTTAATATATTTTGTTCAGAAAATGATGACTTCATTATGGTTTTATCATATCCTTTTGATTTACTATAATTGAATTTGTTAGTATTTAAAATTGTGTGATCGATAGAACAATTTAATTGTTCAATTGATTTCAACAGATTTGGTTCAGAATAATTTGATTTTAACGCTATATTCGGAATATATTTATCATCAATGTTTGTAATTTGCTGTGGCATATTTTGTAGCATATTTGCATTCTGTGGTTTATCTATTATGGATTGATCACAAGTAAATGAATTTCTAGCTGAGTCCATATTATAAATAGGCATTTTTTCTAATGGTATTAGGGTTGGTTCAATAAAGTTTTTATTACTTAATGACTGTGATCGATTAAACTTGGAAGAAACATTTTGAATCACAACGTTTTTGTTTGATTTTTTAGCATCTACGGGAAGTTTCAATGAATTTACGGGATTTAGTTTATCTGTATCACCATTACTAGGAGGAACAGTATTACTGTAGTATTTGTTTTGTTTAAGAATACAATTAATGAGAGAAGGATTATCTGACGCTTTTGATTCCCACCCAGAGGAAAGACTTCGATTTTGATTGCTTCTTTTAACAGTCAATTATTTTATTAAAAAATAATTTTAAAAAAAAAATGAAAATTAGTAAACATAATTTAAATAAAATATATATTCACCTGATTCTTGAACCTCTCGGCCGTTCAGACTGTGTGGAAAAAGCACTAGACGTAACACTAACAACGGACTCCATATCTGAATCACCAAAATCACCTAAAAAGTCTTTATCGGGTGATAAAGAATGTCTAGGCCTTAAGCGTGAATCTTGTGAATGTGTTGGTAAATCACTATCTGAGAGCCCGGTAAAATGTCTTTCCCAACCCATTCCAGTACTACGATAAACTTGTTGCGCATGATTTTGCCGATTCCTATACCTTGAAAACCGTCCTCCCCTTTCATCAAAATCCTGGGTTAAACGATCTCTTAAAGTTGAACTACGAGTTGATGGTTGTGGAATTTGCGGTAGTTGTCTCTTTTTTGGTGAGCCCGTCGGTGTTGCGGTTGCAGAACGGGATTGAAACCTTGGCGTATATGATTGTATTGGTAAAATTGGATATTCTAAATATCTATTATCATCTTGTGGTGATAACGAGCCACGTCGTAGGCTATTATTTCGATAATTCTCACTAGGTGCTGCGGAATGACTTCGTTGATTCATTGTGGTGGGATTACCATTTCTCCTAGGTGGCACGGTTGATTGCTAAAAATTGTATAAAAAACCAATTTTATGATTTATGACTAATACCAAAGCTTTTGTTTTCTAAAATTAGGATTAATAAAATTTAACATTCTACTTTACTTAAAATTAAATAGCGGTCTTTATAAACAAAAAACACCATTCACCAATTACCAAAAAGTTTTGCCAAAATAAGTCAAAGACATTTGAAAGTACAAAATTTGAAAGAACTTCACTAAAGTATTAACAAAATACTGACAAGTCTAAACTTGTCTAAAGTCCAAAAGTATTATTAAAATGAAATTCACAAAATATGAGATATCCCTTACTATAATAAGTTAGAAGTAAACTATACAAAGGATCACTCTTTATAGTGAAGAAACATTAGACGTAAATTGATTTCATATTTCAAACGAAATTCTAGTTAAAGTAGAGAAATCCTTTTAAAATATGTTAGAGTTATTTGCTCAATACAAAAATAGAATTTTAATATAAATATGAAAGGAGCTTTTTGGCTGGGTTAAAATAAAAAATGTAAGCAATAATCCAATATGGGTATAATTATTTTACTTTAGTAAAGCTTGTTGACTACTGAAAAACAAGCTTACCAAAAACTAAGGCCCGATGTTATGAACGCGAGTAAAACATTAATTATGTTTACGGACAATTTTTTTAATTATCCTCTGGTTTACTGCGGATAATTTTTGGTGTAAATCAGAGGATACAAAATTTTTGACGTCTAAAAAATACCAATATAATAATTAATATATTATAATTAACATATTGCATTAGTAAATATATAATAGTTAAAATAAAATAAAATAAAATAAACTGTATTTGTACAAATTATCCAATTTAATTTTTTTTTATCTAAAATTAAATATGTTTACATTTCATAAAAGTGAACAACAACAATTTTGAGTATAAAATAACCAAACTAAATAACTTTGCTGATTGGAAGTTTTAGTAGAAGATTTAAACCATTAAGTTTATAGTTTATACACGAAAGATGATAAACTTCTGTTATGAATGTGCCTATGATTACTATGTGCTACCACTGATCGAAAGAAGAAAAGCCGCAAATTTGAGTAATATACTTGAGCATACTCTCGCATGTACTTGATATTTTCCATAATAAACCATACAAAAAATAAATGAACCAAACCTAATCCCAATCCAACTAGAATGACACAATAAATCTGAAAAAGTACTTGGTAAAGGTTCAAGATCGAAATAATGAAAATCTACAAGCACTAGATGACGTAAAATCGCAAGTCAAGCAGTTCTTGATTAAGTTCAATCAAACCTAAGTATATGTAGCAGAGGAAATTAACTCAAAAGACATTGTTTACGAGCAGTAGCTAAATATAAGCACTGCATATTACAAATGTATTACATTTATAAACACTTTAGATACATTTTAAAATATGTTTGAAACCCCCACTAGCGATACATGATTATTAAAGCTGTAATATGTCTGTCATGTGCCAAAATACTATGTAGGTTGAAAGCTAATTGAAAGCTATTTGAAATCATCTAACCTTGAAGCTCTCCAGCCTCGACACGATAAAAACTAAACTACCAAAGAAATGTTCGTCAAATTACTTTAATATTTATTTTTAATATTCATAAATATGATAAACGACCTAACACCAGCGATTGTTTCCGACGGTACAAATACACAACCAAGACCACACCACGCCTAAGAATACAAAATAAAATAGGTATAGTTTGAAACAAAAAACCACTCGACATTTATTGCATACTCGTTAAACAAACAAAAGAGATTTCCCACTATAATAAAGTTATCATTATTGTCTATAAATTGGCTTAATGCCAAATGAAATGGGTTTTAATCAAAAAGTTGCTGAAAATTTAAATTAAAAAATAGAGTAAAACTTAAGTTTTTTAGACAAGTAAGAAAGGAATTTAAGTTTCGTGGTTTAACGAAAAAAAGGTTAACAGGTAGATCACAGAAAACTAGGATCAGAATATAAAGCCGAACTTGATCTTTAATTAATTTTTTCATTCGCTCATTTAAACAGTTTTATCGACCAATCATCTCTAAAAAACAACAAAACCAACTTATCCCAAATAACTCCTGTAATTTTACGAGTAATACATGACGTTGTTGATATGGTTATCCGAGAAGTATACGGATTAAGGACCTAAAACTGCCACCAATTGCGAAATAACTATAAGGAAATCGAACAATTCGAATATAATAACTAACCTGTTCTATTTATGACTACAATTTTTTAAGGTATCGAACAATAACGACGAATAGCAATAATATTTTAACAAAAGCGAAATCAATTAAATCCAAGAAGATCTGCCAAATTATTTGAAAATGTTAATGGTAACAAAAGATATAAATGCAACTGCCCTGAAATCCATAATGAACCTACATAAATTAAACATGAACACTTACTATTAAGTAAAGCTAGGAAGCCTTAACGTGGCAAAATTATTTTAATATTTTTGTTTAGCTTTTTTACTTGAAGAAGGGATTACGACATGGTAATAAGGAGAAATAGCATAACAGTGTTTTTTACTAGATTTCATAATCCTTTGTCTTACCTGATTATGATAAGATGACCCTACTCCTGATACGGTTCTATAATCTTTTGTTACCATTTGTGCTATTTTCTTTCGACCTTGGGGTGACATATCACGTCTAGATTTTCTTTCATGCTCAATCTGTAAGCAAAGAAGAACCGAAAATATTCAAAGTAATAAAAACATATCCATTCCATATTTAAGTAGTTTTTTTTTTGTACAAATAATTATATAAATTTGAATTAGCCATTTTTATAATAGGTTTATATTTAATAAAATATCAAACAAATCAACTACTTGTCATTTAACTCCAAATTTTAATCATTAGCTAAATTGAAACATTTCATTCAACATAGTTTGGTATAGTAATAATAAAATATAAAAAGTATTATCATTATTAATAACTAAAAAAATGTACAGCGATTGTTATAAACTATGTTTTTGTTTTTGTTGGTTAATAATAACGTTGTTATTATTAACGTACATAATTTTAAAGCATTAAACTTAATGAGTAATTAATAAAAGCGTGTAGTAAAATTATACTTCATTCTCAGTTAATTGATTATTTATAGTTCTCATTATTTATTGTAAACATTTATTTGTGATATAATTATGTGATTAGAATTAAGTCGACTTAGGAAAATAATTCGATCACATGCCTTTACTAAAATATAAAAAATGTTAACATTACAGGTTCAATGCTAATGTAATTTATTAAGTTCATAAGTCGACTAAGACTGACTATGATCAACTAACCCCATAAATATGATTTATGTTTTGCATTTTTACCTTGGTTTTGTGTGCCAAAAAAAAAATTACTGGATTTCTTTTGCGCTAAAAGTGAGTTACTTAAAATTATAATATTTGTAAAATAAATTTTACTGTGTGTGTATCTTTTATATATATTTATAAAAAAAAAAACATAAAATTTTCCCAAAGATTTACTTACAAAAATAATATATTTGAAATAATTTTTGTAAGACTTTTAAATTATTTTTAAATATCATTCTGAAATTAAATGAAATTATATTATTTTCACAAATGATATTCGTTTATGTAAAAGGAAACAGAGTTGCCATTTTAAAGTGGAAAATATTTTTTGTCGAACGTATATTTCCTAAATGAATTTATTGATTCAAGTTTCAATAAATAAGATTTATGGTTAAGATTCAAACAACCACGATGATTCCTTTATGTGACGTACACCACATTATATATAATATACAAATTATCGATGTATTTTATAATCATATTTTTTTTTACATATTAAATTAGTTAACATCAAATACAAAACAAAAATATATACATGTAAAAATTGACATTAAAAAATTACCTCGAGTGGAGGACTCGACGAACTTCCAAATGAGGAAATACTTGCACCATCACGACTTGCTAAATTTCCATCAATATCACATTCCGATGTTGTATCAGAATCACTTAAACGCGAAGTTGTACTTGGTGGGGATAAATGATCTGTAGGTGTTAAAATCATATCCATTTCATCATCGCGTCGTAACTGAAAAATAACAATTTAGTAATCTTGACGTGTATTTAGCCAAAATTTGAAAAATATTTTATGATGTATTTGACACAATAAGGAGTTCAAAAAATTTAGCATGATTTGATAAACTCAAAGCTATCGAAAAAATTTGAATAGTTCATGTAATTTTTCATGGCTAAAATTTAGTATGGCTATTACTATCAATAGTTTAAAATTATTTTAAAATTAAATGTATAAATAAATTATACATCGTGTAAGGACAATTACTGTAGATAAAAACTACAGAAAAAACAAATGAAAGTAAAAAACTAAACAAATCTGACCACAATGATGTAATCACTAGGGTGTAATTAGACTTGTGTAACTATATAAAAATATAAAATAAAACCCACAATAGATTTTTCGCGATGAGGCAATAAAACATGCCAGTCCGGTTCATCATCCAATGGTTGATTAGCTAATTGTAAGAACACTTCACCTAAAAAGTCATTGGCACTAAATTTCACATAGTCCCATACGGTTATCTGAAAAATATTAATTTTTTAAATGATTTTTGATTTATAAAAAAGTATTAACTAAAAATCGTTCACCTCTATATATCGACTAGTTAAATCGCTACGTCTTAGTCCACTGAATACAAAGGTTTGGCCCCACCTTGGCTCATTTGTATTTGCCAAAGTTTTTGTACGCCTTTTTGATTTATCACAACGATCAGGAAGTAAATATACCTACGTTAAATATTATAAATTAAAATTGGTCAAAATGACTAAGGGATAGTAAAATAAATTACTTTAACATAGGGATTTCTTAGTGCACAGTTTTTTCTAGGACGCAGCTCTGCAGCTCCGATAATTGTAACTATTAATTGTAGGCTTCCTGAGTCAAAACCTAATTTCAATTGTAATTTCCCACCGATATTTGATTCAGTGGGAAATGTTACATTGCCACTGGTTGTTAAACGATTAGTTAACCGTCCTTTCCTATTACGTTGCGTACTGTGTAAATCCGGTGATCCAGGCGAAGTTATTAAAACACTTGGTTTATCGCGTTGGTCATATGATTCTAGTTTAAATAAAAAATTTGAAATATTTTAAATTTTTATTTTAATTTTAAACAATAATGAAATTGTTAAAAAAACTAAACAAAACAAGGAATAATCAACAAATATATATATATATATTTATATATGTATATATAAATATATATATATATATATATATATATATATATATATATATATATATATATATATATATATATATAATCCAGTTTGGAAGATGAAATAATATTTGAGTGTATGGTTAAATGTTGGTGAATTTGACTAGTCAAGTTGTTGCTCCCATTTCAATATTAATTAGTTAAAATCTCATTTTAAAATTCAAACAAAAATACCTGCTATCACTTGGTGTCTCGTAGGTGAATGCGATTGACGCCAAGATGCTTGTGCAGCTTTCCGATTCACCGCAATTATTCGTGATATTATTAATTCGACTTGTGGGTCTTGTTTTGTTTCTGCGATTATATCATACACTTGACGTGCCGATTTGCCATGTAAAGAACGACCATTCCATTCAATAACTTCATCACCTAAAAACGATGATAATAATGCGTGATGCGTAATGGTAAAGTCACATACACATTATAAAATATGTATTCCTACCTGGTTTTATAAAGCCCTCATGCTCAGCAATCGAATCTTTTTTAACTTTTTCGACAATAGCACCAATATCACCATTTGGCAACCGTCGGCCACCAATAATTTTTAATCCTAATATATCTTCCCCATCATAATTTTTTCGTAAAATCATATGACCTATCATACAATCACCATCAGACGATGTTTGCCAACTAACAGGATTCTGAAGAATTTTGGTTTAGAATTGTTGGTCACAATTTCCGAATTATTTTTAAACATTAAATTAAAATTTAAGAAATCGAAAAACAAAAAAGAAATTTGACATATACAATTTAAAATAAAAAAAAAATAAAAATAGATACACACACATTAAATAATTAAATAAAATTTATTTAATTGCCATGTAACAATAATAAATATTATTACTGTATTGAAGTTATATTTGTACTTTAAAAAAGAAGAAGGTATATCACATTCCAAACTATAAAAAAAAAAGTTATATAAGATGTGTAATGTAGTAAAGAAATTAAAAAGCATGACTAAAGCCAACAATTTTTAAAATAACAATAACTTTGGCTGACAGTCGAGTTAAAAAAGCATTTAAATTCTACAAAGTGAACAAAAACAAAATTAGGTAAAATCTATAATATTTTAATTTGCTCTAAAGCCTAATTTTAATTTTTGTTTTATATTATCGCTTTTTGTATTGTGAATTTTAGATTTTGTCTTGTAAATGTTTTATTAAATTAAAGCAGTACCTTTGGACCATCTCCACGATTTGAATCTTCACTACTTGTAAATGTACTGCTTGTATCAATTCCAGAATCTTTTGTAGCTGAGTCTTGACTTCCTTGTCGTTCCGATTCCCATTTTGACCAATCCTCTGATGAATCTTGACCATCGAACCTTACCGTTTTTTTTCTTCGCTCGGTAAATCTTCGACTGTCAATTTGTTCATCCCAATATTGTTCTAATGTATCACTTGGATACTTTTCAATTGTTGTTGGATATAGTTCATTATATTGGCATTGTTGATTTATTGTATTTTGTCTATGTTGTTGCAAATATTGCTGCGACAATAATATTTGATTTCGATTATGATTTGTACGATTGTATGTATTACGTTGATAAACATCCAGTTTTGATGTTTTATCCCTAGGATTATTATTAACACTACTTGGACATAATCGATTATCCAGTAGTTTTGTATGACCTCCTGCTGTAAACAAAATCGAATCTCATTTTGCAAAAGTTTTTTCGGTTATTTTTTTTTTTTACACTTAATAAAGTAATAGTTTTTCTTAATATTCCAAACAAAAATTCCTTTTCAATATTAACACCGAATTATATTTTTCTTTATACAATAAGTTCCTTTATATTAAAAAAAATTATATTTATAGATAAATTGAATTAATATAAATAATAATAATAATAATAATAGTAATAGTAATAACTAATAACATATAATAGAATTTCAAAAGACTAATTTGTAGTGCATGAAATAGAGAGCACACAGACGCGTGATTTTCAATAAATAAATATATGTAATTAACTTAAAAATGCACAGTAATGAAAACATAAATCGATATACATTCTAGCACAGCAGCATTCATATAATCTTACTTTATCATGTTTTAAACAGTTTGTTTTATGTTTATCTTACATCTTTATCTAACTATTTAGTATTACAGGCTGTGGCATAAGATAATTTTTACAAAATTATTAGTTTCAAATTTTCGAAAATTTTAGTGAAAGTTATATTGTCATTAGGTTCGATAAATCAATGTCATTATATAAACTAGCCAAATGTCTAAGAGTCGTAAACTTTTCGTAATGCTTTATGAGAAAGCACAAGAACTTAGTTAATATAGTTATTATATATAGGTATTTTGAGTGTTTCGAAAATTTCAAACTAACAATCAGCTTCAGAAGACTTGAAAATTACGCCGATGAGAGACTAGAACACTGATTAATACCTCTAAAACAAAAAACAATGTCATGTTTCTTAGAAATATGTTAATAAACTTTTCGGATTTACAGTTGTACACGTATTTCCAAAAAACAAACAAAAGATATCACCGATTTTGTATGAAGTCTAGGTATAACAGTAGGATACTTATGTTTTGGGTTTGTCTTGCTTACAAGTTGTTAGAGATTGTATCCTTTACCCTGATAAATTGTCATGCCGCGATCCGATTGAAAAGACAAAATGTCACGAATCCAAAAAATCATAATTTTGGAACACTTTTGCCTTATCAGAATAATTCAATTTATATATTCTGGTAGAACAAATAACACAATTAACTAATGTCGTTTTTTATTGGTACCTGCCCAAAAAATCAGATTTTTGTCTCCAATAAAACATGAAAGTATGATTGATTTTTTTTTTGTCGATGTAGTGGAGAATACATTTATTTTGACATTTCACAATACATATTTGTTTTGTAATTTCAGTGTTAATTTTTTGTAATTAAAATATCTTCTTTAAAATCACAATGATCAGTTGAATATATTTAGTTAATGACAGATAGCGCGACGTCTCCAATAAAAAAATTGAGAACATTTTACTATACTCTACCCAGCAAGACTAGATTTACGAATAACAGATATAAAATTTTGTTGGTGTTGAAAAAATCTTGCTTTAAATCGAAATTTCATAAAACTGATTTTTTTTCACAATAATACAAAAAAATCGGTCGTAGATCAAATCAAGATCAAAAAATCAATCTTTTTGTCACCAATAAAAAACGGCATAATATTGATTGACAGCAACCATAATGACCATATGAAAAAATATGAAAATGTATTCCAATATGAAAACCAAAAGAAAAAAAAACTCATAAATTCGATTAGAGTGACAAAAAATTGTAAACTTCTGCATAATTTAATTGTAAAATTTTGACGGCATGGCAAAATTAGAAGGTTATTGTATGCACAATTTCTCTCACCTGAACGAATTGATACAGTCTTCGAATTTAGTATGATAGTACACTATAATTATTTACCAGTCAGTCGACCATCGCTAGTGAACGACTAGAAGTAAGGTTTTCGTGTTTCTTAAATTAATAACTCGAAACTGGTTTTATTCAATTTTTTAAAAGGCACGTATTATCTAACAATAAAATTATGCGGAACTGCTTCTAACTGTTCATGAAAAATAGGAAGAAATTTGCGAGTAGTAAATTTACCAAATATACAAATCGTTATACTTATATCAGTTCATCAGCAGGAGGTTAAATGGGAAGTGAAAAATATATACACAACCTATTTCCAAGTTAAAATTTATCATAATGAAATGTCATAAAACAAGTTCATAGTTCCTACAAACGATTTGCTGTATACACTATGCAGGTTTGTGGTATGGAGGCTATTTTTAACTTATAAATACACAGAACTATAGTTAGATTCGTGCCACAACATCAATAGAATACTAGTTATTCCACTCAAATAATGTAAATACTAGTGATTATTAGATAATGTAATGCTTTTTAAAACTTGCTCCAATCTACCTGAATTATGTTTCCTCCAAAAAGTCCGAAAACTTTAATACCAAAATAAAATAATATTTTAGAAGATAACGTCGAGCGATTATAACTAACTTAAAATTATATGTGTTTTAAACAGTCTAAATATATTACAAAGATTGAATGCACATCCCAACATAGAGAAAATAAATATCATTATATCAAATATCTCAAAATTTTCCATATTACATTATCATTATTAGTCGTATTTTATTTGATTTTTTACAACAACAATCCCATATATCGAATTCTTTTTTGGAATTGGTTGAAATCTTTCTCTATTGATGGTATTGTAATTCCAATACTTCTTTTTAGTTATTATCTCGAATAATAGGTGCGCGACATCTCATATTTTGATTTCTATAAGTTGGTCATTGTTGTTATTTTATTATTTTGACATTCATTTTGAATTAACGATATTTTGTTAAATCTTGAATGGGATTATTTAATAAGTATTTTAGCACTTAAATTATTTAGTATTGGAAAGTGAAATCATTTAGATAATTTAAATGAATCAAGATGAACTTTTAATAGTACAGACCATTGCCTTCTTAAGGAACTGTAATTACCAAATTTGTATTTAACAAATTTTGATTGTACGTTATTAAACCTAAGCCGAAAATGGCGATTTAAATAATACTCAATATGGTTTCTTATAACATTATTTATCTTTTCTCCGTTGCTTGAAATTATAATTAATTAAAATATTAATAAAAAATAATCTACTGGTAAAAATTTAAAATTTTTGATGATTACCAAAAAAAACTATTTGAAAAATCAAATTTAAAAATACACAACGTACCAACCTTTAAAAATAATATCTAATTCCAAAAAAAAAATTAAAACCTATTTTATTTGAATTCCAAATCCAATTCCAATACCAAAATCAAATAAAATACGACTATTATAGGCGAACAATTAAACGGAACCTTTATTTATTTTTTTAAATTAATATATTTAATTTGGTATTAAGAAGAAAACCACATATGGAACCAATCAATAAAATTCAATTTAATACAAATTTGCTTCATTAAAGGCATAAAATATTACACACTTCATCTTGAGCATGACCTTTGTATATCTAGTGGAATTGAATTCCAAAAAGGAATGCCACTAATAAAGAATGTTTTACTACATACATTCTACGCGAGAATTCTACTGCCTAAAAAACTCTAAGGTGTATACACTATTGTTTTAGGTTTTGTAGAGCACTACATCTGCTCTACACTGTATCAAACATATTTGATAAAGTGTTCCCCCTACAATAGAGAACGCTGTTATATGTCCATGTAATTTGAAATTTTGATTTTTTTTTTGTTTCTAAAAAATCATACCGATTGTCATATCATTATTTAAACAATTCAAGCCGCCATTTTATCGTGCCAAATAACATCGATAGAAAAAAAATAACATGACAAATGTGATGCTAATTTGCTCTACCGAGCGCTCTACAATATAGAAAAATTGGTCTCCAGTGTATACAGTCTGTAGAGCGCATGGTAGAGCTCTGCTGAAAATTTCTCTACAGCTACTCTCCGACAAGCGGTAGAGTCGTAGAATTGAGCTATAGTGTACACACTACTTGTGGAGACTCTACAATCTACGATCTACTCTCTACCGAAAAAACGGTATAGCGGACACTTGGCTTTAGAGAGTGAACTTTAAATACTCGTTGCCGGTAGTTTCGAAGTAATACTAACCTTTGGGTTTGGGATTAACTTACTTGGATTCCACTAGTCTGGGAAAAAAGAAGACGTGAGGATAGTATTGGAAATATGCAACATGTTTTTTGAAACTAAAGTAAACACACGTTTCACGAATTTTAAATTTAAATTGTCTATGCCAGCGGATTCCGATTTAACCTCTGAAACTGTGAATAAATTTGTGAATAAAATTTATTTGAAAAATATTGCCCTACATTCCCAATTTTTTATTACGCTGTCCGAAAAGTATAATAATTAACCGAAATATTTCCCCGCCTTATATGTTTATAAATTTAATTTTTACGAGGCGTAAAACCTATAAAGAAACAATTACAAAACCCTTTCGCGGACACATCGGCATGTAAATAATTCGTCAACGTTTTCCGGCAGACTCGCTTCTAATTGAATTTTAAAATATTTATACATCCAATTACGATCCCAAAACATTTATCTCACTTCATGTATATCGGCTAGAACCAAAATTATAGCATGTGTCATTGTGCGAGCAATTTCTAAAAAAAATGTGCCCGCGAAATGTTAATTGTTTATTGAAATTGTCGTAGCAACGAAAGATTTAAAATTGTTCGTATAGTCGTATGACACTCGTTTTTATTTGTTTTTTGCCATTTATTCAGTGGCTAGTAAATCCAAACTGAGAGAAAAAATAATGTCTATACAAAATATATGTAAGAGTAAGTGAATAAACCACAGGCATGAAAATAAACTTAAAACGTCATAAAAATGGTAGCTCAATTTTTCTAGCAAAAAAAGAATTCAATTTGAATCTTTTTTTTTTTGACATTTGATACTTTTTCTGACATTTTACACGATGCAGATATGCGGAAAGTAACATTTTGCACATATACAGGAAAGTATATTTTGATGTTTGTTTTGTTGTGTCTGAGGCTGAAATGTATGAAAAATTGTATAAATAAAAACATAATTATTATAACATAATAATATTATTTTATATATATATATATATATATATATATATATATATATATATATATATATATATATATATATATATTTATATATATATATATATATATATATATATATATATATATATATATATATATATATATATATATATATATATATATATATATATATATATATATATACATATATATATATATATATATATATATATATATATATATATATATATATATATATATATATACATATATATATATATATATATATATATATATATATATATATATATATATATATATATATATATATATATATATATATATATATATATATATATATATATATATATATATATATATATATATATATATATATATATATATATATATATATATATATATATATATATATATATATATATATATATATATATATATATATATATATATATATATATATATATATATATATATATATATATATATACATAATAATTATAATTATATATTAAAAAATATTAAATTGTATTTATCATGTCGCTAGAATTAATAGCCGCAACAAATGCAAATTTATTGTTTGTAGCCGCGTATTTCTTCTATTTTGTTTTTTACAAAATGTCAAACAATGTATAGCGTTACTATAGTGCTGTCTGTAAAATTAATCATTTGCTTTCACTGTTTCGCGTTGCTGGTTTTCCAGCACTTTATAGCACTTAAAAAAAACGAGTGCCATACGGCTATTAAATGGTTATTGAATGGTAGTATTACAAAACCAAGTAATGAATTTTACATATTTTATTGTATTTATCCGAGTGTGCTACGCGATTAGTTTGGCTTTTATTATAGAAAATTTTGGTATTTGTCAAAAACTATCATAGCAACTGACCGTGATAATTACGGTGTCTTCGATTTTATCAAGTAAATGTCAAAAATTTGTATTCACAAATATTTATCATGGGTTTCGGATAAATAGCGTATGTAAATGATAGAAAGAGATATTTTTAAACGAAAATTACTTTTACGCCGCTTTTCAAAGCAACGTGACATTTTTGTTTCTAGAGTTCAAATTAAAGTGAAATGTTGTAAAAAAAACTCGTAGTATTGTTAGATTTACATTTTAATATAATTTACTATAAATCAAATGATTAACTATTTCTTTTGTTTTCATTCATTTTCTTTTAAGACTACTTAGTTTCAGGTTAATCTGACTTACCCTACGTCCCCACCTAACATAAATCATACCATTACCATTAACGTACCATAAGACTAAATAATTAAAGATGGCGGCTCGTGTGGTCAATAAACGATATATCTGACATTTAGAAATCATTCGGGACAATGAGTGTTTATGAAGTATAACCTCGATTTACACTGATTGTTTTTATAGAAATTTATTAATTTTAATATATATTTGCATTTTATTTTTAAATTGGATTTAAAAAAACCACACAACATAAAAGTTTGGACGTAAAAAAAATCATTATCATTATGACGCCATTTTGAAAAAAAAATGTCATAATTTTGTTTACCACCAACCTACCATCAAGTTATATCAAGACGGTATAACTTCAATGTTATGTTAACTTCAATGTTATGTTAATTGCGAGTCTTCACTATCAAACTGTTATAATAGTAATGGTATAACTTGACGTTAATGGCAGGTGGAGAGCATATGTTAAGTATGTATATCATACACGATTTAATCTGCTAGAAATATACTTGCATAATGCTATTATAAAATCTTAATTATTTTAATGTACACCAAAACTAAAATCGATAAAAGACAAACAAACAATAAATTATAAATAATTTAAATTGATAGAATATTAAATAATAAAAATCTTTGGATTTCGAATTAGTTTAAATTAATTGTTAATTCTAAATTCCAACTATTTTTATATAAATTTAAATGTGCAATATTGAAAACTTAAAATATAAATAGTACATATTGAATTTAAGCATAAATATTTGAAAAACACCAAAAATGATCGGATAATAGTTTTGATAGGATAATTTTATAGAAGTGGCTAAATGACTTACTTGTTGCTGTAAATCTGTTAAAAAAATAAATGAATTTCCTGAAATTAATTTTGACAACCTACTTCATGTGTTATAAAACTAAATTATTCAAAAATGTTCTATAAAAATAAACCCACACTAAATGGGACATCCAGTGACAAATTATTAACATAAAATATTTAATAGTTGGTCAGTAAAACGTTTTAAGTGCGATCACTTTAATATTGTAATTTTCTAATTTTCGTCTACTTAAATATATGTACTTCATATATGTATATTCATCTGTCACACTACAAGTATTTTTAAATTGTGTAAATCTGAATTTGCTGTTTGTTAATAAAAAGTCTATGCTACATTATATAATTTTAATTTACCACGAAAATGGTTTTTACTTCAATTTGTTCCTTTGATTAGTTCTTGTTTTGAGAATTCATATTATGATAAAATATCAAAAACGATCTTAAAACGATTTTTTAAATATGAACGGAACATGGTATCGAACACTTCATTTCGCAAATAATAATAATAAACCGTTTTTACAAGCCTTTGTAAAACTTTTTCTCAACTTTGACACAGCATTGTGACAGCATTACTGTCATTTTACATAAGTAGACAGATTTTTCAGGTATTCAGAGACATCGCAAAGCAAACCATAAGTAATCCCAATGGCTAGTGTCATAGAATTGCTAGAAATCCGAGTCTTAAATGTTATGACCGACTATAATTTGTATGCTGGGTAAAAGAGAGCTAAGGCACGATAGTTTTCGCATTTTAAGCATTTTCCCTTTCTTAATGATAGGGCATATTGCAACCACTTTCCATTTATCAGGTATAACATCGCTTCGCAATAACAACATTAACTATAGAATTATGTAGGATTATATGTACATATTTGTTTCTCGTTTTTTTAAATATTTTATTTTATTAATTTAACATTTCCTTTGTCGCATTCTCTTTGTCAAGCAATTCTAGCTTATTCTTCTCTATAGACCCTATTATGTTGCTCGATAGCAACACTGCACTCCAAATCAAACCAATCATGATGGACGATGATTGTTTTTCCCTGGGTAGCTATAATTTTCGTCTTCATTTTGGGCAACCTATCTTATTATGGCAAAAAAAAATTCGCAATACAAATATGACAGAAGTTTTTTTGCAATACAATATTATCGCAGACAAAAACAATGTAGCATCAATATCTCACTTATGGTATTATGACACTGGCTTTTTTCTGACTTTTTTAGCGGCTAGGAAAGATAAACTAAGCGAGAAAAATAACAGGTATACAAAATATAAACATGTGTAAGTGAATACAGCATAGTATATATCAAAATCGTTACATGTCAAAAAACCAGCGTAGCTCAATTTCTCTAGCAATTAAAGTAGGCAATTCTAGCAGAAAAGAATTACATTTTGATTCTTTTTTTTACATACGCACTTTTTATTTAACTTTAAATTTAAGATCAATAATCTTTAAATATAAACAATTGTAAATAAAATTTCGCAATGTGATAGTGATATTGTTAATTTTTATTTTGTTTATGTTTTGGGATGTTGACGCAAGTGTCATCCATTATAATAATGTTGTCTCCTGTTTCTTTCTCTGTCTTGCTAAAATTGGTTTGCAGCACTTAATAGTACTTCAAAACTAGCCAGTGTCATAATACCATTGCACAAATATTTTTGAGAAATATTCAGTTATATATTTTCCGCATGCTACTATCATCAAATACTATCGCAAATAAATATTTCGTCACAAAATTAAATTGTTTTCTTTATAAATTTAACTGTTAATCAGTAAAAGGCCCTAAATTCCAGACAATTTGAAGGTGTAACTAGTATTAGACGATACGTCATTCATATCATTTACAGAAATCCCTCACATTGCGCGGGTAAAAACTGCGCGTTTTTATTTAATATTGCGCAGTTATTTTTTAAGAAGTAAAAGAAAAACAAGGTATATGTAACTTTTTATTTAGGTATTTATTTAAATGTACATAATGTATGTATAATTATTTGCCTGTTAACCATAATTCTTTCATTTCCTTTAAAGAATTCGCAAACAAAAGCCAACCACGCTTTGTGAGAGATTACTGTATATGTCCTAAGGATAGAAAAAAAGGGATAATTATGCAAAATTACAACAAAAATTTAGTTTTCTCACAAGGAATAGATACAAAAACAAAAAAAATCGAAATCCAGGTAGGAAATAAATTTTCAAATAAAAATATTGCATATGTCATCAAAAATGCGCATTTGTGATGACTTATGCAATATTTTTATTTGTAAATTTAAAACGAGATTTTTTCTGTGATATTTGTGATTTGTAATATTATTGTTTGCGATATTTGAGTTTTGCGATATTTTTGTCTGAAGAATTATTTTTTGCCTTTTCACTTACAGCAATTTTATTAACAAGTGAGCATTCGACATTTTGGTTATGTGATTATTTTGTCTGCTATTATTTATTCGCCATAATTCTGTTTTCAAATTTTATCTGCGAAAATACGGCCCCATTTTGGTATTACTTGTCACTTTTTCTGGATACTTTCTTAGTCAAATAGATAAAGTGAAAAAATCGAAAAGTCGTTATTGGTAAAAATAATGATAAAATGAATCAATGAATGAACAAATTGAATTTTAGTATCTGAAAAATTGGCTCCCTACCGTATTTTCGCAGATAAAATTTCGCAACTGAAATAAATTATAGCAGGAAAATTACAGTAGGCAAAATAATCGCATAACAAAAATTTCGAATGCTCTTTCATCAATTGTTCATAAAATTGCTGTGAGTAAAGAGGCAAAAAATAATTCCTCAGACAAAAATAACGCAAAACTCAAATATCGCAAACAACAATATTTCAAATCACAAATATCACAGAAAAAATATCTTTTTAAATTTACAAATAAAAATATTGCATATGTCACCAGATATGCGCCTTTTTGATGACATATGCAATATTTTAATTTGTAAATTTATTTCCTACCTAGATTTTGATTTCGTTTTAATTTTCATATCTATTCCTTGTGAAAAATAGTATTTTTGTTGTAATTTTGCATGATTATCCCTTTTTTTCTGCTATCTTTAGGAAATATACCGTAATCCCTCGCAAAGCGCGTTTGGCTTTTTTTTTAAATTATTTAAACAAAAAACAAGGAATTTTGTTTAACAGGGAAATAATGGTACATTCATTATATGTAGTACATTTTCCATAAACACATAAATAAAAAGAAATATGTGTGTACGTTTGTTTTCTTTTACTTCTTAAAAAAATAACTGCGTAATAAAAATGAAGTTTTTAACCGCGCAATGTGAGGAATTTCTGTAAATGATATGAATGAAAAAATATCGTCTAACGTCTAGTCACACCTATTACTGAAGGAACTTTTACTGATTTGCAGTAAAATTTATAAAGAAACCAATTAAATTTTGTGACGAAATATTTGTTTGCGATATTTTTGTGTTGGGATTTTGTTGTTTGCGATCATGGTAGCATGTGCGGAAAACATATGACTACTTATTTCTTCGAAAATTTTTGTGTAAACGAAATATTGATGCTACATTGTTTTTGTTTACGATATTATTGTATTACGACAAAAGTACTGCCAAATATTTGTTGCGATATTTTTTTTGCGATTATGAAGTAGGTAGCCGAAAAATCCCAGTTTTGGAAAATAGTGTGATAATAGTATACCAATTTGTGAAAATTGAAATTTAACATATTGAAAAATACGAAAAATGTAAATTGATTGCATTTCGTTTTTTCCGACGATGAATCGGCCTGTATATACTGGTATTATGCCTTCCATTAAAAACTTTAGGGTATCCAAAATTTAATTTCAATACACACGAAATTATAAATAGCATCTTAAAGGCATTCTATCGACATGTAGCAACAACAATCCTATATTATTTATCAGTTTTATTTAGCTGCGCTGATCTTTGATCAGGAAACAAATTAATACACGTATAAGTTACTGAATAATTTACAACTGTAGGAAAACTACAAATCAAAAAGTATCTTTTACAAAGATGAATTATCTTCTCCAGCCGAACATTGCTTGTTTGACAAAATACGCCAAATGGCGCATTACCCATTTTAATTTTTCTAAAATATTTAGTTTTAAGTTTTAAATCAAGACTAAATAAACAAATTAAAACCCCATTTAAATTAAAAACAGAGATCACTAATATATACGTGGATCCATCAAATTATTTTAAAGTTTATTAAACGTTCATAAGTTAATTTAGAATTCCGCGGATAGACAAGGCAGGAATGCCATCTTTCATATTTGATAGTTTTAAAAATCCTAAAAAAAAGTGCGTATTAATCTAATAAATATTTAAAAATAAGCCAAACACTGAGAGTGATCGCATTATAAAAGATACTATATTGCATGTTTCCTAAAGAATTTCATAATCTGTCGTTTTATTACACGAACAGTTTCTAAACGAAACTATATATTATGTAATAATATTTTTTTATATATTAAAAAAAACCTAAATACCGAGAAAACCCGTCTTTGGTAGTTTAATATAACCTCCAAGTGAACATTTTAAATATTACGAACAGCATGCAACTACTTAAAAGTATGTTAATGGAAAGAAAGTAATATTTACATCAGACAAAGCGTATCCAATAATTTAGCGACTGTGCAGAGTATGCAGCATTTTCGGTAAAAAAAATTTTTTTGCAACAATTTGAGTGCAGATGGATGAAAAATACATTAACAGGCGCTTAATTTAAAAATTTTGAAAGCAAAATTTTTGTAATATTGGTCTGCAAATCTTTAGAAAATATTAATAAAAGTAAGAAGCACCATGGTGTAAATGTAGAGTTCTGCGAATATGCTATTTTAATTTATATAGCTTAGCTAAACTGAGTACAGTTGATTATATTAAAATGGTGCGGTATATGAAATTGAGATTATCTGCAAAAGCTTCAAAAAAGACGCCAAACACGTAAATCTACCTATTTACTATAAACTGTATTGAAATGTCAGTTTTTATTCGTGATGGTTTAATAAAAATTTTCGGTGTTTCTTAAACTTA
The DNA here is from genome assembly GCA_963556175.1 of Tipula confusa. Classification (NCBI taxonomy): domain Eukaryota; kingdom Metazoa; phylum Arthropoda; class Insecta; order Diptera; family Tipulidae; genus Tipula; species Tipula confusa. The sequence goes on from OY744476.1 coordinate 124,830,992, forward strand.
TGATATACATAAAAATACTCGCTATTTAAATTTTAAAAAACAATGACACAAACAAATAATAAAAATTGTTGGTAAAACTAAAAATAATTGTAGTCGATTTACATTAATTGGATTTTATATATTTCTAGTGCAGAATTATTATTATTATTATTATTATAATTATTATTATTATTATTATTATTTTTATTATTACTGTATTAATTATAAGGGAGCAACAACTATTGGATTTTAATATTAATTAATGTAATTAATAAATAATAAATATGTATTTTGTTGTTTTAATTTTATAAAAGACAAAAAACAAATGTTTCACTATGTAAAAACTAAAATAAAAAAAAAAAAAGTTCGGTGAAATAAAAAGAAAAACTATTTTATTTCATTAATCAATATTTGCATTTATTTTAAGGTTATATAAATATATATATATATATAGTAAAATAAATAAAATTGCAAATCAATAATTAAACAAATTATAAATTTCAAACTATATATACGTATATTAAAATTTAAAAAAAATTAAAGTAAACAGATAAGGAATTTAACAAGAAATTTTACTCTTTTGTAATTACTTATTTTTTTTTTCTTCTCTAGGTATTGAGAATTTTCCGATTAGAATACATAAAAATTTCACTTAATAACATTTTGTTATTGATTTTATTTTTCCATAAATTAGATTTATTAAAATTAATGATACAATGTCAAGTTATGAAAGTTTGCAATTTTTTTACCATCATTTTTCATGGAGATCACACTTTCATTATTACCAGTTGATAGCATTATTTTACTTTAATTAAAAAGCGACAACAATATCATTTGCGACAAAGTGCATATTGAAAGAAAATATGTATCTTTGATTGTTGTTATTATTATTGTGGCTTCATGCTAAAATATATATGGACACATATTTTTCATATTTTTATTGTATTCGAAAATCAATTTCAATTTTGTGAGTGTTGCCAACAAAAATCTGTTAACGTCAAACAAAAAATCTAAATACTGAAGGGGTATATTAATAAAAGGAATAGCTATATAGTACTGTTAGATATTCACCAAAGATCTATAATGACTAGTATATTATGCACTACTAAAATAAAGGAAAAAGTAATTCATATTTGACATAGAATATGTGTTTGTTCAACACAGTCTATTTCAATTCAAATATTTCAAAGAAACTGTGCACAAATTATCGATTAGATTTTTACTTAAGCGTTGGTAAATCACTCATAACTCGGTATTTGAACCATTCGCAAGAATTATTTTAAATTTCGAAACATCCAAAAATAATTTTAGGTTATCAAATATTCGAATAGCTAATCAAAAATGTATATGTCTATATTCTATTGTGTTCCTTATTTAGTCACGAGCTACTTAAAGCCTTTATTAAAAAATATACATATATAGTTTCGCTGGGTGAGTGAATAAATTCGCTGTGAATTTATTCGAATAAATAAAGTTTTCCAACACAAATTTTTGTTAGAAAAAACAAAATAATGTTGGAACCAATTTTTGCATTTATGTTAGTTGCTATAAAAAAGTATCGAGGAGAGTATTTTTTATAGCAACATTTAATTCATATACGTAAAATTTGAGTCCATGATTTTTTTTTGTTTTTTTTTTCACCAAATGATATAAATTAAATGTATATTCGTATAGGTTACAGCAAAAAAATAAATAAATGGGCTAAGTCAAAACCTTGCTAAGTTTATTTATGTTATAATAGTTTTAATGAAAAATTATGAATTTTATTGGTTATATGTTAACTCAAGCTCTTTAAATTTAGCTATACAATGTATAGCTTTTTTTGCCCCGTTCTGGTTCTCTAACAAAAAATTGTTGTGCAACAATTTTTCATAACGGAATAGAGGCTTTACAAATTCTTTTCAAATTCATGTGAAGTGACAACAATTATGCAACATTTTGAAACAAATTTAATACTATTCACTACTGTAACCAACCTCCATGAAAAAAGTTTAATTTATCATTATTTTAAAGAACTTGCATGCTTTCTTTTGAGTCTAAAATTATTATCGAATATTAAAAACTACTCTAAAAATTCCATCATTGTCATTACTTGGACGTGATAAGTTTTCATCATAATTTTCAGTTAATAGACAAATTATTAGGTTAAATAAAATGAATTGTTTTTAACGCATTCCGACCAAACATTACATTTAGTTTATGAGTTAGCATTAAGTATTATTTTATTTGAAAATTTGGTAAACTGTCGCAAAAAATGTTGTTATGTTAAACGTTTCAAGTCAAATTGAGGGCTTGCCGTTACTGGTTTGATCGTATTTAGTATCTGCACAATCCATGGTTCATATTGTGCTAGATTAAAATGGTGCCCCATGTATTTCAGTGACACTTCCATTTCAGTGAGGCAGTGTTGTATTAATTCAAATAATATTAATAGCTGATCGTATTCAGATGAAGAATCATCAAAACTTTCTCCACTGCGACAATTGCTCGATTATTTTAGTATTAACCTCGGATTTAAGTTTTGGATGTATTTTCAACACTAATAATTCTGTTAGACATTCAGTCATTTTTCATTTTTAAACCTCTATCCAAAATACATTTATTTTCTTTGACAATATTTCAATTGGAATATATTCCACCAAAGATGTTACAGAAGGACACCTCACCTAAAATAGCTTCAAACAGAGTCCCACAATTACAAACCCCGAGCTAACATTACAATATAATAGCTAACATTACAATATAAACAATATAAACATTACAATATAAAATCTAAAATTGCTTTTTAACTCAATTTCAATTTCACCATTAAATATGGTTACAATTCATCTAATTCACGAAGTAATGTAATACTGAATACTGGACGTAACTAACAATTAGGTACTTTTACTAAAGACGGAGGAAGATAATCGGAAACATAATCGGTAATATATTCGGAATCTCCAATAATTTAAGTTAAACAAATAATTAAAAGATGCACTTCCCTAAACATTGACCTACATATCAGCCTAATTACCATTGAATTAACGAAGAATGTTATTAAATTTACAGTAATACTATATACCATCTCTTAAAAACTTTTTAACTTACTAAAGGTAACACTTTAATGAAGCATATGAAAAAACACACACAATTAATGCATTGCAAGATATATTGAAAGTGATGTCGTAAATGTCTAGTGGTCGTTTTTTCCTCAATTTAAAAATGTAAAAGTCCATAAAGGATAACGAGTTTACGTCAAGTGAATGATTTCAATGTATCAATGGGAATACCAAAAATAATTTTTAGCAAATTATAAAAGACTAAACTTTGTTTTGGTCTGTGGTGTTCAAAAGTGAAGTCATTTTTAAATCACTAATGGATCAAATGAGTGCACGGCCATTGTAAAAATGTCAAATAGAAAAGAACTCGTTTTGTTCGTTGACTTTACTATACTTTCGTATAAATATTTAAATTGGTTAATACAAGCCAAAGAGAGTTTTTTGGTTTTTAAATTACTTAATCTTAAAAACTAAAATATTGTTTGAATTTTCAAAAAATGCGGAGCAATCCATCACGAAAACCAAGAAACAATATCCTTATCGGGTTATTCTTAATATTTTTGTGAGGTAACAAAAAATATTAACCAAACGCTTCACCCAGCAATCTCCAAGTATACAAAAATAAAATAGAATACAAAAAATGTTTCTTCCTAGAAGAATAAATTACTAAAATCAATAATTTCAATACTATATATTCCCAATGCATTAAAATATTCCTAATTTTATTAATACCTGTCCATATCTGTTTTAATGAACCATTAGCATTGGCACATCACATATTAATAGTTAAGACAGGTCAATATTATTTACCACCCATACGATATTATTGTGATTACTTTGTTTGAAAAATGGAACAAAAAAGAAAAACACTCATATCAAACACTACAATAATATCGATTTTAATTAAATTATTCACAAAACTTTTAACATTTTTTCCTTGAAGTAAATTGTCTGAACCTTTTTTCATAATTTTCAAAACATTAATACTTAATTCATTTTTTTACACAATCTCCATAAAACAAAAAATGTTTCCATTACGTTTACCAAATTTGATATTTTCTAAAATACATTTTTCTTTTTATTTTGTTTAAAATTGAAAAACAGAAACAAAATGTCTTCTTTGTAAAAGTTTTTTTTTATTTGCATATATTTTTTCACACTTTGACGTAACTAAACACAATGAAATAAACATGGAAATGTCACAACACAAGAAGCTTTTTCATAATGAAAATGCATGTTAGACGAAAAACGAAAAGATAAAACATAACTCGTATAATAATACCCCTTTTTGTTTCAGCTTCTTTTCGATTATTTTAGATGTGCATAGGAATACAAATTAAATTTAATTTTTTATTTTTTTTTTCTTAATCTTTTTAGAGTTTTTCTTACATTTGCTTAATTTAGTATTGTCTATTTTCTAGTTTTATTTTTCTTCGCAGACAATCCTTACACAACCAACTATACAGAAATAAAATGAAACGAAAAAAGCGATGAAAAAAAACTGTAATGGTGATTTCACCACGTGACGTGTGACGTCAAAATGGAAAACCTTGATTGTATGAAAAATAATAAAATGGAAAAGGAAGTTTTTTGTTGTTTGTCTGATGGAAAGAGGCATGTAATATAAAATAACTTTTTATTTGAAGTATAAATAGGAGTGATTCTGTGACGCAATGCATCTAAATCGATATTATATGTTGGATGTTTATGACAGAAAATTAACATGGCGCATACCGACGAGAGAAAAAAAATACTTGCAAATACCAACTATCGTTGTAAAAATATATTCGATATTTTTTTTTCCTTTAAGAATAGTTTTGATTGAAATGCTGAAATAATCTTAAATGTCTTTTTCTTAAATATTGATTTTGAGCAAATGACGTTTATTTAAATGTTTCATCAAAATAGTTTATTAGCTTAATTTTACATTATTCGGAATTTCTTTTTAGAGTAGGTGCCAAATATTTAAATTGTTTCTTACATCTTGCAAAATCAATACTGGATATATTTATATTGGTTTCAATATATCGTTAATTTCTACTGCCTGTGGTCGAGGAGTATTCCCATGACTAAAAACAATCATGCAAAACGATGACAGTTTTTAGTATTTCAACACATTAACCATTGGTTCAACGTGGAAGGTGACATTATCGAAACATTTATTGGAAACGTTTTTACACACATTTTTGGAGCTTCTTATCGCTCAAACAAAATCTGTTTTCGTTAATTTACATCTAAAAATGACTGCAGTAACGTGTTAAATTTATTTTTAATCAATTGACAGTTTAAGGCACATTTTTGCGTAGTTCAATCTAGACACCATCAGGGTGGTGACCATATTGAGAGATTTTCTGTGCCAAAAAAGACATATTGAAACGATGATAATTAAATATCATTATGAAAAGCATTGGAAAGCCAACGCAAAGCGAACAAAGTAAATGTTGTGTGGATGAACTTATGTTGTTTGTAGCACCAAAAAGATTTCAAATCATTAAGGCACCACTAATCTCATTACAAACATCGAGCGTTTTTTAGAAATAAATTAATTACAAAGCTGTCTCTACAACATCATCGATAAATAAAGTCTACTGAATTATCAGTTTAACTTTAGAAATCAGTGCGACGATGAAAGTGGAATAAAAATTATGTTAAAGTTAAACATAATCTTATTGTTGTACAGCTATAAATATTTATGCTGTAAATCTGTAAATTTATGAAACAACTGTATCAGATATTTCTTAATTTCCAGAAAATGTATGACTCTACCTTTTCAGAGAGCTCACTTATTTCTTTAAAATATTACCTTAGGAATAAGACTTCAATTAGCCTTGGCATACCATGGTTTTAATTAGCGAGATTTCTCCCATTCGAAAAATCAGGAATTTAATAAAAATTTATCGCGTTCATGAAGAAAAGGCACAGCGAGTGCATTGGGTCGGTTACTATAACCATGCAAGGATAGTGTAGCGATCTCTGATAGAAGAGCTGTCAGCGGGGTTTGATTTTCATAGTAGAGGGCTGGGCTTCTATTGTTTGTTTAGAAGCTGGATTGTTGACATTTTACGGGCTAGTAATAGCTGTTTATTTTTATTTTAAAATACTGTTTATTTTCAATTTTTTACTTTTTTAAATTTAGTCAAAATAAAGTTGTTATTAAACCAATTGTTGGGGTCAAATATTTATAATGCTTAATTCAGAACTTAGTGCCGAAACATCTAAAATGAAAAAAGCGTTTGGCAGATAACAGAAATTTAAGAGGATTAATCATTAAATAATAGTTTAAGGCATAGTTAGCCTCTCTAAATCATTAATGACAAACAACCTGGTCTAGTTAAACAACTAGACGAAATTTTATTCCCATGATTTCTAATTGTTTCAGCAGGTTTTGTTGCTCTTCTCCTTTAAGTACTTTTACTATACCAGCCAAAGTATAACGGTTTAGTCAAGTAATAGGACTGGTTGTAATAGAACTGTTATAAATGATTTAATTTTATTAGCAGAGCGAAAAATAAAGATGCTTTCTTTACGAGTGATACTAATATATATACTGTTTATTGCAACAGTAATAGATCTTGACAGATGAGACTATGAAGATCGTTCATAACTTAACAATAATATGGGGTGCGGGTATACTTTATCAACAATCTTACTTGTTGATTAAATAAATAACAAATTTAAAAATTAACGTTACAAAAAATTAATTCAATTAAAAATATGTATATGAAAAAACAATTAAAAGTTGATTTTCAATTATTTGAGATTCTTCAACATAATTCCATAGATTTGACACACAAATTATGTTTGTCCTTAGTGACTACTTTTGTATAACTGCTCGCAACCATTTCGTCTGTTGAAGTGTATTGTATTGCCGAATGTGATGATGTCGAATATCCATGTGCTTGCTTCCTGGTTGATAAGCATCCATTTCAGCCAAAACATATAGCACTTTGATTGTCACAAAAATATTTACCGGCTTGCGCAATTTGGGATCTAGTACATCTGCCAATTGCTTCAGCCAGATAGCCTCTTGGGTTGCTGGGGACATTGACATGTATTCGGCCTCAGTACTAGATAATGCGATGGTTGGTTGCCGTTTACTGGACCATAAAATAGCTATATTTGCTAATTTAAACAGGTAACCTGTACAAAATCGAAGTTTATCTACGTCCGATGTCCAATCTGCGTCACTAAATCCATTAATTGAATATTCATTAGTCTTTTCATACCAAAGTTTGTAATTAATTGTACCATATAGATATCGCAGGATTCTTTTCACGGCCTTCCAATGCGCACTATCGAAATTTGAATTGAATCGACTTACATCGTTTACTGCAAAATTTATGTCTGGTCTTGGACATTGTGTTAGGTATCATTGTGCTAGATTTTTCTTTGCCATCTGACGTCATACTTATTGAAAGTTTTTGATTCAAGTCACTAGGTTCGCAAATCTGCTTACAATATTTCATTCCGAAACGAGTTAATATTTCTTTTATGTACGAGGATTGGTCCAGTTCAATGTTGTTTTCATTTTGATGTATACGAATACCCACGCATTCCTTGACAGTACCTAGATATTTTATCATGAATTTCGTGCAATAAAATTGCTTAAGCTTGATTAAATCTGGTTCATTTTTCCAGAATATCATCAAGCCATCTTTATACATAACAAGTTACTATCAAATCCAATTCTTGATTAAAATAAATGCACGGATCCAATTCGGATTTTACCAAACCAAATTCCTTTAATGCAGTTTCGAGTTTAATATTTCACTGGCGTCCAGCTTGTTTAAGTCCATTCATGGCTCGATTCAGTTTACATGCTCTATTCGTACCCTCATTAAAACACTATGGATGCTTAATATATACACCTGCATCAATGTCGCCTTGTAAGAAGGCGGTGGCAGCGTCCATTTGATAAACTTTCAAACCATGCTCAACTGCCAAAGCCATTAAAAATCTTATCGATGCATAACGAATCACAGGCAAGAAAGTTTCATTGAAGTCTACACCATGTTTCTGTGAGCAACCTTTCATGGCCAAGCGAGCTTTGTAATCCGTTACGTCACCGTTGCTATCGATGTGACCAAATTTTATGTTTTTTTCAACGATAGAATTTTATCCTTTCTTTAGGAGCATGTACCATGTACCACAGTGGATCCAAAAATGTTAATATGAGATACATTTACTTTGATGCCCATCCATACTTCTTCGGGAATTTTGTTCACTAAAATTGATGAAATTGTTTTGTTGATAATGTAGGCTGGCATAACAACTGCTTCAGCTCAAAACATTTTTCCTAACTCAGCATCAAAAATCATAAACCTTGAACGTTCCACAATTGTTCTGTTTATTCTCTATGCGAGACTATTTTGTTGAGGAGTGTACACATTTGTAAATTGATGCTGCATACCGTGTTGTTCACGGAAACTTTCAAACACCTTGGAACAATATTCAGTACCATTGTCAGTTCTAAATTTCTTTATTTTGCGACCAGTCTGATTTTCTACGTACGATTTGAAATTAATACCGCATACATCTGAATGGATTAAATCAATCACATTATCTCAACGCTTATCACTAAGCTTGAAAGGGAAGCGCAATTGGTTGCCCATTGCACAAACTTCACATTTCGTAATTTTATCATTTTCGAACATCATTCCATCTACTACTTTGTGCATGTCACACAGTATTTTGTAATTTATATGACCGAAACGTCTTTGCCATATTAATGCACTGCTTTCTTTTGATTTTGACAACAAACCTTTATCACTGGAGGTTGAAAACTTGAATACACCATCCTGTGACTGACATTGTGCAAATAAATCACCTTTTTGTCATAAATTTTACCACCCTCACTATCGAACACAATTTTATTTCCTTTTTCGACAATTTTACTGACCGATAAAAGATTAGCTCCTGATCTGTCTACAATTGAGAATGTGAACTAAAAGTGAACTAAAAGTTTCGTTTCAACGCGGTCAGAGCCAACGTCGATTTTGATTCACGTAACATGTCCTCATTATTTTCATCTGGCATTTTATCATCATCTGGAGACTTTTTAATACACTTATGCCATTTTTTATAACGAAATAATTCTGCATAGCAAAACACCACATATGATAATTATCAGCACCACGTAGCTTTTGGATGTGAAAATCCGATTTGCTATGCTTAATCCGGCCATTTCCTTCTCATAAAACGTGTTGATGACGATACTAATTTTACGATAAATGTAAAAACAATTTGAATCGCAATTAAATCCAACTTGCTTAGACAATTGACTATTTAATTGTATACAACAAATGTATTAACGATTTAAAATATTCGCGATGAATTCAATTAACGTGGTGCAATTTCGGTTTGATGATAATGATAAATGATAAACTTATCATCGATAAAACACAAATCGCGATTCCCTTTTTGTGTTAAATAATAAGCTTGTGTCAGATTTGGTGAAAATATTAAATATTTTATCATTTCGATTTTGTTGCTAAAAAGTATTTATCGCCGATGATAAAATTACTGTCTTTGCGCCTAAATTTATGTGTTTCGTATGTTGTATCATTGTTGATTTTGATAATGGTAAATTTTGAAAAACAATTACGTAGTTTCAATTTTAGCAAATAATATTTAATTTTAGCATAATAATAAAAACAATTTGCTTCAATTTTACAAAATAATACATAAATTTATATAAATTTGTGTATACAAAAAATCTATTTCAAATTTTGACATACATTTTATTTAGGTATATAAACATATATTACACTGAACTGAAAATGTATAACAGTTTTCACTGACATCATGCGTAAAAAACTCAGAACTAATGTGTTTTATCAATTTGGTAAACCGGAGTCGCTTTTTCGATGTTGATGATAAAATAAAACGATAAAAGCAAATGAAAACATCATGATAATTTTTTTTTTTGCTTTATCATATCATCGAAACAGAATCGAACCCGGCCCATAACCTATTAGCAGAGCGAAAAATAAAGATGGTTTCTTTACGAGGGATAAAAAAGCAAAAGTAATAGATCTTGACAGATAAGATTATGAAAAGCGTTCATAATTTAACAATAATATGGGGTGCGTTCATACCTTATCAACAAATTTGCAAGCATGTAAGTTAAGCACGATGCAGATAGTAAAGGTTAATAAAGCAGATCTGTATTCATGCGTCCTTAATTTGATATGATTCCGGTATGTAAAACTGGAAACTGCAAAACAGAGGAATGTACTTCGGCTCAAAACAGAGTTTCGAGCTGAATTAAAGTAATCATATTATAGAAATGACAACTATGGGAACCTGTTGTAGATTCGAATCTATTAAACATATGCATACCACGTTTATCTATACCAATAAAAAGAAATTTGAATGATGGTAAATTAGAAAACAGAAATTTGCAAACGGAAATAAAAACCTTTTTCTTCATTTATATAATGGAAGTTATCAAATCATCTTCTCAAATCTGAATTACTTTAAAAAAAACTATGAAGGCATTGATGCACTAAAATGATATTCCAATTGTTACGGAAGTAACGCTGAACAATGAATAATTCTATTTTCTTATAAAAATCGTTTGAATCCACCTAATTTTAAAACGTCACTTTATAGAGGGAGAAACATTTTGATGTTGCTTACCAACATCTTTGTTGAAACAAACCAATGTCCAAATCATATGGAAAATAATCTGTGTTGACATACATAATTACAATGTTTGGTATACAGGACAATATTGCAATACCTCGCTAGTTATTAAACTAGCTACGAGAACTCTTCTTATAAATTGATATTACTTAAATAATTTTTCGATAAATTGATATTACTTAAATAATTTTTTTAAAAGCGAGGAAATACAGTTCATTTTACATGGTCACTTTTCATTTATCTACAGAGCAATTGGCGCAGTGGCTAAAGCTGAGGTGTTTGGGTCGGGAGGCAACGGGTTCGAATCTCAATGGAAGAGGGTTGATAGAGGGATTTTCAATCACTTGATTGCGATCGGTGATGGCGATGAACACATCTATGATCCCCTGTTGGAGTGCCAAATCCATGAGCCGAACCATCGTCCAAGTCAGCACAGGCTGGCTGGAGTAATGCAATGTGCAGATGGATATTTAAAGTTATTCGTGCGCTTAAAAAGAGTTAATTACAATTTATGAGGTAGGTTTAAATTGTACCTTTATAATTAAAGTATCAGCTCTTATTCCTTTTAGAGCTAAAGTTCGAGGACTATATAGTGGATGGATTTTACATACTGCATCCATACTGGATGTTTAAAACGAATATGGAGTAGCTCCCATTGAAAAAATTTTGAAACTCAATCAATTCAAAAAGTTTGTGGGTTGCTTTAAAATGTCTAAGAATACATTAAAAATATGCGAGTTTATGTGAAATAAAAAAAATGCAGTCACGATGTTGTTATAGAGTTTTATAGTTGCGAGCAAGCTATAGGATCGGCCATCGATACTCTTTAAACTCATACTAGAATACATTTTTCGTAAAACATCTAAGGACAACATATTTTACCGTACTAACGGTAGATCCTGACATTTGGAGATGATTTCTATGAGATTTGACTGAATGACATCGAAGCAATAACCTATGACAAGTATTTGTAGCATTTTAAGCTTCCGATAGCCTAAAAATCATTAGTTCTGAACTAAAAACTTTTCTGGTTACTTAGAACAATGTAAAAAGCTAGTTTAGGATCGAATCAGTGGGAGCCAGATTATTGATTATTGACACAGTACAAACCAGCATAATGAATTAAAAAACCGATTATTATTGTTATTAATATTATATGTGTCTCTAGAAACTTATATTGACAATGTTAAAAACCATGGCTTAAGCGATATTATTATAGAAGTCGTGGAATTACATCAAACCAATGCATTTAATACGGGAACGGGAAGCTTAAATATCAAAGAGTAGAGGTTACATATAGCATTAAATTAAGAGGGCACCAAAATGCGTTTGATAACAGGATTTATGAAAAATAGAATTTTTTTAAACGTATTTTTCACATGAAAATTGCCGTAAAAATTAATTTAAATGCGCAGACATTTTAAAAAATAGTTTATTTATGAGTGATTAAAATATCAATCAATAAAATCTGTTCTATATATCTTTAATTATTGTTTCAATATAAGGGTTATAAAAGACTTCTATTTACAAATACAACTATAGCCTGTGCCGCCAAAGTGACGCACTTTAAAAGCACTTATAATTAAAAATTAAAAACTCTCAAAATACAATCTAATTGATCCCGATACAGAATTATCAACTAGGTGGCGTCCGATTTCCGTGGTAGTGTAGTAATTATGATTAGTTCGTTGGCTGTCCGATTTATGAAAACATTTTGATTTAATTTTGATATTTTAACAATTTTATGTTAAAATATCAAAATTATGTGGTAATGAATAAATTTTCGAATTTATTCAGTTTTTTAAATTCGTTCCATTGAGTTACTAATAACTAACTGAAAAGTCACCGAAAGCTCTCACCTATGAGGCAATAGCGGAAGCTTGAACTATGAAAAGTTTAGTTAGAAAAGTCGATTTTAGGCACACATCATCAATGTGAATACATATTACCGTACCATTGAAACGCAGCTAATGTGTCGAAATAAAATTGGGAAGCCCTTCTATACAAATTGAAAATGTGTGTATAGTGTATGTTTATCTAGATTCTAGACTGTGTCCGAAACCCAAGATAAATATTTTTGAATACAAATTTTTGACATTTATTTGATTCGAAGATACACAAATTATTACGGTCAGTTGCTATGAAAATGTTTGACAAATACCAAAAGTGTCTATAAAAAAAGCCAAACTCATCGCGTAGTGTACTCTGATATACAAAAAATATATAAAATTTACTCCTTGGTTTTGTAATAATACCATTCAAAAACCACATAAGAAAAATTTAAAATTTTTCGTTGCTATGACAATTTCAATAAACAATACACACAATTAAATGTTTTTTTTTTTTTCATAGTTTTTATACCTCATAAAAAATTAATTTAAAAACAAATAAGGCGGGGACAGCCTAATAAAAAATTGGGAATGTCCAAATTCGGACGTCTAATTTTAATATTTTAATTCCGCACTCTGAAATTGGACGAATAAACCGAAAAAAAATTAAATCGGTCGTCTTTTTTCGGATTAGCCGCTAATTTTTGAATTCGTTATAATAATCTGTATATGAATCTTATAATTTATGTGTTTTAAATTTTTAATCACGTGTGTCTTATTTTGTGTTTTCCATTTTTTTGTCATAATTAAGAATAAAAGTAATTTTCAAAATGAAAATGAACTTTAATTCAAATTTTTAATTGTTTTTAAATAAAAATTCGAAGTCCTCGATTAATGTTTAGTTTGTCTAATTTTATCCCCTTGCCATCGTGGAAACCGTTCTTTATGGGTTTCGGCAAAACCATCAAACCATATCTTTATGTCGGCAAACCATATCTTTATTATAAGCCGTATTCATTGCATACTAATGCTATTCTGTCATATGGACATAAGAATGTATTGTAATTTGTAAGTTAAAACCGTATATGTAAATATATTACAAACAAAACCAACAATAATGTATTACAAGCCTGTTTGTTGCATCGAGGGCGCAGATCAAAACCCTCTTTACTACAAGCCGTCTTGTAACTTTCGTTGACACACATCATCATGTATTTTTAAAATGTATTTGTGAAAATATATACTTTAGATGTATTGGTAACTATCAAAACTCCATATAAAATTAATAAAAAAAATTGGAAACGCATGCGCATTATTTGATTTTATTGTTTATTTCTTTTACACAATATTCGCTACATATCCCGACACGATTTTCTACTTGCAATACAATCAAAGTATATATTTTTGTATAGCATAAGTATGCAAACAATACGGCTTGTAGTAAAGAATGTTTTGGCGCAGATACTCTCTCACATTTGTCCATCTAAACTTGATTGTGTTGGTGCGAGAAAAGCATAGAAATTGTTTGTTTTTTTTTTTTTAACTAAAATTTTATAGTGTACCGATTACCAATAGTTTCAACTATAGATGGACACAAAACCAACACAAATGTTTTATACAAGCCATACTGTACCAAAACATATGATCAAACCCCTCTCTATTATAAAGCCGTCTTATAACTTTCTTTGACACAGATAAACAAAACCTATATACGCAATTAATACACTCAATTGGTGCTATGAAAATCCAGAACCATCTATATTACAAGCCGTATACTTTGCATACTCATGCTATACAAAAATGTATATCTTGAGTGTATAGTAAGTAGAAAATCGTGCCGGGATAGCGAATATTGTGTAAAGGAATATTGTGATAGCGAATATTGTGTAAAGGAAATTAAATCAAATAAAGGGCGTGCTGTTACAATTTTTTTTATATGAAGTTTTGATAGTTACTAATGCATCTAAACTGTATGCATTCTAACGGTATTTGTGCATCAACATGCGCCAACGAAAATTACAATACGGCTTGTAATATAGATGGTTCTGTGAAAATCCATACCAAAAAATCTTTAATTTTCTCATTCCTACTACCACTATTTAACATTTTTATCTCTAAGTTACGCACACTATTTAATGTGTATGGATAATTGAGAATTTTTTCGTCTCTTTTTTTGTTATTTGTGTTTTGTGTAGGAAAGAGATAACATCAATTTTGCCTTTTAATTTTTTTTTTTTTTTGACAACTTTTGCTCTGTTTTGTTTTATAGTATGGAAATGTTTAATTTACACTATATTCTAAATCATATATCGACACATTTTTTACTTACGATACAATCTCATGTGTATATGATTAAATAGGATGAGTGTGCAATGAATTCGGCTTGTAGTAAATATGGTTTTGGCACAGATATAGCGTAAAAAAAAAACAAAAAAATATTTTTACTAACACTACTAGTTAGTTAGTAACACTACTAGTTAGTTTTTTATGTTATTTTTGGTTTGTTATTTGTTATGGTACCAATCAAAACCAACACAAATGTATATACAAGCCATGAAGTTGCGATACTTATGCCAAAAAGTGACTACTATACCTAAGTATTAGTGTTGTGACGTAGTATAATTTGTATATACTTTTATTATATGCTTTGATGTAAATAAAAAATGAATACGAATGGTGGAACAACAGTATGTTGCAATCTTTATGACAAAGCAAAAAACAAATTTATTATTTAACGAGAGAGAGAAGTATTGTTATTATTATTTACTTCATTATATACTATACTATATACTATGAATTTAGAGCAGAATGGGCAGTGCAAAATATAATTTTTGTTTCGTTTTTTTTTGTAGAAATGTTATGTACTTTGAATTTAGAGGAGTATGGACAGTGCGAAATATAATTTTTTGTTTCGATTTTTACTGTAGTCAAATTCACTAACACATACACAAAATAGTAGTCATAATATGTTTTACTTAGCCAAGCTTCATGGCTTGTATAATATACATTAGTGTTGGTTTTGTACCAATACTATTTTATTGAGGCCGGTATGTAGTAGTAGTGTACGAAAAAATGAGTTGGTCTTTTTATAGAGACGTTTTTGATAAAACTTTTGTGTTGGTTTGGTATAGATAATTGAGTATTTTTTCGTCTCGTAATTTTGTAATAAGAGCCAAGTTTTATTGTATTTATTTGATTCTAACTACAATTGCCATGTGGTCGATATTTGAATATCGACCACATGGCAAATGTAGATGCATAAAATGGGAACGTAGCGGTAAATTGGGTGAAATGGAAACGTGTTGTTGAAATTTATTTTAAGATGAAGAAAGGAAAAACAGGTTATTACATTTCGGTCGAATTGATTTGCAGGATATTTATTTCATACTAGCAGTGGTCGATGATAATAAGGAATATAAAGTAATAATTAAAATTCTTGATGATTATTTAAACCCAAAGTCGAGTTCTGATTCGGAAAAGAAGAAATTTGGAAGTATGAGACAAGACAAAGAAAGTATAAATGAATTTATATAAGGACACTGACGAGAGAATAAGAGAACAAATTTTAATTGGAAGTAGACATACTAATTTATAAGAAAAAGGAGCAGTAAATTTAAATGAATTAATACAAATGGTCCATGCGATGGAGATAGCCGAGCCAAAAGTCAAAGAATCTATAAATAAATAAGTAGATCATAGCGGAGAGAACATTTATAGTAATCGAAACAATTTTAGATATCGTAGTCAACACAGAAATAATAATTGCTTTGCTCCAAGGTGATTTAATGATAGCTGCTGTAAAAGTTTTTCAAAGTATAAAGAAACTGAAGAAGGCAGATCAAATAGTAACCATAGAAAAGGAAATGTAACTGTGGACGAGACGACCATTATGCACGAGACCGCAAATGTCCAGCACAGGGTCGTAATTGTAATAAATGTCAGAGGAGTGGACATTTTGCAAAAATGTGTCGGAAAACAACAAGCACAAAAGTTAGACTTATTGAGAAAGATGAACCAGGAAGCCGTGACAGTGATGCCAGTCAAGTTTTATCAGTGCTAAAAATGCATGAGAATAATGAGGGAGCGATATAGACGTACAACTTCAGATTGATAGTAGCATTCCACCAGTAATTTAACCATACAGGCGTATACCATTGCCGTAAAAAGAAAAAGTCTCAGAGAAACTAAAAGAACTACTGGATAATGACATCATAGACAAAGGTGAATTGATCATCGGAATGGATCTCACCACTAGTAGTGGTACCGAAGGACTAGGGGAAAGATATGCTTTTATGCGTAGACATGAGAAGGGCAAATCAAGCCGTTAAAATTGGAATTCATCTCTTACTAACATTCGAATGTGTTTTACCTAATTTGTCTAAAATTACCACCGTCTTCAAAAGAAATTACAACATTTATCACACTAGAAGGGCTGTACATGATGAAACATGATGAAAGGTTACATAGTGTTCTATCGTTATTTAAAGAGAATGGCTTAGTATTGAATGAAAAGAAGTGAATTTATAGAAAACCAGAAATCATATTCATGGGTTACGTAATCACAAATGATGGAATTAGACCAACGGAGAGCAAGATTAAAGATATGCATGGAATTCAGAGCACCAGTCAGTAAAGAAGAAGTACGTAGTTTCTTGGAACTTGTCGATTTTGTGGGTGGATTTATACTAAATTTAGCAACAGTTAGTGAGCTGTTTGAGCTATTAAACAGGAATAAAGAAACATTTCGATGGGGTCTAGAATAAGAAGATGCTTTTCAGAAATTAAAGAATTTGATAGCTGACGAAACACGGTTGGGATATTTTGATGTGCCCGATAAAAGCAGTAGAATAAATGATTTTAGTCCAGCAGCCTTTTGCGCGGTTAATCAAAGAGGACAAGAAGCCTTACCATGTAATTGCGTTTGCATCAAAAAGCTTAACAGAGACCGAAAAAAATATTCACAAACGGAAAAGGATGCTTTAGGGATATATGGGGCGTCGAAAGATTTAGAATGTACGTAACAGGAAAAATAAATGATCTAATCACCGATCATAAATATTTGGAAACTTTATTTAAGCCGACTTCAAGCCTTGTGCCAGAATAGAACGGTGAGCGTTAAGATTACAAAGATTTCATATGAGAGTAAGATGCGGAAACATATAATGTTAAAGGCGAAAGGTATATCAAAAAAATACTGCAAATGACCAAATTGAAGGCAGTTAGTTTAGAGGATATCAGAGAAGCAACGGAAAAAGATGAGGAGCTGTAGTGTTTAAAGCAAGCGTTAGGATCGGGCCGATGGGAAGGTGACATAAAGAAACATGATCAATTCGCGCATGAACTAAGTGAGGTTAATGGACTAGTTCTAAGACACAATCGAATAGTAATTCATCAAATACTGCAGAAAAAAGTATTACATTTAGCGCATAAAGTTCATCTGGGAGAAAGTTTAGTGAAACGTCGTTTACGAATAAAAGTGTGGTGGTATAATATGGATAAAGATGCAGCGAGTTTTGTGAAGTGCTGTAAAGGATATCAAATAGTTTCATCAAATGTAACACCGGAGCCTTTATACATTTCTCAACTACCAGAAACTTCTTGGGATCAAATAAGAGTAGACTTTCTGAGACCACTACCGTCAGGTGAAAATTTGTTAGTAATAATTGATGAATATTCAAACTATGTTTAAGTAGAAATCATGCGTCAAACCACAAGCGAAAATGTCATAAAGAACTTCAAAAATATATTCACAAGATTTGGGATTCTAGACATTATCATTACGGATAATGGGCCGCTGTTCAGAAGTAAGAAAATAGAGGATTATTGTCAAACTTTTAATATAAATCTAAAGCACACGATACTCTATTCTCCGCCTACAAATGGGTCAATTAAAAGGCAAAATAAATCAATATTAAAAAAGTTAAAAAAAGCACAAACATTGGTGCTGATTTTTTAGCAAAGTTTCGTTTACTAGTTGACCTGCGTGGTAAACGAATTCTTGACTCGGCTACTCGACTAACTATCAATGCAATGACAGTTTCTGTTGATAGTCCAACCCCGAAATACTTAGTGGTTGAAAATAAATACGGTGATTTGTTAAAGAAGTTTCCCTCCCTTACCGAATCACCAAATTACAACAATCCGTCGTACTGGATTGTTATAATTTGGTGATAACCTAGTTCACCATATCAAGACCAATGGTCGCCTTCCTTTTTCAAAACCACGTCGACTGGATCTAACCAAACATAAGGCAGCACAACATGAATTTGCACACATGGTCGAACTAGCCATATGTCAACCGTCGTCTTCTCCGGTTTCTTTACCATTTCACTAGTACATAAGACAGTACAGATTGGCGTCCATGTGGTGATTATCGTCGACTTAACGCCATAACGGTATCAGATCGTTATTCGATACCACATATGCACAATTTTTCAGTGCATCTGCAAGGTTGCAACTTTTTTAAAAAAATTGACCTAATCAGGACGTAACATGAATGCTAGTAGCAACCGAAGACGTGCCGAACACGGCAACCACTACCCAATTTTAGTTATTTGAATTTAAACGAATACCTTTCGATTTTCGAAATGCAGCACAAACCTTTGAACGCTCCATGAACGAAGTGTTAAAACATCTTGATTTCGATTTCGTCTATATATTGATCTGAGAAGGAACACATCAGTCATGTAAGACAAGTTTAAGAGACTTGCAGAGTTCGATGTCAAAATAAAGACATCCAAATGTGCTTTCGGCGTTCTAACACTTAAATTCTTCAGCCACTACGCATCCGAACAAAGCATAAAACCTTCACCGGAGCGCTTAGTAGCCATACAACAGTTTTCAAAAGGTACCTCCATCAAATCGATTCAGAAATTCATTGGAATTGTGAATTATTCTCATTGCTTTATTCCACGGTTAGCTGAATTTCTCAACCCCATTCACGCACAGTTGGCACTTTTGGACAAAAAACCAAAAACAGCCAGATATTTTTCTTGGCCTAATGAATACAATAATTCATTCATCAAGGTAAAAAGCGCAATTACCAATGAAACATTGTTGACACCCCGCATCGAGGATACTCGGTTTAATATCACAAGCTACGATTTTAATACTGCGTAGCAGCGGTTTCGACAGAGAACTATTAGCTATCTACTCAGCCATTAAACATTTTAGATATTTTGTAGAAGGTCGAATTTTCACAGTCTATACAGACCATAAGCCACTGATTAACACCATACTTACAAAGGCGGATCATAATCCACGACAAATGAGACATTTAGATTATATATCCCAATTTACAACAGATATCCGACACATTTCAGGTTAAAATAATGTGGTCGCAGACACCTTGTCACGTGCATGTGACCCACAGCCTACCTCAATCAGCAACATAACTAACTTACAAAAAATATCAGAGTTACAACGTGCGGACGATTAACTGAAAACTCTGATAAATTCATCAAAACCTTCAAGTACCAAGTATAAACTTAAACTTGTAAATATCGCTGGTTGCGAATTATACGGCGAAACTTTAACAACAAATCATCGAGAATACATTCCACAACCATTAAGACGTGTGGTTTTCGAAACAATACAAAATATTTCGCACACCGGAATACGTGCTTCACGAAGACTTATATCCACGCCTTATTTCTGGGCCAAATTGAATATGGACTTGAGGAATTGGACAACAAATTGTTTATCATGTCAAAAAGAGAAAATTCACAAGCATAAAAAGACTCAACGTGGGCAATTTCCTTTGCCATCGTCACGGTTTCAACACATCCATATGGATCTAGTATAGGTTCACTACCACCATCAGAAGGAAACCAATTCATCCTCACAATTGTTGATCGTTTCACACGCTTTCCTGAGGCATATATTATTCCCGATATGACTGCTGCTAAGTTGCTAAAATATTTTTCCAACAATACATATCAAGGTTCGACGTACCTCTTAAAATAACGACGGACCAAGGCAGCCAATTTGAGTCAACACTTTTCTAACAGCTAACAAAAACTATCACAGCTAACTACAATACTAGGTTTCCATCGTATTCACACTACAGCCTATCACCCGCAAGCAAACGGAGTGGTAGGGCGCTTCCACAGGAAATTAAAAACTTCACTCAGAGATGGAGATACCAAGCAATGGAGCTCTGAGTTACTAATCATTCTGCCGGGTATCAAGGCATGCGTTAAGGAGGACCTTAATTGCGGCCCAGAAAACCTAGTGTACGGCCAGAGCCTCATACTTCCAGGTGAAAGTTTTTCAAGCCCAAATCTTCAACCCAATTAACGTCAATTAACTGACGGCTTCATACAGAAATTTCGCACGATTATCAAGCATCAATTCCCGCAATCTTCAATTTCGTATTAGATAGTAACATCATTATGTCGCAATTTATCATTTGAAACCAGTGTACGGGATTTTGTTGCAAGTTAACAAACTATTCGCCTTTTAACGCAAACTGGCTGACACCTAGCGATTTTTTTTCAAAACTACGGCAAAGGTGGTCAAGTAGTAATAGTTTTTTGCCAATCAAAGTTGCCGGATTCTAGTTGAATATGCATTATGACATATAAACAAATGCTGACCACCTTTGGCTCTTATAGTATGTAGCGCCACCCGCGGCACTTTAAAGGCGAATACCTAACACTCCATGTTATCGGAGATGGAGTGAAGACACGTTTGTAAGCGCACTCACTGCTAAGGGAGTATTGTAGCTTCGGTAATTTAAAATAAATTAGAAAATAAATTAAGCACAAAGCCAGCACAAATCAACTAAGTTATTATTAACGCGTTCGTTTAATTGAGAAATTGCTCAAATCATACGGATAGAGTATTTCGTAATCAATAAAAAATAAAATTACGAACAGCCAATAATAAAATTTGATATTAGAAGCAAGCATGATAAATGAAAATTATAAGAAAATTTCATTTTATTTTAAACATAGAAACGAATTGTAATGCTATAAAGTTGTTAATAAATAAATAAAATAACTATTTAAAATATGTACTATAATAGTATAACTATTTAAAATATATAACCAAAGTGTTATACCAGCGCAAAACAAAATTAGCGATAAAACAAACGCCGAATAACCTAATTCATTGTTTTTTATTTTATTTTAAAATATAATTTTAAAAATTGATATATTGTTGTCACATTATTATTATTTAAGTAGGAGAAAAAGCCCGTGATACGGGCCCGGGGAAACCTTTTAGTAGTTTTTAGTTGCTATTTTGTTAGTTTTTGTTAATATTGTTTATATAAAAGAATTTCTGTTCACGAATTATTTTTCATGTATACTAACCGTGTGAGCTGCTTTGCTAAAAAAGGAACGAAATCTTTGGGCAGAATCAACACTTCTTTTCTGAAGTTGTAATTTGTAAACACGAGCTACCAAATCATGGCGGAAAATCATGGCGGTATCTCCTCAGAAAACACTCCTCAGAGTCGCGGATAGATTCTTGCTCTACCTCACACAGCATTTTAAAAAAGTAGTCTAATACAATTTACACTGAGTAAAACGTATGACTCGCGAGTACTCAGGTAAAAAATGTTTCGACTTACATGAACCGTATATTGAATTTGCATGTATATTCATTTTCCAACATGTAAAATCCGTAAAAGTTGATTCATCAAAGTCACCCGTCGGCTCGAGTATATTGTCTGTGTAGTAATACCTTTATTTAACCATCTCTATTTTTCGTTGCTGTGCAAGAGTAAGTTCTTCTTCTGTTATTCTCGGTCGACGAATTTTTTATAATAATAAAATAATTTATTTAATATTTGTTTGTTTTGTTTGTTTATTTCTATGCAATCTGTTTTGGGGCCGAAGCTCACCCAACTCTTTCGCGATTAATTAACGTCCTACTTTACGCCATTATTAGCCAAATCGAGGACGCGCGAATACAGGTTCGCGTTTCAAATATCCATCTGTACATTGCATTGCTCCTATTTTTTATATGAATTTAGTTCTAAATCAATATAGGGAGCACATCAATAGTAAAATCAGAAGCGAAAGAGAGAAAAAAAAGACTTATAAAAAAGGCCTTTCTATTTTGTTAACGGCTTTACCATATTCGGCTTTATTAGCAAATTATATAGTAAACGCATGTTTATATTGATTAATATTGATTTTTTGTTTTATAAAAATGATTTATGTTCTTTATAAATGTTTTTTTATATTTATCTTATATTCGTCTTGTATTGATACTACAACACCGTATCGTCCTTGCGTTACAATCCCTTTTCATTATTCGCCTTTAAAATGCCGCGGGCGGCCGGCGCTACATACTTTAAGAGCCAAAGATGATCAAAAATTGTTTATATGTCATAATGCATATTCAACTAGAATTAGGCAACTTTGAATAGCAAATAACTATTACTACTTGACCATCTTTGCCGTAGTTTTGAAAGAAATCGCCATGTGTCAGCCACTTTGCGTTAAAAGGCGAATACGCTTTTCATTTTAAAATTTTTTAATTTTGTTTCGCTTTTCTTAGAGGATATATAAGCTGACAAATCCAACGTCAAGTTTTTTTCTGCATTTCATTTGATATTTCTCAATTTCAGACTAACTCAATTTGAACCATGGAAAGATACACAATCGAGCAATGCGTTAAAGTTATTCAGGCTTATTATGAAAATGGGCGTTCAAATCAAAATGCATATCGTGCATTTCGTGATTTTTTCGGTCAATCGGAAAAATCGTGCAAAAATTTAAGCAAACCGGATCTGTAGAAGATTTTAAAACACCAGTGCATGCTCGTACAGCTCGTACTGCAGAAAATATTGCTGCTGTTCGCGATAGTGTGGCTGAAGAGCCGTCCACCTCAACTCGTCGTCGTGCCCAACAATTGTACCTCTCACGCTCGTCGTTGATGAACATTATGTATAATGACTTGTATTTACACGCTTATAAGGTGCAATTGACTCAAGAACTAAAGCCTCTTGACCATTCCAAACGTCGTCAATGGTCAGAATGGTGGCAAGAAATGGCAACAGTGGATGATCAATTAACAGTGGATGATCAATTTTCGAAGAAAATCATCTTCAGTGATGAGGCACATTTTCACCTCAGTAGATTCGTCAATAAGCAGAATTGCCGCATTTGGGCGAATCATAATCCAAGAGTTATTGTCGAAAAACAAATGCACCCACAAAGAGTGACTGTTTGGTGCGGTTTATGGGCTGGCGGCATCATCGGGCCGTATTTTTTCCAAAATGAGGCCGGTCAGGCAGTTACTGTGAATGGTGTTCGCTATCGTGAGATGATAACGAACTTTTTATAGCCCGAATTGGAAGATATGGATGTCGGCGATATGTGGTTTCAACAGGACAGTGACTTGCCACACAGCTAATGAAACAATAGCTCTTTTGCGCGACAAATTCAATGGTCGTGTTATCTCACGTGGTGGCGATGTCAATTTGCCGCCAAGATCATGTGATTTGACATCATTGGACTTCTTTCTTTGGGGTTATTTGAAAGAAAAAGTGTACGTCGATAAGCCAGCAATAATTCAAGAGCTAAAGGATGAGATAATTCGGCACATTAACGGCATAGAACCTCAATTATGCCTAAGCGTCATCGAAAATTTGGACCATCAGATGGAGGTGTGCCGCCGAGGTCGCGGCGGCCATTTGGCCGATATTTTGTACCATACATAATTGAACCATACCATATTATCATAATAAAAAGAATTGACAATAATTTCTTAAATAATTTGTGTTTTATTCAAAATCAACATCGGCCCTTGAAATTTAACCACCCTTTACATATGACCTTTTACACATGGATTTTAACCAAGAATAATGTTAATGTCTGTATAATTGGCAAAATTTGATAAAAATGACATCAACAAGTATTTATAACTTAACGTATTGTCTAGTAAAAAACTTGATGAAATTTACAAATGTAGTTCTGTAATAAAATCGCAATAAAGATTCAAATATTCTTGCATAACAAAATAATTAGATTACCGTAACTTCTCTAAGTATACAAAAGTAAAAATTCTGTTTTCTCCTTAATAAGAAATTAATAAATAATTAATAACATAAATTAACTAAACATAGATAAATAAAAAATAATAAGTTTGATTTTAGTCGAATATGTAATAATAAATAAACGTGGCTTACCTTCAAAATCGGGAGTCGATTGTAAATCTTCTTCAGAACTGCTAAACGGTCGATCATGCACTGGATATTGAGCAGGACTTTCTAACGACCGTTTATTTTTCTTTATGTCTTCCGTCACTAAATTTATTTTTGGTTGAGGCGCTATTTGATGTGGCAGTTTCGGTTTTTGTTGCAACAGCTCATGTTCTTTTTTCTGTTGCAGTTGCTGCTGTAACTGAATTTGTTGCAACTGTTGTGGTTGTGGTAACTGTTGTTGGTGTGGTTGCGGTTGATGTGGTTGCTGTTGATGGTGCAAAGTTTTAACACCGAAATGCTGCTGTTGTCTTGGATGCACTAAATGAGGATGTTGCCTCATTAGTCCATCGAGCTCACCCTAAAAAGTTTTTGAATTAGTTATATATATATAAATGTATATATATATATACATATATATATATATATATATATATATATATATATATATATATATATATATATATATATATATATATATATATATATATATATATATATATATATATATATATATATATATATATATATATATATATATATATATATATATATATATATATATATATATATATATATATATATATATATATATATATATATATATATAGGATCATTCCATATGGAATCGTACATGAGTTGCAGTCGATATCTCAAAAATTGTTCGAACTATTTTTATTCGATTTATAAGTAAACAAAAAAATATTGTAGAAGAAAATTTTTTTCTTCTCTCTCTCTCTCTCTCTCTCTCTCTCTCTCTCGAGTTACACTCTCTTAAAGTTTTCACTTTTTCAAGGAGTTTTGGGTACATGTATTACATTTTTGATGATATTTTTAGAACGGTTTGACCGATTTTAGGTTTTTTAACGGTTTTTAAAGCTACAAAACTATATAAAATTATAAAATTATTAGTTTTTAAAAAGTTTCAATTTTAAAAGTTTAGTGATCCTTTGAATCGGTATTTCTTGTTACCTCAATAACAAAAAAAGTATTTTTTTTAATTTCCGTAAGATCACTTGTTAATAATAACACTTTATTCTGTGAAAAAATCAGCTTAGCACTAGAACAAAAATGTTGAAATATAGGCCTCTGAAATCAAAATTGTATATTCTTCCGTACTGAAACTTATCTGTTTTCGGAATTTTCTAAATGTATAACTTTTGAGATCTATAAAAATCGTACCTTTTATTCATATTTTAATATTAAGGTAGATTATGCTAATTAAAATGTTACCTAAAATTAAAATAAAGTGGTATAATAGTAATTTGTAATTAATTTTGTAAATTGGTTTCCATAAATTTTACAAAAATGCCGTTTAAATTATGATGTAACTCATATAAAAATATATATATGTATATATGTAGTCCGCATCGACGTAAGAATCTACAGATTTGTAAAATAACTGAACGTGTTATATCTGCAACCTGCAACAACTGAACACAGAAAATTATATTTGTGGTGCATGTTGCGTGTAAATATTGAGAGTAACCGAAGAAGTTTCAGATACAACTAGCAATCACACCACACCAAAAGAAAGAGAAATGGAATCAGTTAACATGATTCAAATTGAGGAAAATGAAACTATACTGCAGGCTAACCAAGTTATAGGAGCATGTGGATTAAGCCCATTAAATAAAACAAAATTGGGGTGCAAAACATATGGATAGGAAACAATACAGAGGGTATCTTTAATTTTAAGTCCAGCAATTCAAATTCCTGATCCAAGCATCCCAAGTTCCTCTGGCATCAGTTTTATTAAAAACGAATAGGATTCAAGAAGGAAACGAAACAAAATCAAAAAATGTACTTCCTAACCACATTGCCAGTTAGTTGGAGTGAAAAGCGTATAGAATAAGAATTTGGAGTAAGTAGATACACAAGCAGGCAAGTGAAACAGCTAGTTGCTACCAAATGCCGTTATATAGTTACCCAGATTCTATTAAGGGTAATCCAATATCAGACTATGTAAAAGGTAGAATTTTGGAACATTATTACGACAACGAAATAAGCCGAATATTGGCGGGCATGACAGATACAGAGAGCGTCCGTGAAGGCGCAATAAAATTTAAAAACACTAAGAGGTTTATGTTGCTTAACTTAAAGGAAGCATACCATAAATACAACCCACAAAGTGAAGATGATCGGATTTTCAAAATTTGCAATGGAACGACCAAGAGAACGTGATTTGCCAGGAGCTTCAGGGGCAAATTCAGTATGCATTACACATGAAAATGTATGTTGAAGTTTTAAAATATGTAGTGTGCAATGATAAAAATTATGATTGCTGCACAAATATATGTTCTGTTTGCAATACAAAACTTGATGATTTCATAGCGGAGATTTTTATTTTTAAATATTTGTATTATTGTTTGCTAAAATGTATTAATGTTTACTAACACAGTTTAAAGAAAATTTGAGTAGGAAGAAATATAAACTATTGATTTTAAAGGCCTGTATTTCAACATTTTTGTTCTAGTGCCAAGCTGATTTTTTCACAGAATAAAGTGTTATTATTAACAAGTGATCTTACGGTAATTAAAAAAATTTAAAAAAAATACTTTTTTTGTTATTGAGGTAACAAGAAATACAGATTCAAATGATCACTAAACTTTTAAAATTGAAACTTTTCAAAAACTAATAGTTTTATAATTTTATATAGTTTTGTAGCTTTAAAAAACCGTTAAAAAACCTAAAATCGGTCAAACCGTTCCAAAAATATCATCAAAAATGTAATACATGTACCCAAAACTCCTTGAAAAAGTGAAAACTTTAAGAGAGTGTAACTCGAGAGAGAGAGAAGAAAAAAAATTTTCTTCTACAATATTTTTTTTTTTACTTATAAATCGAATAAATTTAGTTCGAACTATTTTTGAGAGATCAACTTCCAAAATCCCATTTTTATGTACGATTTCATATGGAATGATCCTATATATATATATATATATATATATATATATATATATATATATATATATATATATATATATATATATATATATATATATATATATATATATATATATATATATATATATATATATATATATATATATATATATATAAATGTATATATATATATATATATATATATATATATATATATATATATATATATATATATATTTATATATATATATATATATTTATATATATATTTATATATATATTTATATATATTTATATATATATATTTATATATATATAAACATATAAACATATATATAAACATATATATATATATATATATATATATATATATATATATATATATATATATATATATATATATATATATATATATTTATATATATTTATTTTTTGTTGTACTCGTTTAGTTTGTATAAACTTTTGTTATTGTTATAATTTAACTTGAGCTATTATTTAATTTAACTCCCTTCATAAAGCATGCACTTATTAGTTTTAAATTTTCAAAACCAGTTTTTAATTCATCCTATTTTACATAAATTTCGATGTTGCATATAATTGATCATTAGAGCAAGCTGTTCATCCGGCTACGAAATGATACCATAGAACTATAACGGCGGCGGATGTGTGTGTCATTATTTTAATTATTCAGATTGGGATGTTATGCAAAGCAAAGCTCAGTTTCGATCTGATGAGGAATCATAATAATTTGTTAAAAATTAATTGTCATCTCATCAAGACATGGCGTATGGTGACCGAGTGCTGTGTGAAAATGCTATTTTACGCTCTATATATATTTATATACTGTACATGTAGCGTTAGCGAATTATATGAATATGCACGAAATATCTGAATAATTGTTTTGTGTATGTGTAGCGATGGTCGCTACTTACTCTTTTAACTTACTCTTCTAAAATACGCCTTAAAGAAAAGTGCCAATTATTTTTTTAAGCAAACAGGAAGGCTTTGTTAATAAGGAAAATATTGAAATATGGATTTAGACGAGCTGTAATCTTAGTTTTACAAATGTAGTTCATGAAATTGCAACATGTTTGTTTTGGATGTCTTTGATTGGTCAAAATTGAACATCCCTAAGATTGGATCCGAAATGGAAAATATTATGAATTGTAATAGTTAGTATAATCTCTTTTTCAGTTTAATGATTTATTCATTACTTATTGTACTATAGTCAATCTCTTATTTTAAAATTCGTAGTCTTTCATTAAATTAACTGTTAAAGTAGCACTAACTGACAGAATCCATAAAGCAGGATATTTATGTATTGTATATATGAATATATATATATATATATATATATATATATATATATATATATATATATATATATATATATATATATATATATATACATATATATATTATATTTTATATAAAATAAATTATTATACTTGATAGAATGTGGGGTCATCATCAGGATACACATTTCCGTGATGTTCCTCTTGATCCATTGGTTGATTTGCATCTGTATAATAGGTTCCAACAATCGATTTTTGATTTTGTAAATGAACAAATGGCTGTTGTTGTTGGAGTGCTTGATGTTGTGGGTATGGTTGTGTTTGAAGTCTTTGGTTATTGTACTGCTGGTCTGCTGAATATGTCATAGTTTGTGGAAGAATGCGACGTGGACCTGCATTCAACATATCATTATTTTCTGATGTTGATGTTCTTCGCGTAGGAGCTTCTTGTTGGGAATATTGACGGCGTAATAAACTACCAGACCGTTGAATTGGTAAATTTTCCTTTTCAGCTGCACTTCGAGCTCGTTCTAATTTTGGTCGTTTATCTGACGCATCTCGTTGTTCAAATGGAATCTATTTATAAATAATATAATAAATTAATATTCGATCTTGAGCATGTATTGATGACAAATTAGCAAATTAAAAGGTAGTTAAATATAATTAAACTCACACTACTTTTGTCACATTCTATTCGACCTCTAGTTATTCCATCAGGTGATGTATTTTTATTAATCCATTGCCCAGTTTTTGATAATAATTCTTGTTTTTTTCGACATAGTATACAAACCCAAATAATTTTATTACTCCTAAGTGTGACTTTACCACCGCATCGGGCACAGCATCTAATACTACAATAATGGCATACATGACCAACTCCATCAGCAAATTTTGTCTTTAAGCATATATGACATGTCGCATCTAATTCTACACCAGCTTTTTTTTGTTGTTCTGATCGCTGTCGTATGCTATCTTCTAAAACCGTCACCTCATCTTGCTTCCTCCTAGTTTTATAGAAATTGTGTAAAACATATATTTTTAGTGTTGATGTTGTAAATTGGTAAACTTAAGATAATTGGAAGAGATTTATTAATAATAACAAAATTGCATGATGTTACAAACAAAATAGAAAAACATGTAATTTACTTTAACGGTTTATTAAAAATAAAAACTTCAATTTAAAATATAATTTTATTAAATAACTAAAATACGACCTAAATTAGTAACGATAATTAGATTAAACTGCTTATTGAAATAATTTAAATCTTCCTCAAACCCTAGTTTCCTCCATAACTTTCATAGTTTCTCATATATTTGCTATTAAACTTGGACTATCTTCTAAACGATTTATTTAAAATATTAATAAATATACATATATTGATTACCAGTCAACAATAGTGGCACTATCTACAGTTTCATACCACAGCCAGAAACACTACTATTTTAATCCTCATTAATTATAAATTACTTTGTAAATTAAAAATTGCACCTAAATAAAATAGTAAATTAAAATAAAAAATAATGTTTACCTCATTATCTCATTTTCTCTGTCTTCTTCTTGTTTTTGTCTTTGCATAACTGATTCAATGATCGCCCGTTCCTCGGGCGTTAAATGAGATAAATCCGGCATATCAGCCATATTTTTTTTTAAATTAAATTCACAAATTAAATTATTCTAATTGTTTTAAATCCGAATTTAATATGATATTAATTTTTATTTGTTGTTACTTTTGTTTCAATTTAATTTTAAATATTATTTGCAAAATAAATTACTTATTTGGTAATAAATTAGTGATCACTATTTTTTATTAATATAGTCTTTATCGTTTTTATTATAATTATCAGATGTATTAGTTCTACTAAACTTTGGTTTCAATTTATTTTGGTGAAAATAATACGTTTCCATTTTGAGGTTATTTTGATCTCTATATGAAATATTGCAATTGTTTAAGTGTAACAATTTATTTTAAATTATAACATTAACTTGTTGATTTATTTAATCCACTGCGGCTTTAGTTTAATTTACTATTGTAGTTTTTTTATATGAATATAGCCATAGTTCTGCAAATAGTTTAAATTTCCGCTGAAGTACTCGTGCTGAAAAATATTTGTATATTAATAGTATTAACTAAATCAATGCAAACGTTTATTTGTTTTTTATGTTTCGGGAAATCCCTTAAAAAATAAAAAATAAAATGTTGCATATAAAAAAACACACAATGTAAAAGATTAATTTCGTTTTATAAGTAGCTATTTTTGTAAAATACCAAACATTTGTTTGAAACCCCAAAATACAGGTCAGAATATTTATAAAATCGTAAAGACCGAAAACCGTTGATAGATCCAAAAATATGATGCTTTACTCTTAAGCTAAAATGGTTTGACGTAAAATATAACTCGCCCAACGACTTGAAAATTTGAAAGTTCTGATAACTTTTTTTATTAATACATCTTTTAATTGACATTATGAAATGGCAAGCACAAAGTTTTAATCACATATTATGTTTAGGAAGTATATAGGTAGTATGACTTTAAAAAAATTTAGTTTATAGTAAATGAATCATTATAGGAAGGGTAATTCCTCGTTACGAAGGCCAAAATTATAATCTTAACTAAAATGTTTATAGACAGTTTTAGACTACTTTCTTTAGGTCTATGTTACGGTCACATCTATTTCACTATTTAATAAACGATTCCTCCACTTAAAACGATCTAAAACGATAAGTCATTTGCAAGATGTAAATAGCATTAACAAACACCACTGGGGTATGAATTGTGTGTAAGAACTCGTTTGCGATGCTAAATTCGTAAGATTTCAACACATTTTGTAATAACATTTTCTTATTATTTTTAATTCCAATAATTGTTAATATCATTTTATCTAAAATTATAATAAAATATTAAAATAATATCATTATTATTGTATTATTAAATATAAATAAATAAAATATTTGTGTTTTAGCGAAATACTTAACATCAAAAATTAGTAGGGGAATGCGCATGTGTTTAGTTTGCTTTGTAATTGCAAAGGAACTGTCCATATTTTCTAGATAACAACGAGAGTAAAGTATATAGCATATCTTATTAAACCATGTACATATATATATATATATATATATATATATATATATATATATATATATATATATATATATATATATATATATATATATATATATATATATATATATATATATATATATATATATATATATATATATATATATATATATATATATATATATATTTATATATATATATATATATATATATATATATATATATATATATATATATATTTATATATATATATATATATATATATATATATATATATAAATATATATATATATATATATATATATATATATATATATATTATCTTTTAACAGATTCATTCATGAAGGTATCACAGCTGTTATTAAAATTTAGTGGCTACATTATAAAGTTACTTGTTTCAAGTGTTGGCAAATCACTTATGTTTTATTTTCCATATTAAGCCATCTCGCAATTGCCATATAGGTTAACATTTTGAAGAAGCAAAAATTTCTATAAATCGAAGTGATTGTCAAAACGACGTTGAAAATCTCAATTACCAAAACTTTAACATTTTAACAATACCATCATTATAATTACCTAATTTTACATAAATAAATCACTTTATTAATTGGCTAGAATCTAACAATTTATTCATAGATTTATTCACATTTTTACTATTCTAGAGAAAACTAAAATTCGTAAGTAAAATTTTAAAAAAATATGGCTGACACAATAAAAAAATGAAATTCTCACTTTAAAGTTTCTTTTTTAAACAAGAAAAGCTGTTTGCGGTTTAATTTACTCATTTTAAGTTTCAATACTTTAATTTATAACATTAAAATTATAATTTTTCTTAATAACAAAAAATAATCGAAAATATATAAAACATTTAACATTAAATCTCAAAATAACACTTTAGAAATAACAATTTTGAACTAAATGAGTAAAAACTTTTTGCTATATGCCTTTTTCCGACGTCACTATGGAATATTGATTTTTCCAAAACTGTTATAAATGATAAAAAAAAACAAGAAAGATAACAAGATATGGAATCAAGAAATAAAACTCGCTGTCATATAAATTTATAAAAAAAAATATATTCCCACACATAATTTTTGAGTGGTATAATTTTAATAAGAGTCATAATATTATTTGTAATTTTAAAATATTTTTAATATATTTAAATAAATTTACAGTTTTATATAAATTAACGTAAAATACAATAAAATTTTCCGCTAGTTGACTGTAGCATAAATATTGTAAAAATAACTCTATTTTCCCGAATACCTGTAGTGTCCTAATTTATTAATTAAGTCACAATTTATACCATTTATAAACTAAAGAAAATTGTATAGTTTTGATTGAAAATTATAAATTAATTTACATGCTCAAATATATGAACAAAATATTGAATAAAATTGAAAATATAATAAAACCGTGAATTGATTATCGATTAAATTGAAAATTTCATTGAATCATTGTATTAATTATACGAAAATTTAATAAAAATGTGATTTTAACAATTTAAAACTATTTGTGGTCGTACAGCTTGATATTTTAAATTTATCATAAATTCACGATATTAAATTAATATTATTTGTTTGTTTCTTAACTCATTTATCTATTATAGGGTAGAGATCCTTTTTAAAATCATCCACTGCTCTCAGTAAAATTGAAAATGAGCGATTCATATGTGTGTGAGGTATTTTATCATATAAGCTGAACACATTGCACCAGCTGTTCTTAAATCATTTTTTTAAACAAATTAAAATTGTTTTAAGATACAAAAGAAGCTTAAGTAACGTTTTAACAAATATAATTATTGTCGTTATCCTTACAACCAACAGCCAACGACCAAACGCAAAATTAATCATACGATTTAAAAATATGCGACGTGGATCATTTAAATCAATACAACTAAATTGTAAAATAAGTTTTATAATTTTAAATTTTACTAAGAATATATCCATAACAATGCAATAGATGTTAGATGAGTAACACAGCTACATACACGATAGGCGGTATAACCGAGATTTAATATCGCACATAGATTTACTATGGCACTTGATAATCCTACACCAAAATCGGTATCGGTATCGAAATTGTTTTATTACATGTCAATTATTTTTGTATTGATTGATTGATTGATTGATTTAGAATGTACGACCAAGCATTAAGCAGGATCTCCCGGAAAGCGCCGGGCCTACCGTACACCCATTTTTACATATACTTTGAAGGTTAAGGAAGGATATTAGTTAATTTTTGAGATCGACCCGGTTACAAACACCGTGACAATCAATAGTTAGTAAATTTTTTGTGGGGTAGGGAAAGAAAAGGTATGTTAGTATTGACGGAATTGGTCCAGTTTCCCAGTAGCCAATATTCAAACTACTGTTAGTATAAGACAATCACAGTTTTATTGAACTGCTCTGCATTTTGTCATCTCTTATCATCAACTCCAGTGTGCCACCATTCATCTGTAATCTGCAAAGGTTCCCTGAAAACAGAATATATTAATAAACTATTTGCTCTTAGCCGTAGGCTGTAAGAAATAGAATTAATTTCAATCTGAAATTATAATTTAATTAATTATAATATTATAAAATTATAATTCTGCAATCCATATGCTGTAATAATTTTGATTAGTTTCCCTTGAAATTCGTTCCGTTGCGTTTTTGCTAAAAATTAAGTACCGTACTAACATGTCAATTATTTTTGTATATATAAAAAATCCAAATGTGCACTTTGCCTGCAAACACAGGCTGTTACATATACAGAGTGTCCCAAAAAAATGTATACACACTTTACTTGATATTAAAAATAGTATTTATTTAGATATATCACAAAAATAATAGTATAAAATAAAAAAGATAGATGTAGAATTTCATTAGTCAGCGCAATTGAATACTTGATGCCCATTTTTATCTAAACATTGCTGATAACGCGAAGCAATAGACTCGCAAACGTGGCCAATCATTTCAATAGGAATCTCACTGCATTCTCTTTTAATTTCCGCCTTCAATTGGTTGACTGTTACCGGTTTTGATAAATAAACCTTATCTTTGATGAGTCCCCACAAAAAAAAATCTAATGGCGTGAAGTCTAGAGAGCGCGGGGGTCATTCGATCGCAACTCTTCGTCCAATCCATTTGTTTGGCAATTTTTCATTTAGGTAAGCTCTCACATCACAATGGTAGTGAGAAGTTTACTCCATCTTGCTGAAAATAAAAGTTTGTGCCATCCCCAAACTGTTCAAGAATACCTGGCATAACATTTTCCCTTAGCAAATTCAAATAAACGGCACCAGTTACAGTGTTATCAAAAAAGAATGGCCCAATTAAACCCCGCTCTGGCAATCCACACCATACTGTAACTCCTGGTAAATTTAAATTATGTTCCTCTGTAACGTGAGGATTCTCTGGTGCCCAGTAGCTGCAATTGTGGCGGTTGATCGAGCCGATTAACTTAAATGAAGCCTCATCACTCCAAATAATTTTATGTGAAAGCTCTACGTCCTCTGCACATTTCGCCAAAAACCATTACAAAACTCCTCTCTCCGATCAAAATCGTCTTCATTGAGAGCGTGAATTAATCTTGGAATATAACTCTTCCATCGTACGCGCTTCAAAATGCGATGGACACTTGATTTTGAAATTCCTACTTCACGTGCTGCTTGGCGAACAGATTTTCTTGAAGTTTCGCAATATGTTTCAACCAATTCTTCTTCTATTGCGGTGCTTGTGGATGTCCTTGGTTTCCCAAAACGCTGTTTATGGTTATCTTGAATAGTCCCGTCTCTTTATCTCTGATGCGAGTAATGGTGAGTCTTGTAGGTGGATATATATGAAATTCCATTCTAAACTGTGTTTGCACTTCCACTATTTTTTCAAACTTAAGCACTTTAAAATAAATTTACGTTTTACAAAGTCAAGTCTAATCTCCGACATGATTATAAATGTGTTTTACTCTAAAAAACAAATTATATTAGTTAGAATGAGGTATTAAAGTGTGAATGCATTTTTTTGGGACACTCTGTATGTGCACCTAGATTGTCATCTTGTTTTGTCTCGAACAGAACATTATCTTAAAATAGTTAGTTGCTACGAAAACGTAATAAACTTTTTTTATATCACCAGCAAATATGTATATAATTTTATCATCTGTAAACTAACGAGCGAATGCAAAAAAATTGTCTATCATTAGCTCCTCCTTGCAGGGTTTGTAATTAATAATTGTATTTTGGTGTCTATTTTTTTCGTTTAATTACCATTTTATTTTAAAATCGTTACAATTGTGACATTAAAGCTTACTGACTGTTCGTGAGCAGTTCGTAATGAAACTTGCGCTATCGTACCACGAAAGACTCATGTTCGTTAATAATCCGATTAAATAAAAAACCATGTAATGGCAATTAACATACTAGTAAATCTGCGGTTGCATCTACTAAAAAGTATGTACCGGGTTCCAATACCAATGGAAAAGTGATGCAAAATGATAAATCATTTGATGAGTGGTGTCAACGCAATAATAAACCATTGTTAGAGTACAGAACTCATGGGTAGAAGAAAAAAACAATTGTTAATTGTAATGGCAATTAACATACTAGTAAATCTGCGGTTGCATCTACTAAAAAGTATGTACCGGGTTCCAATACCAATGGAAAAGTGATGCAAAATGATAAATCATTTGATGAGTGGTGTCAACGCAATAATAAACCATTGTTAGAGTACAGAACTCATGGGTAGAAGAACAAAACAAAACAAGGATGGAAAATATCAAATATCTTCTTTTCAAAGAATAAAAACTATTAATATGTAATGCAATCGCAACCTCCAGTGATATAGAAACTTAAAATACATCTATGAGGTGTTTCGAAGATCTGAAGAGATGTCAGTCGGACAGTTGTTGAAGTTTTTAAAGTATTGAAACTGTTCATTTTCATAATTTCAAAATGACCGAATCATGTATAAACAAGAGGCTCGTTGGGCTGACCAATTCGTAGCAAGTGGTAGAAAAGGTTAAGATCGGTTCAAATGAAATGCGGTAGGGACCTTTACGGCTTATGTACCTTAGTTTTATTTATTTAGTTATACAAAACTAAATTTTAAAACAATTGTTCCAATTGGTCATAAAAGCTCCTAGGTTTCCTCATTTACAAAAGACAAACCAAAAATAAAAAATTGAAATTCAATAATTTAGTCGATACTTACTTTTATAATACAAAACAAAACGATTCTTTCGATTCTGGTTTCCCTTAAGAAGTATCAGTGGCGACGAGTCATAGTAAGAAACGAAAGCATAATGTTACCGAAAGAATTATTAAACTTCCATAAATAATTAAGAAAACTGGAAAATATATTGAATATAAGGAATAATCCAGTAACAAATGTTTTCCGTTTTCTGGAATCTAATAAACCTAACAAGATAACATATTAAAATTAAAATCCCTAGAATGTAGAATAATAACAATATAATTAGAAGTATAGCAAACAAATCCACACAATACAAACATCAGTCTCTATAACTCAAATCCGTCGATTTGTGCGTAGAGGTACACCGCAAGGAGGTGTATTATCCCCCTTCTTTGTAACTTAGTCATAAAAGGCCTGTTACTAAACCTGGACGAGGAGGGCTTTAAAGTGTTGACGTTGCAATTGGTATTTTCGGTAAATATAAAAGTAACCTGAGAGGTCTCATGCAGAATTCCCTTGATCTGATAAAGTAAAATTCTTGGGTCTTATTCTAGACAACAAACTGAATTGGAAGCTTATAATTTTGGAAATAGTAAAGAAAGCTACTCTAGCGCTATACTCCTGTAAAAATGCCGTTGGGAAAGGATGGGAGCTTAGTCCCCGTATCGCGCACTGGCCTTATACCTCTGTAGTTAAATCCATTCTAATGTACGGAGTCTCCATTTGGTGGCCAGCTCTAAGTACTAAGACTAACCAAAAGTTGTTGATGAAAGTTCAAAGAAATTTCACCCTGTGTATTACTGGTGTATTTAGAGCACTTCTACTCAAGCTCTGGAGATACTCTTTCATATTATCCCTCTTAATATTTTACCTAAACAGATGGCGTCTTGTACAGCTGCTAGGCTCATATCAATTTACCTGTGGACCTGGAATACTAAGAGCCACTCGTCTATTCTAAATAATAAAAGAATTCCCAAATCAATCGACTATACCATCCCGTCATCCTACCTGGAGGCTACAGTTATGAAGCCCAATGCGCTTAATTTTTTCACGGATGACTCGAGGATGGATGGTAAAGGTGGCTGTGGGGTTTTCTGGGAGTAATTAAATCTAAACCTCTCTTTTCGCCTTCCTGATCACTGTAGTGTTTTTCAGACAGAGCTCATTGCAATTAAGGAGGCCATAGATTGGATGAAGTATAATGTATTATCTGTAAGGGATATTGGCGGACAGTCACGCTGCAATAAGGGTCCTACAATCAGGCTTTCTTACGTCGAAAGTAGCCCGGAACTCATATCTTAACGAGATGGCTGAACAGTTCAACATCCGTCTTACGTGGGTGCCAGGGCATTTCAACATAACATGGAATATTAAAGCTGATAGACTCGCTAGGCTGGGTACCTCCTGTAGCATATTACCAGGTAAGGCTGACGTTGGGGTACGACTTTCTACGTGTAAGGTACTTCTTAAGGAAGAAGCATACAAAAGCACAAATGAAAGGTGGTCAAAGCATAATTCATGCGTCATCACGCGGTAGATTTGGCCTATACTCGACTTATTTAGGTCTAACCAACTAATATCTATGGCCCGTTGTAGTATTGGTAAAATTGTGAGTGTCTTCACTGGACACTGTCTCATTGTTAAGCATGCGAGGAGACTTAGTGTTCCCTCTCATGATTACTGCTGTGGTTGCATAGATGAAGAGGAGGAGGAAACTATTCTCCACTATCTCTGCACCTGTCCTAGCCTGGCTCTGTACAGGCTTAAGTTACTAGGAGCTCGTATCCTGTGTGATCTTACAGACCTCAGCAGAGTGAGTGTTAGGGATATTTATTGCTTCGTCAGGAGCTCGAAATTGGTATCAGTAGCGAGAGGTGGAGAAGAAAATTCGCTGTGGTAGGACTACGGACCTTTTTTGGGTCTATGCCACGTCCCTGAATGCGGCCACCTAAACCTAACCTATCACTTGAAATCATATTTTTTCATCACCTATACTATTCATAAGTGATACGATGAGAAGCAAAAGAAAGAAAGTTGAACTAAAACGTAAATTTTCGATTTACAAGATATTTTTTTAATTTAGGATAAATTATTTTGTATTGCTTTTAAATTTAAATTTATTTATTTATGTAAAAACATATTTAAAATAATATGTTTAATATTAAATGTGTTTAATAGAAAATATTTTACAAACACCAA
This sequence comes from Tipula confusa, assembly GCA_963556175.1. Classification (NCBI taxonomy): domain Eukaryota; kingdom Metazoa; phylum Arthropoda; class Insecta; order Diptera; family Tipulidae; genus Tipula; species Tipula confusa. The sequence goes on from OY744476.1 coordinate 124,870,256, forward strand.
GCACTTTGAAGCTTAGTATGGAATTTTAGTCATAAAATAAAATCATGAATTAAATTTAAAAAAGAATTTAATCAATAAAAAAAAATATTAAAGTAATCAAATTTTACGTTCAAGTTAATTAATAAATTAAATAAAATTAACATAAAAACAATTATTTTACGTTATAAATTACATAAATTATGTTTTATAAATGTCAAATGCATCACATCACATGAGGCGACTATGAGAATAGCATTTTATGCACCACGTGATGTGATAGTTATCACATCACATGGAGTGATGCGACTAAGAGACAAGGGGTTATAGTTTGTGTGCAAAGCAAAATAAAAACGCGTAAAAAGTTAGAAGTTTAAATTTTATTCAACACAAAATTTTTTAACTGGTCGCGGTGTAAAAAATTTTCATCTATTTTTCCTTTGACGTTTTGACCATTATATATAACCGTAGATGAAAACTTTACTAGTCATTCAATTTACCTAGTTTTATCTATTTTTATTTCTACCACAGTTAAAATATTTAAGTTTTTAACCGATTCGCACACAGACTTATTGTGAAATTTAAAAATAATAGTTATGGTGTTTTTCCACGATGAAACATATTTTTTCTGCAGCCAAACATTAAAATCTGCAGCAAAACCAAAACAGGAAAGATAGTGTTAAATTACACTTGAGTGACGAAGACAACAGTTTTTTTTTGTTTTTTTTATAGCTAAATTTTATAGTTTATGAAAGTTGACGCCTTCCCTATATAACCTAAAAAAATCACAAATTTATGTGCACATCTCCAAAATAAATTTTGGTATTTTTTTTTTTTATCAGATTGTCCTATTTTAATGATTATTTATTTTTAAATTCGAAAAAATGATCCGATAATATTTTATAATTTTTTTTAAATCTATTACGACACTTTTATTAAAATATTTCAATAATATCAAAATTTTATTTAATTTTTTAACCTCAAAATTTTAGTTGTTACCACACTGAAAATAAAAATAAAATGAATTTAGCTATAAAAAAAATAAACAAAAATTTTATGTGTGTATGCGAGAAATATTTTCTCGTCCAAACACAATTTTTATGTGCATGTATTGTTTTGCAGCAATTTTCAACCATAAAAAGTATTCCAATTTTATATTTTTTCGTTTTGCTGCCATAATTATGGCGACAGAACGAAAAAAATACAAAATAATTTTGTATGCACAGCGTGCAGCAAAAGTTGTCCGTCTCACTCGTACAAAAGTTAAATTTATATTTTTATCTCACGTTTTTCGTGCATATAAAATATGTTTCATCGTGGAAAATACTTCTTACACAAACTATTATTAAATATAATAATAATAGTTATACTTATAAATATTAGAATTACAGAGCAGTGATAAAGAGATAAATTTTAGTGAAGCGATGATTTCTATATGAGCATTGCATGACACATTTTAGAATTTTATGTGTAATTTTAATACATTATTTATTATTATATTATTATATTATTATATTATTATATTATTATATTATGATATTATTATATTATTATATTATTATATTATTATACTATTATATTATTATATTATTATATTATTATATTATTATATTATTATATTATTATATTATTATATTATTATATTATTATATTATTATATTATTATATTATTATATTATTATATTATTATATTATTATATTATTATATTATTATATTATTATATTATTATATTATTATATTATTATATTATTATATTATTATATTATTATATTATTATATTATTATATTATTATATTATTATATTATTATATTATTATATTATTATATTATTATATTATTATATTATTATATTATTATATTATTATATTATTATATTATTATATTATTATATTATTATATTATTATATTATTATATTATTATATTATTATATTATTATATTATTATATTATTATATTATTATATTATTATATTATTATATTATTATATTATTATATTATTATATTATTATATTATTATATTATTATATTATTATATTATTATATTATTATATTATTATATTATTATATTATTATATTATTATATTATTATATTATTATATTATTATATTATTATATTATTATATTATTATATTATTATATTATTATATTATTATATTATTATATTATTATATTATTATATTATTATATTATTATATTATTATATTATTATATTATTATATTATTATATTATTATATTATTATATTATTATATTATTATATTATTATATTATTATATTATTATATTATTATATTATTATATTATTATATTATTATATTATTATATTATTATATTATTATATTATTATATTATTATATTATTATATTATTATATTATTATATTATTATATTATTATATTATTATATTATTATATTATTATATTATTATATTATTATATTATTATATTATTATATTATTATATTATTATATTATTATATTATTATATTATTATATTATTATATTATTATATTATTATATTATTATATTATTATATTATTATATTATTATATTATTATATTATTATATTATTATATTATTATATTATTATATTATTATATTATTATATTATTATATTATTATATTATTATATTATTATATTATTATATTATTATATTATTATATTATTATATTATTATATTATTATATTATTATATTATTATATTATTATATTATTATATTATTATATTATTATATTATTATATTATTATATTATTATATTATTATATTATTATATTATTATATTATTATATTATTATATTATTATATTATTATATTATTATATTATTATATTATTATATTATTATATTATTATATTATTATATTATTATATTATTATATTATTATATTATTATATTATTATATTATTATATTATTATATTATTATATTATTATATTATTATATTATTATATTATTATATTATTATATTATTATATTATTATATTATTATATTATTATATTATTATATTATTATATTATTATATTATTATATTATTATATTATTATATTATTATATTATTATATTATTATATTATTATATTATTATATTATTATATTATTATATTATTATATTATTATATTATTATATTATTATATTATTATATTATTATATTATTATATTATTATATTATTATATTATTATATTATTATATTATTATATTATTATATTATTATATTATTATATTATTATATTATTATATTATTATATTATTATATTATTATATTATTATATTATTATATTATTATATTATTATATTATTATATTATTATATTATTATATTATTATATTATTATATTATTATATTATTATATTATTATATTATTATATTATTATATTATTATATTATTATATTATTATATTATTATATTATTATATTATTATATTATTATATTATTATATTATTATATTATTATATTATTATATTATTATATTATTATATTATTATATTATTATATTATTATATTATTATATTATTATATTATTATATTATTATATTATTATATTATTATATTATTATATTATTATATTATTATATTATTATATTATTATATTATTATATTATTATATTATTATATTATTATATTATTATATTATTATATTATTATATTATTATATTATTATATTATTATATTATTATATTATTATATTATTATATTATTATATTATTATATTATTATATTATTATATTATTATATTATTATATTATTATATTATTATATTATTATATTATTATATTATTATATTATTATATTATTATATTATTATATTATTATATTATTATATTATTATATTATTATATTATTATATTATTATATTATTATATTATTATATTATTATATTATTATATTATTATATTATTATATTATTATATTATTATATTATTATATTATTATATTATTATATTATTATATTATTATATTATTATATTATTATATTATTATATTATTATATTATTATATTATTATATTATTATATTATTATATTATTATATTATTATATTATTATATTATTATATTATTATATTATTATATTATTATATTATTATATTATTATATTATTATATTATTATATTATTATATTATTATATTATTATATTATTATATTATTATATTATTATATTATTATATTATTATATTATTATATTATTATATTATTATATTATTATATTATTATATTATTATATTATTATATTATTATATTATTATATTATTATATTATTATATTATTATATTATTATATTATTATATTATTATATTATTATATTATTATATTATTATATTATTATATTATTATATTATTATATTATTATATTATTATATTATTATATTATTATATTATTATATTATTATATTATTATATTATTATATTATTATATTATTATATTATTATATTATTATATTATTATATTATTATATTATTATATTATTATATTATTATATTATTATATTATTATATTATTATATTATTATATTATTATATTATTATATTATTATATTATTATATTATTATATTATTATATTATTATATTATTATATTATTATATTATTATATTATTATATTATTATATTATTATATTATTATATTATTATATTATTATATTATTATATTATTATATTATTATATTATTATATTATTATATTATTATATTATTATATTATTATATTATTATATTATTATATTATTATATTATTATATTATTATATTATTATATTATTATATTATTATATTATTATATTATTATATTATTATATTATTATATTATTATATTATTATATTATTATATTATTATATTATTATATTATTATATTATTATATTATTATATTATTATATTATTATATTATTATATTATTATATTATTATATTATTATATTATTATATTATTATATTATTATATTATTATATTATTATATTATTATATTATTATATTATTATATTATTATATTATTATATTATTATATTATTATATTATTATATTATTATATTATTATATTATTATATTATTATATTATTATATTATTATATTATTATATTATTATATTATTATATTATTATATTATTATATTATTATATTATTATATTATTATATTATTATATTATTATATTATTATATTATTATATTATTATATTATTATATTATTATATTATTATATTATTATATTATTATATTATTATATTATTATATTATTATATTATTATATTATTATATTATTATATTATTATATTATTATATTATTATATTATTATATTATTATATTATTATATTATTATATTATTATATTATTATATTATTATATTATTATATTATTATATTATTATATTATTATATTATTATATTATTATATTATTATATTATTATATTATTATATTATTATATTATTATATTATTATATTATTATATTATTATATTATTATATTATTATATTATTATATTATTATATTATTATATTATTATATTATTATATTATTATATTATTATATTATTATATTATTATATTATTATATTATTATATTATTATATTATTATATTATTATATTATTATATTATTATATTATTATATTATTATATTATTATATTATTATATTATTATATTATTATATTATTATATTATTATATTATTATATTATTATATTATTATATTATTATATTATTATATTATTATATTATTATATTATTATATTATTATATTATTATATTATTATATTATTATATTATTATATTATTATATTATTATATTATTATATTATTATATTATTATATTATTATATTATTATATTATTATATTATTATATTATTATATTATTATATTATTATATTATTATATTATTATATTATTATATTATTATATTATTATATTATTATATTATTATATTATTATATTATTATATTATTATATTATTATATTATTATATTATTATATTATTATATTATTATATTATTATATTATTATATTATTATATTATTATATTATTATATTATTATATTATTATATTATTATATTATTATATTATTATATTATTATATTATTATATTATTATATTATTATATTATTATATTATTATATTATTATATTATTATATTATTATATTATTATATTATTATATTATTATATTATTATATTATTATATTATTATATTATTATATTATTATATTATTATATTATTATATTATTATATTATTATATTATTATATTATTATATTATTATATTATTATATTATTATATTATTATATTATTATATTATTATATTATTATATTATTATATTATTATATTATTATATTATTATATTATTATATTATTATATTATTATATTATTATATTATTATATTATTATATTATTATATTATTATATTATTATATTATTATATTATTATATTATTATATTATTATATTATTATATTATTATATTATTATATTATTATATTATTATATTATTATATTATTATATTATTATATTATTATATTATTATATTATTATATTATTATATTATTATATTATTATATTATTATATTATTATATTATTATATTATTATATTATTATATTATTATATTATTATATTATTATATTATTATATTATTATATTATTATATTATTATATTATTATATTATTATATTATTATATTATTATATTATTATATTATTATATTATTATATTATTATATTATTATATTATTATATTATTATATTATTATATTATTATATTATTATATTATTATATTATTATATTATTATATTATTATATTATTATATTATTATATTATTATATTATTATATTATTATATTATTATATTATTATATTATTATATTATTATATTATTATATTATTATATTATTATATTATTATATTATTATATTATTATATTATTATATTATTATATTATTATATTATTATATTATTATATTATTATATTATTATATTATTATATTATTATATTATTATATTATTATATTATTATATTATTATATTATTATATTATTATATTATTATATTATTATATTATTATATTATTATATTATTATATTATTATATTATTATATTATTATATTATTATATTATTATATTATTATATTATTATATTATTATATTATTATATTATTATATTATTATATTATTATATTATTATATTATTATATTATTATATTATTATATTATTATATTATAATATTATTATATTATTATATTAGAATTATCAAATATACACATAATAATTTTTAGTAGGAATTGGATGAATTAATTAATTTATAATTTTCAGACTGTTCAGTTGCAGACTGTTCAGTTACATACTAAAGTTGCTGATAAAAGATTGCAGAATGCAGAGCAGATCATTTTATATGTGATTGTTTTTTGCTAATATAGAAGTTTAAATTTTAGCTACCGGGGAACTGAACCGATTCTGCCATTTCTGACATACCTTTTATTTCCGTCCTCCACAAAAAAAAACTAACAATCGATCACTTAGGTGTCAGTAGCCGAGTCGAGTCTAAATATAGGAGGCTAAAATTAAATAAGTTATGCCACTTACCACATGATTCTTTGATTTAATACCAATATGGTTATTCTGGATTTTAATGAATATGACAAAACAGTTCAAAATTAAACTAAACATAAATTTTATAACATTATATAATATGTATATGCAATGCAATTATATAATATAATATATATATATATATATATATATATATATATATATATATATATATATATATATATATATATATATATATATATATATATATATATATATATATATATATATATATATATATATATATATATATATATAATTATATAAACATTCTATATATTTTTATTTTAATGTTATTACAATAAATTTAGAATATATTTTATTTTAATTAATTTTTGTTTAGTATTTCAATTTTACATTATAACTTTTTTTTAATATTATTTAATTTTATTTATTTTTGATATGACTTTATGTAGTAATTGTAAATATTTAATTTTTAATTTGCTTAATTTAATTCATTAAATAATTTTAGCTAGATTATGAAAAAATATAAATCAGATTGATTAATAATAATAATATAAAAATATAATAAAATGTAATAAACAAGTTATATAATATAAAATAAATTTGTATATAAAATAGTGTAGCTAGCTTGCATTTCGGAATCAATTTCATAAATTTGAGATTCATTTTAAATTTAATAAATTAAATAAAAAAACTGCCTATCTGTTTCATTTTAATAGTTAAACTTATTTTATTTATATAAATTCAATAGTGTGAAATGTAATCCGTCAAAGCAGTTGATCGAGAGTTTCAATATTTATGTATATTTTATAGTTATAAATAATTCTATGTTTAAATTTTATATAAATATCACTTCTATTTAAAATAATATTTATTTTAATTTTTTTAATCTTTTCAAAAAATTTAATTTTTTGAGACTAGAAAATAAATAAAAAACAGTAAATATAATATTTATTTGTGAAACAATTTGTAATATATATATACATATTTGTATTAATTTTATAAAAGAACTCTTGGAATGTATTTATGATGCGCAACATTTGTACTATTTGCCTAGGTTGTTTAAATATTATTGTGAATGTTTTAAAACGAAATATTTTAAATTGGATTATATATATATATATATATATATATATATATATATATATATATATATATATATATATATATATATATATATATATATATATATATATATATATATATATATATATATATATATATATATATATATATATATATATATATATATATATATATATATATATATATATATATATATATATATATATATATATATATATATATATATATATATATATATATATATTAATTTAAAAGAAAATTAAATACGACTTGTAATTAATTTGAACTATTACGTCCGTAAAATTTTTTATTTTATTTCACAAATGTTCTTGTTATATAAATTGCATGAAAAATCTAAAATTTGAAAGGAAGTTCTGAGAAAAACAAACAATATTTTGTCATAAAATTTAAAAAATTCTCTTTTAAGACTGAGGTCCATTCTTGACTTATTTTGTGTAGACTGACTTATTTGAAAGTCTACAATAAGTCACCTCACCAGTAGACTTATTGTAGACTATCTTGACTTATTTGGGAGAGTTTCCACAAAAATGATATTTCACGATCATTTTGTTCATGTTTATTGTGATAATAAAAAATTTGGTGTTATGGACAATTACATTAAACAAATCGTATGTGTATAAAGTCTTGGAATGATGTAATGAAATAAACCATTTATTTTAATTATTATATTAATATGTATAAAGACAATTATATTTTTTTATTTTTGTTTACGTCGAAATAATCGTCGAAATAATGTGTCCGAATTGAAGTTCTGACTAAGTATTGGCAATATTTTATCGGCTTCTATAATGGAATTTAATAGGAGATAAGATCATTCATCGTTATGCCCTCATTATTAAAATTATTTTCTCGCAATTCCGACTTCTTAAAGAATTATGTAGTATAATAAAAATTAAAAACTAAACTGTCAATAATTTAAATGTAAGGTAATGTTCAAATAAGTCTCGGTATTAATTGGGCCGGTAAATGACTTATTTTATATCGCCATCTTGAATAAATCAAATAAGTCGTCTTATTTAAAATAAGTCGAGAATTGGACCACAGTCGTAGCATTACAATTGCAAAACATTTATTTGTGTTCTGAAAGCCAAATCGATTTACCTAATAATATTTATATTGTTTTTATTTATTTCTGCTAATCGTAGTCTATTATTTTCTATCACAATTTTATATTTCGGATAACTTAATTTAAGCTTTCGAATTCAATTGTTTTGACGGTATAATTTGTAAGAATTCAAATTTAATATTATTTGAGATCTGTACGGTTAACAAATGTTATATATAATATAATAAATTATATTTAAACAACATTTGAGATTAAAACATCTTAACATCCTTGCATTATTAAAACACTAACCATAGGTTGGAAAAAATTAACTGTACATTTTTCACTTAATTCGTTCATAAACAAATAATTAAATATGTGAGACCCCCAATATAATATATTTACCCCCAATATAATTTCATGAAAACCACTGATAAATTTTCATAACACAAATTATTTTTTTTAAACATGTTTAACTAATAATAATAACAGAATATGTTGAGCCCAAAACATGCTATATGATTTTAAGTCCAAAAGCAAACGCCATTAATAAGTCTAAATGAGTATATTACAGAATAAAATATGCAGAATGTATAGAAAATTCTATTCATTGAAATAGAAATATCGTTATCTATATATAACTATATTGACATTAGTAATATTTTTTATAAAAATAATTCATTTGTCTAATGTTCTCAATAAATTTATAATGATTCCGCTTTCAATGATTATTGAGTAATGAAATAATTTACGAACGTAAAAATTCAAATTAACGTTAACTTCTTTACATGAAAATAACGCTGGAATGTTAATTAATGTGCATTTAGATAGTACATTAAATCACTAAAAGTGCACCAAAATCTATTTTGTAATTTAACTATAACTAATAATAATTTTAAAAGCTTAATTTTCTTCAAGGACTTGGAAATTATTTTTATTGTTTAATTTTCATTGATCATTAATTGTTAATTAATGTTCTGTACTCGTATTTACAAAGTTAATTTTCTCATTAGATCGACTTCTGGATATATTAAAATTTATTTTAAATCTTTAAAGTTTTTTAAATGACGACAGAAATATGACACTAAAAATGAATAAAAAATTATAATAATAATAATTTTATATATAATCACATAAACATAAATCACACAAATTATTTTTTTATATATTTTAAATAAATGAAATTAAAAGCAAACATATAGTAAACATTATTTAATCGATTTAAATTTTTTATATCTATGAATAAATTCAAAATTAGACTGACTTAATATTTACAAACTTTGCATTATTTTTAAATAATGGTATATGTGTATTTATATATGTTTTTTTTTAAGCAGAATATACAAATGGAAGTTTCGGCTGTATGTATTGTTATTACAAACATTATGGTATAAATATAATTTATACAGGTATAACCATTTATTAATTTATATATTTTATTAATCATTGATTTTGTAATGGGACTTGCAATATTTGAAAATTGTATATTTCGGTTTAAGTAATAATAAAAAGAAAAATATGCTATTACTAAAGTATTTCCTATTTTTTAAAATCCTTTTCGTTGTTCAACGAAAAGATTAAGACAATATAATCGAAAACGATCGAACGATAAAGAGGCAAATGGTCCAACTAATAATAGAAAGATGTATATCTAAACACCACAATGAGGCATTTTGACTATTGAACTCATACGTTACTCATAAATATTTCGGTTGAACCGCAATTAACTTATTCAAAGTTAACCAATGTCATTCAAATGTATATCTATAAATTAAAATACTTAAAGGTACGTGAGATGTGTTCTAAAGCATATATTACTGTACGTGTCGCAAAATAATTGTTTATTTACACTATTGTCTTTTTGAAACGAAACACAGTTGTTACAACATTCCTGCCAAGTGTTTCGTTTCATTAAATCTGTTTTTAAAATCATGTATCGTCCAACAAGAATCTCAGAACGTATTGGCTATAAAGGTCAAAGGTTATATTATATTATTCACACATTTCAGGTCACCTAGGATGTCCTTTATAATTCATTCAGTTCAAATGTAATCTTATAAGTATTTTAATAATTTATTAGATATTTGGTTCAAAAACATTGCGGAGACACCATAATGACCATTAAAGTTAAACGTTTTTAACTTGAAAAACGGGGACACTTAATTCTTTTTAGTAAAAAGTGATTTGTCAAAAATTTTGCGCGGTTCGGATTATCTAAATGATAAATATTTCTGGCAGTATAAATAGATACAAATAAAAATAACATTTTAAAAATCACCGAAAACTCTAGGTAGTTTATTTATTTTAGAGCAATTTTTAAATAATGTTCAGCCTATGAAAATTTAATACTCTAGTTTCAAAAGGTATAAATTTTAATGTTTTCTGCGACTCTGAATTATGTTTTAGTTTTTGCTTAGTTGATTATTTACTTAGTAATATATTTGTATATAATAATAATAATATTGTTTTGCCTTTAGTTAATTAAAATTTAAGTTAATTATACATTCAACTACATATTTAATTATTCACTTGTTTCATCCCATTTCCTTTCCTCCATAATACGATCGAAGCAGTCTGCTAGATAGGCATGCTGTAAAACAGATAAATTATAATCAATTAATTTATTTACAAATTATTGTAATTGGATCAAACTAATAACCTTCTTTTAAAAAATAAACAATTGGATTATAATAATCTAAAAAAATTATAATATTTTATTCGAAAATCGTAAACAATTGCACCTAAGAGTAATATCAAAACCTCCTATATTATACAAACCGTATTGATTGCATACTAATGTATCGTATTTTTCATACTGCGTTCTTATTGTAAGTGTCAGTAAACAATATGGTGGCGAATCAAAACCCTCTGTAATAAAAGCCGAATCATCCAATACGAAGGCTGTACAAATTTTAGATTTGTTAAAATATAAGTGAGAATGAAAACTATGAAGTAAAATTAGATTTAAGTACTTTTCATACCGACGACTTCGACTTTCGACTTTGCAAAAAATTTAAATTCCACAAATGCAAAGCATTGATATATTCATACCGACAGCGTCGACTTTATTTGACAGCTGTCAAAATTTTGATATTTTATTTGTGAATTGCATAAACGTATAACAGTTTTAATGTCTTTGGTGAATTGTGAGTTGTATCGTGAGTTGTATAGTCAGTATCTGACAAATCATATAAAATCAAGTTTGATTGCATCTCCTCAAGGATGAGACAATCCTCAAAATTATTGTCACTAATAAAGTTTTCTTCACTTTCCCTAATATTTATTTGATTGTTATTTATATTTTCGTCCTCATAATAATATTCCACAGAATAGTTATACATATCATCGGCTGCCATTTTGATGTTTTGTTTATCCATTGACATTTCAAAATGAATGAAGTTGCTTTGTACAACTTCAAATTGGCAAAGTCGAGATGTGGAACGTATCGCACTTGCTTTGCAGATAACTTCATTGCACTTTATTTTAATTTTCTTAGATTTATCACATAAAACTAATTAGTTTTATAACTATTTTGATTTATTACAGTAAAACTTGACATTATTAATCGAATCAACCTAAGTTTTATAGTTTAAATGCTTTTTAAAAAAATTTCATTTACGAAGTCCAAAGTCGAAGTCATCGGTATGAAAAGTACTTTATATTACTCTAATTTATTTATTGAAATTGTCATAGTAACGAAAAAATTCAATTTTTTGTTATATGGTTTTGAATTCACATTGTCTTTGCTAAATTTCAACTACAGTCATACTCCGCATAACGCTGTTAATTAGTTTGGAGAATTCGCGACGTTAGGCGAAACAACGTTATAAGGGACAAAGGAATTTTAATCATTTTATTTCATGATAATACAGTAAAAGAAATGACCTTTTATCACAAAAATATATTTAGCATTAAATTCATTGTCAAATATGTACTTGAAAAATATAAAAATATCACACTAAAATTGTCAATTTAGTTCTTTGCTTTGCTTATTAATTTTTTTTTCATTTATGAAAGTAAGAACGAAACACAGCAACGATAGAGCGAGGTATGGTCGCATTTAACTTACGACGTTACAGCGATACGACGTTATGAGAGCAGACGTTGTATGGGATATGACCTCGTAGCTGCTCTAGCTATTTTTCATGAGCAGTTAGAAACAGTTACGCACCATTTTATCGCTAGGTGAATCTGTGTGAACCGCTTGAATTAAAACTTTCAATAAGACTAGGTTTTAAGTAATTATTTTTGCAAATACTAAAACCTAACTACTAGCGGTTGGTCGAACTACTAGCGGTTGGCGTGCACCAAAAATTGAAGACGGGATTGAGTAACATAAACTCAAATATAACGCGTTTTATTTTATTATTTCATAGCTTCATAAACTAATTACCTAACAAATTTTATTTTAGTATTGAAACGTAGTTAGTTCGCAATCACATACTGAAGTTTAATCAAATTTAAACACCTATTTAGCACCTCCTTCATGCAAAAACACACGATTTATTACTAACGCTACTTATTGCTTCTTTAAAAGTAGAAAACTTCGAAATTAAATAAAATATTTGATATTATAAATCAAGTTTAGTTAAATATCATTAGTTTGCTCAATTTGTCAAATTTCGTTAATTTTATTACATTAGACTAGGCATATGTAAACATTAGTTGTTTTACAAAACAACTTTTTAATTTAGTTAAGTAATAAAATGTTTCGTAATCTCTCAAAAGTAAACGATTTTAACCAAAACCTTCTATATTACAAGCCGTATTGTTAACATACTAATGCAATATAAAAATATATAGTTTAATTGTATTATGAGTAGAAAATCGTGCCGAGATATGATGGCAAATATTGTGTAAAATAATAAACAGTTAAATCAAATAATGGGTGTGCCTTTACAAGTTTTTTGTGTGTAGTTTTGATCAAAGCCATATATTATTAATAAAGAGGGTTTTGGTTTTGATAGTTACTAGTACATCTAAACTAAGTATGTATTCTTGAGTCAACGAAAATTTGAAGACGGTTTGTAATATAGAAAGTTATGGTTGTAACGGACGATGTAAATCTGAGATTTTGGCTTCCAACTTTTTAGCCAATCAAAAAATTAAAATAGAGAAAAAGATACGCCAATAAAAATTAATTGAATTGAAATAATTGTTTCTTGGAACAAAAAATCTGAGATGCAAAAATCTCGGTTTTAATTTCTCGTATGAACTAAACATGGTTTCAAACCAGCCCAATTAAAGTTTTTTATTAGAAAATATTTAGCGATTCTAAAATAAATTAGTTAGTTGATCATAAATTATTTTAACTGTATGATAAAATACAATCAAAAACAATATACATATAATCGTAAACTTCAAATGATCGATCTGATTAGTTTACAAATAAACGCTACTTGGTAGATGCTACAATTGTCAACAGACAAAAATAAAAATAGACTTTTCAGCCAAAGAATGATGGAATTTATTAAAAAACTGATTATCAGTAAATTCACTAAAAGCCTAAATTACCACTTTTAATAACAAATCGAAATAACTACATATAAAGGGTGATTTTTTAGTTTTTCTTTTTGGCAACACTGATTTTGACAGGTCATGTATGTTTCGTGTTTTGTGTCACTGTCAAACATCTTCAGTTTGGTCTATAATTTAACCATGAATCGTCTTACAAACGAACAGCGCTTGCAAATTATTGAATTTTATTATCAAAATGCGTGCTCTGTTAAGAAAGTTCATCGCGCGCTTATTCCATTTTATGGTCAGTTTAATCGACCCACGTAAGCGGCTATTCGGGCTATTGTGACTAAATTTCACACCAAATTTACATTGTTGGACATTAAATCACCAACACGCTTACGTACAGTGCGAACTGAAGAAAATATCGCAGCTGTATCGGCCAGTGTTAGTGATGACCATCAATTATCGATTCGGCGCCGTTCGCAGCAATTGGGCCTCTGTTACTCAACAGCGTGGAAAATTTTGCGGAAGGATTTAAGTGTGAAGCCTTACAAAATACAGCTGGTGCAAGAATTGAAGTCGAACGACCTACCACAACGCAGAATTTTTTGGTGAATGGGCTCTTGAGAAGTTGGCGAAAAATCCTTTTTTTTATCGAAAAAGTGTGTTCAGCGTCGAAGCTCATTTTTGGCTGAATGGATTCGTTAATAAGCAGAATTGTCGATTTTGGAATGAAGATCAGCCAGGAGCATTGCAAGAGCTACCAATTCATCCAGAAAGAGTTACTGTTTGGTGCGGATTATGGGCTGGTGGCATCATTGGACCGTACTTATTTAAAGATGATGCGAATCGTAAAGTAACTGTGAATGGTGAGCGCTACCGTGAGATGATATCCAACTTTTTTTGCCCAAAATGGAAGAGCTTGACTTGCATGACATGTGGTTTCAACAAGACGGTGCCACATGCCACACAGCACGCGAAACAATGAACCAATTGAGAGGCAAATTCGGTGAACACTTTATTTCACGTTTGGGACCGGTCAATTGGCCGCCTAGATCGTGCGTTTTAACGTCTTTAGATTATTTTTTATGAGGCTATGTTAAAGCTCATGTCTATACTGACAAACCCGCTTCGATTAACGCGTTGAAAGACAGCATTGAAGCATTTATTCGTGAGATACCGGCCGAAATGTTGGAAAGTGTATGCCAAAATTGGACTAAGCGGATGGACCATTTGAGGCGCAGCCGCGGTCAACATTTGCATGAAATAATCTTCAAACCTTAAATTATATGGACCGTACTATCGATTCAAATAAAGATTTCATGCATTTTTCTTAATTTTATGTGTCTTTTTTTGGGAAAATTTCCTATAGCTATTAAAAAATCACCCTTTATTAATATTTTTCCGATTGGAACTCAGTAGTATTATATTTATTTTATTTACCTATCCGGGACAAATAGTTGTTTCAAAATAAACATATAGTTATGCTCCTATCAAGACTCTATTTTATAGCTAATAAAGCTTAAACAAATAACCAAATATACTCTCATACATATTTTTAATCCTGCGTGAATAATAATAAAAATAAGTATAATTATAAAAATAATCAGAACACTTTTTAAGGAAGGACGACACAATAATCACAAGTGTTTATAAAAATTAATTATAAATCCGAAAGTATATACTTACATATGGCGTATAGACTTTTACCCATCGTGGTGGTTTATCTATTCTACTATATTGAAAACAAAACGCCATTGATTCCTCATCACTTTCCCATCGTGTTATTGTCTCCCATGTCAATTCTACCGTTTGCGATTCCAGCGTGCCATCATCACGACACGCATGTAATCGGAAACTTTTAATACCAACAGCTGGTATAACATGACCTTCTTTTCGACTATCACATGCACAATGTGGAAACACTACATCACCATATCCTAATAGCGTACGAGCTAATGATAAATATTCTGAAGCTTTCTTGCCATCCTGTAACGCTTTTAACTCATACAGTCGGCCTTCAGCGCGAATATTACCACGATTTACTTCATCTACCGCTTGGTAGAAAATAAATTTGGCTGCTTGTTCACCTGGTGGCAATGTTAATTCACGTGAAACTGAAAACAACCATCGTTTAACACACAAACATGTACTCGATGCTGTACTGTAATTTTGAACATATAATTGATGTGGAACTTCATTAGGTTGTAATTTTCGCTCTGAAATGAATGTAAATCGATTTATTTTATGCCTAGTACAAGTATCACTTAATATGTTTACCGAAATTATATTCAACAATTTCGAATAAATAAAAATATTGCTGTGTATATGATGTTAAATTAGCTCGTTGTACAAGTAACTCCCAAACACTTTGAGCGTTAGCTGATTTTCTTACTGATACTGAGACAACTTCATGATCAGGTAACATTACTTTTATATCCACTGGTGAAGCTGACAAATCGTCTTCAGAGTCGGTTAGAAATTCTTGTACTGAATCACTTTCGGCTATTACCCGGACCGCACACACTTTCTCTAAATATTGTTCTAATCCACGCCTTCGTGCATCTAATTGCTGTTCACTTAGTTGAAACGGCCATTTACCCGGCAGTTTAGGGAAATTAAAACCAGTGAATTCTTTTTTAAGTGCTGCATGTAAATTGGAAAACTCTCGATATCGTCGCGAACATAATTGTCGCCCTGCCATATGAATATTAAAAACAACGTAACGCTCACCATTACGATTTATTATACTATAGTCAGGTATGCTAATGGGTAGTGATCGTTTCTCTGAGTAGTCTATATAGGTGTATCCTCCTGGATCTTCTTGAGGTTCTAGTCTTTCAGCCTCTTGTTGAGTTACAGAAATAACAGTTAATGTTAGCCGATCACCACCAGACTTTATCAGATCAACTACTTGTTTATGTGTTGCACCTTCCACATTTACACCGTTTCTGTAAAACAAAAAGCAATTATATATTATTATTATTAAAATGTGTTTGATTTTCTTATTAAAATAAATATCACTAATTTTTCTATTCATAAATCATAGTGGAAAACTCAATGATTAGTTTAGTGTATTTAACAAACAAATTTGGATCTGATTTACATTAATATTTGATTTAATTTGTCCACATAAAATTCGAAGAAAAACTAACATGGTTTTCTTCGTAAGAAAGATATCATCAATGTCGCAATTTACTAAGTCGGAACGTGTTTAGGAAAATTGGTATTAATTATAATTATATAGCAAAACCCTCCCACAATCAATAAAAACTCAGCGTAAGATACACATAATAAAGAATATACAATGAGATTATTAATATCGAAATTGCACTTTGAACACAATCACAATTTGTTATAGAATTGATTAGTTAGTTACAAGTATTCCAAGTTTTGAACATTGTTAACATCATTAGGTATGCTTTCAACGCCAGCAAAATCATAAACTTCGAAATCAATTGATTCTGAAAAATATGACGTAAACATACATCTTTGCATTGCAAAAGTTTAAGTATCACACGATCTGAATAAGAAAAGATTCTCAACTAAACTAAAGACAACTAGCAATTTTACTATCTTTTCATTTATTAGTTTTAGATTTAGATTAAGGAAACAAAAATATATGATATTTTTTAAAAAATACAAAGCTAAATAAATAATAAATAAATAAAGTCTTATCTATTTTGTCTTCTTCTGTTTGTAACTCCGTCAATTTAAAAAAATAATAATAATCGCGATTTCAGGTCCGTATCGTATCAACAAATCTGACTTCATCGGATTGGAAATAGAGCTAGCTCATTGTATTGTTCTAAACCATTAGAAGAAACCATATTATTCTCTACCAGCCATCGTCACCGGCTACTACCTAGTAGTGACTTCATCGTAAAGTTTGCTAAACTATCCGTGTAATATATTAACTCTGTAATATCATTATTGAAAAGAACTACCTTACCTAGAAAATTACTGTCATAGTCGACATTTCATATTTGATATTTGAAAGGTTCTTTGTAGTGGATATATATATACCAGGAGCCGTAGAGTAATAAAAATAAACGACATAGTACACGGGTTTTCTCCACACAATTCAAGCCGCTTTCATAAAAAAATTCTTCAGAACTTTTTCAGTAATATTCCGAAAGTGTATACCAACTTAAAATTGAATTTTATTATTTATTACTTAAAAATTACTAAAAAAGATAAACAATATTTAATTCCGTCATGTTTTGCCGAAGAAATATTACTGAAGAATTCTGCAGAATTTTTCTATGAAAGCGGCTTCAAAGGATAATAAAATTACGACCTGCAACGTAAAAATAAAACAATGATTTTCGATAACGATGTCCTTCAAGTCGACTCTCAAAGAGGTAAATGTCGTTGTGTAAAAAAAATAACAAGGTACACGGATAGTAGTTTGACTAACATAATATAGATCTCTAAATATAAAAAAAATCATCAAGAAAATGAGATTTGAAACAGGTGTCGTCGTTGTTAAAACAACGATAACGTACACGGCAAATTCGTTAGCCATTTAAAAGGTGTTAATACGAGCGTTCCAAATATATACGTGGCTTTTATGTAGGCGATGACAAAGTTGGTCAGTTTCACCAAAATTATACAGAAATTGATATATATATATATAAATATATAATTATTAAGAAGCGTTAATTTGTTTTCTCTATTTCGATTTTAATTTTCAAGAATATATGTGGTCATTTTGACTTTTAGTCGAGAATATAGAATTTGGTTGTATATATGCTATAGTAAATGTGCGAACTTCGTTAAATGTGCGTATTTCCTGTTAACATTTTGGTGAAGGAAAATTTGTAATTTAAAATTTTTCTAAAGAGGCTATATCACGAAAAGAGTGAGATTGGTATAATAGTGATAAATTACGAAGTGTAAAACTGGAAAGTAATTTATTTGCCAGGATCATGTGCATTGCCATTGATAAACAAATGAATATAGAATTGGTATTAACTTACTCTTTAACACTCATACGATTATCGTTATGTCACCCGGCTGGATCTCCTCACAAGACGCAAAAATCAAAACTCTTTGTTACAAAAAAAAACGAACAAGTGGATGCAGTTTTTCTGATTGTACTTGTTATTTTAGATATAGCCTTTACAATTATATTACTTTAATGATATTTCTGATATCCCCAAGTTGAGGAAGATTCCTCAGGGATTGAAAGACTCCTATTTAAACGTTTATAACTTGACAGTTGGGCTTTAATGAGCGAAGTAAAGTCATGTTCGCTTTAATCACGGAATCTAAGCGTACTATTTATTTATATATATTAAAGTGAAATATATATATATATATATATATATATATATATATATATATATATATATATATATAAATATATATATATATATATATATATATATATATATATATATATATATATATATATATATATATATATATATATATATATATATATATATATATATATATATATATATATACATATATATATATTATATATATATATATATATATATATATATATATATATATATATATATATATATATATATATATATATATATATATAAGGTCATTCCATTTGAAATCGTACATAAAAATGGGATTTTGCAAGTCGATGTCTCAAAAATTGATCGAACTATATTTATTTGATTTATAAGTAAAAAAATTGTAGAAGAAATTTTTTATTTCACTCTCTCTCTCTCTCTTAATAGTAGTTACACTCCATGAAAGAGATACTCTTTCAACCATGAAAGAGATACTCTTTCATGGTTGATATATAGTACCATATAGAGAAACCTCCGTGTTAACATCGATGCAATGCTCGACACTTGGAAAGTCATTTCTCTGATTTACTCAATGTTCAACAAGTGTCAAATGCTGTATTTAAAAGTTGTCAAATACCGACGGCATCCTACGGAGAATTCACACTCAAACCGTTCCCCTAAGGTTGATTTTATTTTTTCCGAGCTTTTGATGTTCGGAGAGGACATTTTGTGGAACTATCTTTTTTTTCAACCTTATTCAATTAGTATGGCAAAGCAAAGTTATGCCTGATGAATGGAATGTGATCAAAATATTGTGTCAAAGTTGAGAACAAGGAAATTTTAAAAATAAAAATAAATAAAATATTGTAAGTGTAACACTTCAGCGATCTGAGAGAAGAACCGCCATTTGGCGGGCACATAAGTCGCTATTAGCGACGATGGCTCCTCGGGGTAAAGAATGACTTGTCTGCTTCGGGTTGTCTACAACAATACGAAGAACAAGCTCGCGATCATGTCCGATCGGAGCCAGAATGTTTATGTGGTACGGGCCAGCAATGGCCTGTAAAAACCGTTTATTATTATTTTTGAGAGATGCGTAGAAAATAATAATTCACTTGGGAAGTATATAATATAAATATTGACAATTGATAAGAATTAAAATATATTTAGTCTATTGAATAATAATTTTATTTATTCAAGTAAATATATTGAACATTAAAAACTTTGAACCTATTGATAATTAAAGAATTCCACATACTGTGTACTGTTGTACACAATTTCAGGATGTTTTTTACTAAAACGAACCACTTCATATAATTGATTACCAAAAGTGATGATTATTTGTAGGTACAACAATATAATATTAATCAAAATATTTATGATTAAATAAAAAACCCCACGTGAAACATTTAAAAAATTCACTTAATACGTAAAATACGGTGATTTACCGTTAATCAACGGTGATTAAAACCGGCTTGCTTTGTCGTCAAAAACCATTAAAGTTATGGTGCGACAATACGCTTCATATCATTGCTAATTGAACTAAGTATCGGTCTTTGCTTGTATTTTTATATAAAAAAGATAACAGCCTAAATAGTTAACAATGAAAACGACGACTGATTCGATGTCACGCTTTAATCGAATAACAGTGATAATTCTTTTATTAAGTTTAGTTACGAAATGACTCCAGCAACGGAAGATGATAACAGTAACGATGATAACCATACCGAAGATATGTTGAAAAATACATTAGGAAAAGTGTTTCAGTTCAGACTACATCTCTACTTCTTCGAGTAGATTAGTTTTTATACACAAATCCACAATTTAATCATAAGAACTATGCGCGTACCATATGGCCCAAAGTGACAACAATGGCAAAAATCTATTTTCCCTACTTCGTTATTACACTCAAAACAGAAATCTAGAGTTATAGTCCAAGCTTTAAGAATGGAACCCCTTGCAGCTAATAGTCATTGTCGGCGGCAATGGGCCATATTTGTGTGGTGAGTAACTTAATTTTTGCAACTGGTCATCAACTATATAAAACACAGTCACGTGATCGGCATTGTCATCTTAAGTCTTCCTTGTGATTTATTATTATTATTATAAGTACTCGTATTTAGATTTAAAATCTTAGGTAAAAAAATATCAGACATGTTGCCATAAATGAGAGTTAAAGTAGAAACATACAATTATTTATTGCAAACTTACATAATTTTAAGTATTATTTACGGACATTGTAAGATCAAAAAACATTAAATTATTTGACGTTTATTGTCAATTATTTTAATTTTATTTTATTTTATTTACATGATACGAAACTATCATTAATTGATTTTCATATGTTAATAAGCTTATGCATCGTTAATAGGATGCAATCTCTAATTGACAACGTACAGTTGTCTTGATATCTCATGCCTTTACAAATTTCTATCATAATGATTAAGAGAGCGCTCGTTGGTGTGCCCGTCATAGTATATTTAATTGTTTATCATTATTCTATTGGGACCTTGATAAATAAATATAAGTTCAATTTGAACTGGAATATTTGAGCTAAACCAAACTAAGTAAAGTAAAATGGTTCTCCTTTATTAAAATAGCATTATACAAATGGCACGAGGCGTCATTGCGCCTTCAATTGATGTAGATCTCATCATTAAAAGATCTACTTTTATCTCATTTGTAGTTGTTATGGCCTCTACCGAAAATATTGGTACATTTTCTGGGGGAGAAACATCTTTCCCCAATGCCCCAAACTTTTTCTGCTTCTGATAATTTCATTCCTTTTAGACATTTTTATGACGATATTATATTATCATATTTATTTTCTTTAGACTTAATTTTTTGTCATGACACGAGATATCAGTTTTTTATTTTGTTATTCAGCACAGTTTTAACGTTTCATATTTAACTGTATTAGTCGCAGTTTTTTACTCGCGCCCGTTAGGTGCTATGCGGAGCAGTAAATTTTCTACACCTACATGTAAATTTAAGAAGCTATTTATTGGTGAATTCAATTTATTGGAAATCAAACTATAATTTTTAATTCAATTGCTTAGTGAAAACTTGATTAAAAAATATTTAGCTCTACGTATTTATATGGAGCTGCTATCGGGGGCGAATTTTTTATGAAAGCGCCGGATAGCAGCTCCGGATACAGAATAATAAAACGCGTCTATAATTGCCACAAATTTAGAACTTTAGCCAAAAAGACCGGAGGCACACAGCATAGGTTCAATCTCAATGACGCCGCTCCGATCCGTTTCGTTAAAATGTCAAAGTAAAAAAATGAATAGTCCCATATAATTCCTTTATACAAAAAAAGAGAATTCGCAAAAACAGTTCATAAATGACTATAAACAAACTATATATTTTTTTAATTTTTTACACTTTACATACACATGCATATATACAATCCAAACAAATATAATTATTTACTTAAGTTTTGATTGTCAAGTTTCCAAAGTTAGTAATTGTTTGTGAATTAAATTAAATTTAAATTATACACCTTGATGTTTTTGTTAATTTCAATTTTATACAATTTTATATTTGTGAACTATAATAATTTTATATGTACAATTTTATATGTCACGTAATATGAAATATTGTGATAAAATTTTTTTTAAATATATTTTTTATAATAACCAATAAATAATATATTAATAACATATATTAATATACCTATATATAATAATAATAATATGTTAATAATAACATATAAATAATAAAAATATACAAATAAAATATTAAATTAGGGTTTCATTTACAATAAATATCTACTTAAATCTCTATATTACACTAAAATGAGTCGTTTACGAACTGTATGAAGAGCATGCTTCGTTTATAGTTCGTAAACGGTTCACCTTGTTTAAAAAGTATAACAGAAAAGGCAAAGACAAAGATGCAGAAAAGAATAGGAAAAGATTAATGAACTTTCTATTTTTTCGGGCAATATAACCTTAAAATTCAATTGATAACCATATAAACTTTTTTTTTCAGTTTTTCGCGTCAAGCAAAATAAGTTAAAACTAAAATTAATTCGATAAAAATAAAACATAATTAATTTGGAAATAAAATGGAATTTAAAATTGAAAAATGCATTGAAAAAATAAAATGGTCGATCTGTAATTTTTCTAAAACGGCGCGGACACATTGTTTTTGAAAATCCGTAAAGTCGGCGACACACGAGGAGATACGGTACGGTGGGGTGTCATTGAGATTAAACCTTAGGTCATATATGAGTAGGCTTAAAAAAATTAATTTGTGCATTTTAACAAACAACTTATAATAATATAAATGCAATTCTTATATTGGGTCTGTTTTTTTTTGATATCGGAGAAATCGGAGAGATAAATTTACTGTCAAATTTTCAGATATGCGTTTTTTTTTAATATCCGAGAAAAAAATTATCTCTCTGTGTCGTTTTTTTTTACGCTCCGATAATTATCGGATACGATCTTTTTACTCTGAAAAAATGTACAGATTATTTTATATTTTTTAGTAAATTCTAAAATGGCGACTCCGATTAATGTTGAGCTATCAGGTGACAAATAAAACTTTAATTTAGGGAGTTTAATGCTGAAATTCATAAAATAATTTATTATTTTTGGTTCTAAAAAATAACACAAAAAATATTTTTTTCGATCTGATAGATAAAAATCGGAGAAAAAAATTATCAGATATATCCGATAAATAATCTCTCTGATCTCTCCGATTTCTCCGATATCAAAAAAAACACGGCCATTGTTACTAATGCTGTGTGCCTCAGAAGACTTTACGAACGAAACTTTTCTAAATTCAAAGCTACAGCTACTGTATTATAGGCAATAATTGAAAAGACAATTAACGAGGTTACTTTTCAAAAACTTTTCATTTTATTGTTTGATGTGAATTCATTGTAATTGTTAATTTGTTTTGACGTTTAGTATAAAAAAAATTAAATAAGCAAAAATGGAAAATAAATTAAATTCTATGTACAGATATAGAGTTATCATACTTATATTACTTATATTGGAACAGAAACACCAACCGAAAAATGTATTCAAGCATTTATGCTGGATTTGACCATTTTTTTAATGAAAATTGTTTTTATAAGGCTGGATTAATATCTACATAATATATCATATACAATAAAATATTGAATTATTAACTACATTCATCTTGGTTTATTTTATAATATGTAATCATTTAGTAAAAACATGGATTTTGCAATGAATGCAATGAAAGCACTTCATCTAATAAACAGTTTAGTAATGGCTAGAGGGCTTCATTAGATATAATTAGCTATTTCATCAGACGGAAATTATTTCGAAACCCGGAATTTATAAAAGAATTTTAGAAATTTCTCAGAACTATCTTATACCACCATTCTATTAATGCTGTAATCTAATTATATTTTTCAAAAAATACTATTCTTTCGTCTTTACTAATCGTCTCTATTTATTTATAATGCGACTTTTAAGTAATATATACTTGTAATTCAAAAAGCTTTTCGTGAACAAGAAGTGGAAATATCATTTTTTTTGTGCATTTAACATTAAATTAATCACCCCTATTGTGGTTGTCGTAGCAATTTTGAAACGCCGTGACTACGTCGTGTCGTAAACGACTTATTAGTATTGCCGTAGTAATACAAGAACTTATAGCATTTTTGTGAATTTTTTCGTAAAAATTAACTATTGTGAACTGGATTTAATTATAATCGGTCAAAATAAATATGGCGTCACTTATAAAAATAAATTAAATTGTAATAAATAAATTTGTGTGAAATATAAATAGTTATAAAAAAAAATTGTGTCAATCAAATAATAAAATACAATTTTAGTGAAATGATTTCATTCGAATTAATTTTTGAAGAAGACGATATAAGACAAATTATAGAATTGGCCCGCAAAAGAAAAATTTTGAGCGACTCTTCGAATCCTCTTGAGCTAGACGATTTTACGTAATGAATTATTTTATTTTCAAATATGAGTATACGGTGTACGGTATTTCAGTTTCTAAATCTATTTTTTTTTTAAATTTAGAAAATATTTCCGGCTATCAAAAGAGGCATTTATATGTGTATTGGATGATGTGGAGCCACACCTAAAAATTCAAATACGGTTGTCCTCAATCCCCAACATTTTGAAATTGGCATTTAGGGCAATTATCAAAAAGGCACTGGTCATAATTTGTAAATCGGTGTATTTGTATTTCGTTGGTTCTTACCGAAATGTTAAATACTTTATAATCTAATTTATGTAGTAAATGGATTCAATTTAATTCGAATGAAAATGAGAAAAGAACATGTAAAAAATATTTTTATAAAACATGTAAAAGCCCAGGTGTTATTGGGTGTGTAGATGGAACACACGTAAAAATTATCTTTCATTAGATCCACTAACTTTTCAAATTGATATTGTTTTGTAATTTTTCTATAAATAAATTGCATATTTTTAAATATTAAAATTTAAATAAATTTCTTCATAATTTTCAACAAATTTGAAAAATTACATTTTTATAATAGACTACGTCGTTTACGAATGCAACAAGTCGTGTATTAAAATTTCATCGACAAAAATATCGCAAAATTACGACTAACGTCGCATCGTAGTCGACATCCACAATGCAATTTTTTTCATGTGATACGTTATTGAAGTCGAAACCACAACCACAATAAGGGTGAATTATATTTTATTTTACAAAAATTTAGTCGAATTTGAGTCACAGTACGCATTTTCAGTATGAAAAGTACTTTATTGACGTTTAAAATTACATATTTATACTTGTGCTTTTGAATATGAAGTACATTTTATCACAAAGATAAAACATTTTTATAAAGCACATAATTAATTTTTTTTATTATTCGTTAAAAAAGTTTAAATAAAAATAAATCCTTAACCAAATACATAAAAAAATAATATAAAAGAGCTCAAATATTAGCTGTGTTGCTTTCGTAAAGCTAAGCGAGTTTTACTTTAATATCTCAAAGCAACCGCTTTTGGCTTTATGCGCATTTTAATTTTTCTGTTTTGGTTATAAAACATTTATGTCAAACTTTTTGATATACATTTAAGTAAAAAAAATATATATATAAGAATCGTGTGGTGTGATGATAGTTTCTATAATTATAAATATGATTTTCATTAATAAATTTGAAAAAATTACCACCTTGTGGTGAACACCATAACCATAAAATGGTTTTATTTCCCCTAAACCTAAAAATTTGTTGGCTTACAATAAAGCCGATTTGGCTTTATACAATGCAATTGTTGTTGTAATCTTTTTCGGCTTTGTGAAAGCAACACAGCTAATACTAAATTATTAGTTAGTGGTGCGTCGATAGCAGCGACTCGATCTTATTTTTACTTTTTGGAACTAACATTAGCGAAATAAAGCGATTTTCATTTTAATATTTTACAACAAAACCATCTCTATTACAAGCCATCTACTAACTTTCGTTGATACAGACAAATAAAACCGATATAAAAAATTGCGTTCGAAATCCATATAAAAATAATGTTTTTTTCTCATATTTTCTGCTTCTATAGTATGCGAATGTTTATTTTATTTAACACTATATTCGACACGTTTTTTACTTACAATACATTCTTATGTTCATATGATTAAACAGCATTAGAATGCGATGAATACGGCTTGTAATAAAGAGGGTTTTGTTTTTCATAACTACATACTCATACTTTTTATTAATGTTCATATAAGATTATTACTATACAACGTTGTCGCTGCCGTTTGTTATGATTGTTTGTTTTTTATTTTGTCATAGTCCATCAAAACCTTCTGTATTGCAAGCCGTCTTCTAATTTTCGTTGACATACAAAACCGATATGAACAATTGCGTGTGTTAGTGCAAAAACAAGCCGAATTCATTGCATACTAATGCTCCTCTATCATATGTACATAAGAATGTGTTGTAAGTAAAAAAACGTGTAAAATAAAATAAAAATTCGCATAATATAAAAACCAAAGCCGTTTTTAATCTCTTAAAGGAATCCAAAATGTACTCATAAATAAGCTGTAAAAAATTTAGAAAAATGTAATTTATTCAATGTATTTGTGAGATTATGTTGTCGTTTATATACGCTGGTAAATACAGTGTCGAAAAAAAAACAAAACAGCAAACTAAAGAGGAAATAAAAAAGAAATGAGCGAACTTGCAATTTTTTTTTATTTCAACCAAAAGATGCAGTATTTTTTATTAATTAAAATATTTTTTGGAACTATAAATATTTATTTTTATTTGATAGAGACAGCATTTTTTTAAATAAATTTTTATAATTTTATATGTAAATATGTTTGTTTCGTGATATGAAATATAGTGATAAAAGTTTTTATAATTTTTTTTTTTAAATGACAATATATAAATAATAAAAATATACAAATAAAATATTAAATTGGGCTTTTATTTACAATAAATATCAACTGAAATCTCTATTTTACACTAACTAAAATGGTTCCTTTGTATCTCGTAAAATTGGTTCATAAGCGTATCACTAAATGCGGTTCATTAACGAATCGCTAAAAACAATTTATTTACGCATCGCTAAAAGTGAACTGTTTGGGAACTACCAACACGTTAACCACACTTCGTTAGAAATTCTAATTATCATATGACGGGAACATCTTAAACGGTTCGCTTTTATACCGCAAAAATTATTCGCAAAAATGAATGACGGTTCACCTTGTTTAAAGGGTACTTCTTATTTTATGCCAAATGTCAATACTATTTTATACATTATATTTATACATATTTTTATTTTTCACCGAGAATGGCGGTTTTCTTACTATTCTATTACAATCGATTTTTTGACGTTTAAAATAGTTTTAATTTGACAGTATTTGAGTGTTAAGTATAGCAAACCTGAATTTATATCAAAAAGCTTAGATATTTTTATTGAAAATAAAGAATTAAATATTTAAAACTATTAAATGAGAATTTTTATTTTTTATTTGTATTGTTGAAAGTAAAATAAAATTTTTGACATTTATTTAAAAAATTCCCCAACATTCCCAATGTTTAATTACGCTGTCCGAAAAGTATAATAATAGATCATGTCGGACTGTCAAAATTTTACTACAGACGAAAATGCTACCATCTAATAATAGATCATGTCGGACTGTCAAAATTTTACTAACGACGAAAATGCTTCCATCTCATGGAAAACGACATGTTTCACACATATGTTCTAATGCTTTGATTATGCCACTAGATGTCAAAGTTTCAAAAATATAAATATATTTTATAATTATCGTGCCCGCATGTATGCGGATAATAAGTATCATTAAACCAACCATTCAAATTCAACACATCATAATCACGTGATGTGTTCGGTCAATTAAATTACTACTAAACCATGTGTGCGGATAACTATGTTTTAATTGCGTTCAAAATAAAAACAAAGCAAACACAAGTTAAGAATATTTTAACTTGATTTTTAATTTGATTCGCGAAACATAGTTATCCGTGCACGTGCTTTAGAAGTGATAGGGCAATTTTTCAATTAATTCTGCTGATGAACACCAGTTGTATGTTAGGGACAAACAATACGAGAAATGTCATATTCATATGAGAAATTTACAAAACAAATTTTAGATTACATTTTATTGTTTTTACCATCTTATTTTGATTTGCCAGTTAGTACTAATTAGATATACAATTTACCTAGTTATAGCGTAAAACTAATATAACAACAAATAATGCAAGTTTTAATACAGAATTCCGAGTTCTTATACAAGTAGTTCTATTTTGAAGAAAATTAAATATGCGTTTAATATTATTTCGAAATAAAACAAACAACATTTAATATGAAACGCACGTTTTATTTTCTCCAGAATAGAACTACTTGTATAAGAACTAGAAATTCTGTATTAAAAGTTTCATTATTTGATGTTATATCATTTTTACGCTATAACTAGATAAACTATACGTCTAATCACCTCGTGGCAATGGTTCGTACAAGATACTTTGATCGTGCTGCCTCTTTCGGAAAACATGGTATTCTGAATACTTTCATCGTGCTCTCTCTTTTGAATAACATAAATAACATACTTAGATCATGAGGCCTCTTTCGGAAAACATGATCTATTGATTGAAATATTTCCTCACCCTATGTTTTTAAATTGATTTTTTGTGAGGCGTAAAAACTATAAGAAAATATTGTTTTTATTATTGGATTTTTTTTCAAAATTTTTATTTTAATATATTTTTTTATATTGTGTAATTACCGTTATCAGGTGTATTAGTACATGATTATTGAATTTTTTTTTTAATTTCTTGAATTTTTAAGGTTTTCTGGTGTCATCGGAATCCGATGTCGGCTATTATAGCCGACGTGTCGAACAATGAAATAAATGTTGTAAATAGGACACGTCGGCATTTGTCGACAGACTCTCTTATAATTGAGTTTTACACGGCGTCTACACTATGCAAAATTTCTGAGATTTTGTCTCATGATATTAAATTTATCAATGTGTGTGTAAGTATATTATACAAATTTTGACACTCTCTGCAAATTATCAGGAGGCTATTTCACGTAAACATTATAATAAATTCATACGAAATGTCAAATAAAAATATATCTTTAGATTATGTTTTTCATTTTAATTTTTTTTTCGAGTGTTGAAACGTACATATAAATAATTATAGCTGCATAAAAACAAAAATTTCACATTAATTATGTCGTTTAATGCTGAAAATACAATAAAACTAATTCATATGTTTAGAAATAATTAAAGTATATTATAGACATTAATTATTTAATAGTCTATAACTAAAAAATAATTGATAAATCTCATGATAATTGATAAATCTCATGATAATATTATTAAATAATCATGAGAGTAAAATGCCTAGTTATGATAATGTTTTGACAAATGTTTATCAATACATAGAAAAAAACATTAACGTACATAAAATCTCATGAGATAAAATCTCAACGATTTTGCATATTGTAGACCCCGTGTTAACTGTGAAATATATATTCATGCAATTACGAACCCTAATCATTAATCAGACTTCATGTAACTCGTTTAGATCCGAAAATATAGCATGTGTCATTGTGTGAGCATTTTCTAAAAAATGAGTGTCCGCAGAAGGTTTAGCTGTTTATTGAAATTTCCATAGGAACGAAAAAGTTTAAAATTTTCTTATAAGGTTTATAATGGTACTATTACAAAACCAAGTAGTGAATTTTATATGTTTTATTGTATTTATCTGAGTGTGCTATGGGATGAGTTTGGCTTTAATATAGAAGGTTTTGGTATTTGTCAAAAACCATCATAGCAACACTCAATTAAGTGATAATTTGTGTCTTCGATTTTATCAAGTAAATGTCCAAAATTTGTATTCACAAATATTTATAATGGGTTTCGGACCCAGTCTTTAAACCTATATTAATATATGTGTCCATATAACGTTATGCGTAACGTAGAAATTAAAATATTTAAAGACGCAAAAAATTAAAATTGCACAGGGCGCCGAATTGGCTTGGGCCGTACCTGTATATACTACAACGCAAAAACCAAGACAAACTAATTTTACACATTGTGTAACTAAGTTACACATTTTTACTATTCAATGAATTCAACGAAAAATGCCACGCTTCAACAACGCATTGAAATAGTTAAAATTCACTACAAAAATTGTGAAAATAAAATGGTGCCAAATTTTTTGTGAAATTTTTTGTGAAATTTTTTGTTTGTATTGTGAAATTTTTTTCGATTTTCAACCATTTTCTTGTTTTTTATTATGCGAATGAAATTTTTCTATACTCTTTTCGAACCCATATCTCGACACGTTTTTTACTTACAATACATTCTCATTTGTTTATTATTTAAAACCATCTTTATTACAAGCCGTCTTCTAACTTTCGTTGACACAGCCAAACCAAACCGATACGAAAAATTGCGTTAGTAGTGATATCGAAATCCATATAAAAATATTGTTTTTTTTTTTCTCATATTTTCTGTTTATATAGTATGCGAATGTTTATTTTATTTTACACTATATTCGACACGTTGTTTACTTACAATACATTCTTATGTTCATATGTTGAGATAGCATTAGTATGTGATGAATACGGCTTGTAATAAAGAGGGCTTTGATATTATTAAATAGCATTAGTATGCAATGAATACGGCTTGTAGTAAAGAGGATTTTGATATTGTGTAAAAGAAATAAACAATTAAATCAAATAGTGCGCATGCGTTTACTATTTTTTTTTTTTTTTTATATGGAGTTTTAATAGTTACTAATACATCTAAAGTATATATTTTCACCAAAACCCTCTATATTATACAAGCCGTCTTGTAACTTTCGTTGACACAGATAAACAAAACCTATATACACAATTGAGTGTATTGCTGCTATGAAAATTCATACCAAAAAATGTATAATTTTATCATTCCTACTACCACTATTTCACATTTTTATCTCTAAGTTACGCACACTATTTAACGTGTATGGATAATTGGGAATTTTACCGTCTCTTTTTTGTTATTTGTGTTTTGTATAGGAAAGAGTGATGTTATTTCTTATTTTGCCTTTTAAATTTTTTTTTTTGACAATTTTTACTCTCTTTTGTTTATTTTATTTTACTCTATATTCTAAATCATTCTCATGTGTATATGATTAAATAGCATGAGTATGCAATGAATACGGCTTGTAGTAAATAGAGTTTTGATTTTCACTAATAATACTATACTAATAATTCACTATTAAAAATACATAAGATGTGTCAACGGAAATATCAATACAGCTTGTAATATAGAGGGTTCTGCTTTTTCACAATATTCGCTATCATATCCCAACACTATTTTCTACTTACCATACAATCAAAATATACATTTTTGTATAGCATGAGTATGCAAACAATACGGATTGTAATATAGATGGTTGTGACATTATACAAATACTATCATAAAAACCATTAAATAACATTTCAGTAAAATTTCATAGTGGAGATGGAGGTTGAAGAACTGAAATAATTACTATAGTTTTGTTAAATAATTTTACTAGATTTTAAAATAAAAACGCAAGTAATAATTTTAATTTTGAGATAGGTGTTCTGTGAACTTTACCTTAATAAAATTGGTACTAAATTTCCACCATTGCCCACCCATTCTAGTTTGTCACGAGACGCCTCTGAAAGGCATGACTCGTTCAATACCACTATAGTACAGGCCGTATAAAATTGAAAAAAATGGCGGATCCTATGTATTAGTAAATGTATAGTAAACAAAAACGTTCATAGTAGTATTTTGTTTATATATGAATTTTTAGGATGGATCGGATTATACTTCAACATAACTTTAAAAAAAGGAACGTAACAGCCCTACAACCTTCTATGAAAATCACATGCCAAAACTGTTTTTGAATATTGATAAATTTGTTTGTACATGTTTCATATTAAATTAAATAGTATTTGGCATTTCAAAAAAAAAATTGAGGAATTTGATTTTTCATTCATAATTTTTAAAAAACTATACCAAATGTACATTATCGTTTTGTATAACTTAACTCTTCTTGCGCATTGAAATTTCCATAAAGATAATTTTTAACTTTTGGTTTTACATATATAATTATACAATGCTGTGAGGTGTTTGATTCGTCCGTTTTTTGATTTAATAATACAATGTTGGTACATTTACGTTCAGTATGGTTTTTACCTGTAATTCGAATGTTTTGTTGTGACAGCACATATTATAAAAATTTAGGCGGGTAAATACATGTAGTAAGTTGCATGAATTTAAATTAATTAAATTAAAATATAGTTGGGTAAATATAAGTATTAATACATAAATATATATTAATTAAAATAAAATTACTTCATTATAAATTCACAGTTTTAGTAAAATCACCGCGGTTATTAAATTCTTAAGGTTAATTATATTTGCCCAAATATATTTTAAATAATTTGTGTAAATAATTAATGTGTGTTAGTGTTTAGATTTTAAGATGCCCAAAACTTGTTGTGTGCCGGGATGCATGTCCAATTCTTCTAAAAGCGAAGAAGGGCACGTGTCTTTTTCACGTTAGTGGAATATTGTTAATTGCAAATCAGTGGTTGAAGGTATAAAGAAACGCGAGCCGTACCGATTGCCTATATCTATACGTTAGATGATGCAGGCATTTTGTTCCTTAAAAATTTGTTATCCTGAATAGAAAAGTGAATGACTACCGACATCTTTCAAAGTGGTTTAACCATGACTACTTTTAAAGCAATCCATCAAAGTGTAAGTGTTCTGCTGGAAATTGCCAACACTTCTATGCCAACACGGGCCAGCAATGGCCTTTTACACCCGTCATATTATAATTATTTAGAAGCCAGAATATTTATTTGGGCCAGCAGTGGCCTGTAAAAATCGTCTTATTTTGTATTGTCAAAACGCGATATTTAATAAGTTAACACACATTTTACGTAACAAAATTCATATAACCTCGCATATAATTTTGTATCCCTAAATATGATTTAATAAAAAAAATAATGAAAATTAAAATAATTACTAAAAATTTATATTAATCATGGATTTTACGTAAATAGTATTTACGTAACAATGTTTAGAAAATTAGAAAGCGCGCTGTTAACATATCCCCCATCCTTCTTAGATGAGAGCTTCGACTCGACTATTCATTTAAATACATAAATTTTCCAAATGAACAAAACAAAAGATAAAAAATCCAAATATTACATTTCTGTTAGCTCGACGAAACAAAAACGAGTATGAAAAAATCACAAAACCATTTGCATCTATCAACATTTTTTAAACGAAGTAAAAAATAAAATAAACGAGTGAGAAAGTGATTACAAAATTACAATGAAAAAGACAAAGAAATTGTTTTTTGTTTTACATATACTAAGGTAATTTTTAAATTAATCTTAATGCTTTCAAATGCCGAATTCTAATTAAAATCATATGAAACATGTGCAAACAAATTTATAAATGTTCACCAGGAAAAACCAAATTTAATTTCCTTAGAAGGACGTATAGTCGTTTTTTTCTTTGTTTTTAAGTTATATTGAACTTAAAACAGCGTTCCATAGTAACAAAAAAAAATTATATTAAAATTTCGTTTTTCTATTCCACACTTACTACATAAGCTATAAAAGTGTTTAAATGGCCTGTATATATATAGGCAATGACTCGTTACTAAATTTCCCCCTATTATAATTTTTTTTACAATAGGCCGTAAACGTCACATACCGCGTCTCTAAAGAGACGTTTTTGAACCACTGGTTACGAATTGGTAAAGGAAGTAAATGGTTAACCCAACAAACGATTGTTTACACATAATTCGGCCACTGGTACAAGTTGTAATTATTTAATTTTTATTAAAATTCTTTGGCAAAAGCATTATGGGACAAATCATCGTCCTAATTATGAAACTCTCTGAGAGGTTTAGAATAAAGTTGAAATTAAACATAAAATGGTTGGTTTGATGAGTTATATTGAATCTAAAGAGCCTATAAAGATACTGATCTACTGCGGTTGCATTTAAATTATTTTTCATATAAGTGGAATACCTCATAGTCATGACAACATTAATCACATTAATCTTTAGTCAATATGACTATGATTTCAAGATGCATTAAAAAAATAATGACTATAACTTATGACATTGACAAAATTTTTGGAATGTAACTTAGTTTAGTCCAGTTAAAAATAATATATGACTTTTTGTGATTGGACTCAATATCGATGGGATAAGAATCTTACTAGATCTACATGTAATAACGTTCAATGCTTTCGATGCTTTATATTTACTACTAAAGATTGAATGCTTGGCAAATACCGACTAGCCGAAGTTGTACAAGGTATTGATCAGACCCTTTGTCATATATTTTATAACTTCAGTTATTTGACGAAGATATCAATTACAAAAACTCTTTTGCTGTCAGAAATTTAATTTTTGGCAAGACAGTTAATTACTAGCCGAGACAGTGTAATAACTCTCATTTTACTTTGTTAACGTGAAAGGAGTTATTTAATACACCAGCTCGGCCATGTTCTATGGGCCTATCCAAAATGAAACATACAGCGAGAACTGAGCGGCAAACCACCATTTGGAAGGCGAGGAGGACGCTATCGACGACAAAGGAGGATTGTTTTGGTAGACAACAACTTGCATTATTTTGGTTATCTAGAACAATACAAAGAGTAAGACATTATTTGTCTTACTCTTTGTATTGTTCTAAGCCAAGCAAAAATAATCCTGTATATTATATTGCATAAAAAGAATGCGAAAACCACAAAAGGATTATTTTTATAGTTACACTTAGTAGAAACTTTCAATTTCAAATATAATTTAACATCTCTACTTAACCAAGACCATACAGAATGCCTTCCTTGGTTTTATAAATAAACGGCGCGATAACAACAAAACCCCTTCTGTGGGTCGATTCTGGTTTTCCTTAGGAATAGGAAGAGAAAAAATTGTTTTCAAATATTTGGATAGCCTGTATTTTTTAGGAATATTTTTCTTTAGGATTATTTTTCCTTTTTACTGTAGTTAAGTATTTCCATGTTGGTTTGGGAAACGGGAACATTCGGAGAATAATATAAAAAATTCTTTTTAACAACAAAGGTTAAGTACATCTGTCAAATATACATGAAATTGAATAATTGATCAATCATTTTACAATGTTTACGGCAAATATTGATTTGAATTTAGAACTTGTTGTGGAGATAGCGTTTACAACCCATTCTTGGCAACAGATAAGATCAAATTTTAAATGCATAAGAACCACTTAACCCAATGTCAAATTGTATATTTTTTTAAAATTTGTTTTTTATTAAATTTACTTCTTTTTGATCTATTGATGCATTTTCGTAATATTGTATTATTTCATTTATCAGGGACGGTAACATCAATTTCGAGGCTATTGAAAAATCATGGCTATGGTAACATCATATCGTAACATCAATTTCGAGGCTATTGAAAAAAATATTCAAATCGAAAAATATTAAAGTTGGTATTTTGTATCATTTTCGATAACCTTTACTTTCACATGGCAACTTGTAACTTCGTAAATAAAATAAGCAAAAAATAAGCAAATTAATTGGAAACTTTTTGTATACACAATAGTGTTGGTTTTGGCGCATTGAACGACAAAGTGTAAAAAAAATGTAACTTTTTGTAACATTTTGTTGCACAGTAAACACTCATAATACTATGAAAGAAAAATTACATTTGATTATGTGCTTTGTTTATTGAAACTGTCATAGCAACGAAAAGTTAAAAATTTTCTTATATGGTTTTTGAATGGTGCTATTACAAAACCAAGTAGTGAATTTTATATATTTTATTGTACATACTGAGTGTGCTACGGGATGAGTTTGGCTTTTATTATAGAAAGTTTTGGTAAAAATTATCATAGTGACTGACCGTGATAATTTGGTTGTCTTCGTTTTAAAAATTTGTATTCACAAGTATTATCGTGGATATCGGACACAGTTTTAGAATACCAAAAAAAACATAGGAAAAACGTATGAAAGGAAAGCCACACGAAATAATTCCTATAAACCCATTCTGAATTCTTAAAAAAACCTAGAACCGGCCCACTGCTAATAAATTCAATTAACTATAATATAGCATTCAACATCATGTCTAAACAATTTTCGGAAAACTCATTTAACCATTAGTGGAGCCAACTAAGATGTTATTAACTTAATTTAATTACAGAAGTTAGTTTCCAGCCAGAAGTTGGTCCGCTCGTGACTTAAGTTATCTTGATAATAGTAACTGCGAAGCCAAAATTCTATTACAATCCTAGTTTCGTAATCCGCATTTGAGAGTGGCTTAATATACGTATTTGTAAAAATAAACTACAGATATACTAGAGTATATTTTCAATTTTATATTTTGTCTTTCTCTATACCGCTAGAGTATTTAAAGATTTATGAAACATGTCGTTTACATTTCTACACAGCGAAAAATGCAACAAAATTAAAGGGAAAAGAAAATATGAAAAATTGTTTTGGTTTTCGTTTATTGTATGATAATTAAGAGTATTTTCCACGATGAAACATATTTTATATGCACGAAAAACGTGAGATAAAAATATAAATTTAACTTTTGTACGAGTGAGACGGACAACTTTTGCTGCACGCTGTGCATACAAAATTATTTTGTATTTTTTTCGTTCTGTCGCCATAATTATGGCAGCAAAACGAAAAAATATAAAATTGGAATACTTTTTATGGTTGAAAATTGCTGCAAAACAATACATGCACATAAAAATTGTGTTTGGACGAGAAAATATTTCTCGCACACACACATAAAATTTTTGTTTATTTTTTTTATAGCTAAATTCATTTTATTTTTATTTTCAGTGTGGTAACAACTAAAATTTTGAGGTTAAAAAATTAAATAATATTTTGATATTATTGAAATATTTTGATAATAGTGTCGTAATAGATTTAAAAAAAATTATAAAATATTATCGGATCATTTTTTCGAATTTAAAAATAAATAATCATTAAAATAGGACAATCTCATAAAAAAAAATAAATACCACAATTTATTTTGGAGATGTGCACATAAATTTGTGATTTTTTTAGGTTATATAGGGAAGGCGTCAACTTTCATAAACTATAAAATTTAGCTATAAAAAAAAACAAAAAAAAAACTGTTGTCTTCGTCACTCAAGTGTAATTTAACACTATCTTTCCTGTTTTGGTTTTGCTGCAAATTTTAATGTTTGGCTGCAGAAAAAATATGTTTCATCGTGGAAAAACACCATTATTCGTATGAACTTTTGTTAAAGGCCCTACACACGATCCAATTTGGTTGGTCCAACCAAATTGGTATGTTGGCACAACCAAATTTGTTGTACATACACACGATCCAATTTGGTTTTATTTTGTGTATGTTTAAGAAAATTAACAACAAAAAATATTTTATATGTTGACTACTTTCTCGTTTTCGCTTATGTTTTACTATAGACTAAAATAATATCATCCAACAACAAAACACACGATCCAATTTGGTTGGTTGGTCGGTCGGTTGGTTGGAAATTTCCATCCAACATGCCCGACCAATTTGATTTTAACCAACATGCATCCACACGTACCAATTTCCAACCAAGTTGGACCAACCGTCCGACCAAATTGGATCGTGTGTAGGGCCTTTTAGTGTTTTAAACATTTGATGAGGTGTTGAGATTTTTACTGTAAAACTAATTTTGTTATTTTTTTCATTTTTATGATATGCAATGTCTATTGCATATCATAAATGTCGGTAATTTTTTCAATAAATTTTTTGCATACTGGTGCTCGCACGTTTTGATCTGCAGCTGTCTCCTCAGCACCTATGAGAATGTCCAATGCAAAATTTCTTCCTTGTTCATTCTTTTCTTGTCGCACTATGTGCCATCCGAGGATGTCCATGTGAGTTTGTGTATATTTTTGAGTAAACATAATGTCACATATGAACAGCTGATTTGTGATAAAAAAGCGATACTTTCTCCATTTGATTCGCACAGAATCCAACGCATAATATTTCAAAATCTTTTTTCATGCGTAGAATGGTTATGATAGAAAATAAATAAAAATAACAAATAGTTTTAGAAAAATGTTATGGCCAAAATGAATAATTTGTCTTTTTATTTATATTTTTTGTAACAGATAAAAAATATGCGTTTTCATCCAACAATTTGTTTGTTACATGAAACGAACCCCAATCAATCATTGCATCATCATAGCCATCACAATGGTAACTATCCAAATGGGAATAATGATAATATAAGACAACAAAATATAGATTCGAGTGGAATTGGAATACAACATTCGGCACTAGATAAACAAATTAATGGAACCATGATATTATCGAATCAATTACAAACCGTTGATGTGCCTAAATACCCATGATGGTTGCTAGGCCAGTGTTGTCTATTCCAATTTTTGTTGTTTCTGTGCTTTCTTGCTAGTTGATTGGAGTTGCTCATAGAACTAGTATTTTGTTGTTTTATCTGCATCTTGGGTTCGATCATAGTTGTATTTCTTATTTTTTAATGATATCTTTCTTTTTTTCAATTATGTATTGGATTCCATATTCCATTCCATCTTACTTTCTTCGCTTTAGTAGTTGTTACTATGCCTATACGCCTTGTTCATAAACGTTTCTTGCAGAGAGACTCTTCCAGATGTAAATTTCACCAATTTACACTTCCTTCTGACTTTACTAATGTCTAGTGTTTTCAAGTGATGACGTTTCATTTCCTTCTTTATGCTAGTGAACTTGATGTTGTTTCTGTTAAGAGTTCGTATGTTCCAATTTTCAATTCGTATGAATCCTAGCCCAAGACCGCTAAATAAAGCTACTGATACACCGGGAGATATCCTATTCGATCATTGTTTGCACTTTTCCTTATTGGAAAAGCGGTCAACTAAAATTGTATTAATCTCGCATATAGTTGCTTGACAATATTGATGAATGATGTGACATCTCTTCTGCGTCACATAAAAGCCCCCATCAGCGGTAAGCCACAATATAAACTATACACTATTACGATATACGATCAAACAAAATGTTTGCCTTAAATATAAAATAGGTTTACAATATACGTTAAATGGTAAGATCTTGTTTTTTGTTGAGTTGTCGGAAAAAATATTCTTAAAATTCGATATTAATTCCACTTCATGAAACTTTAAAAAGGAGCTGCATTTTAAAATAAAAATATTTTTTACTTCCTATGATCGTTAAAAACTTAAAAGGGACACTCTCCCTCTGATCTTTTAAAGTGGTACAATTAAATGAATTTAAATTCAGTAGCGAGTCCATTATAATCTATGCAATAATGATAGTAAAGAACCGTTTATTTAAACAGTTTTTTCGGCAATATATTGCCGGGGAGGAAAACCCGAAACAAGTGTCTTGTGCAAACATTATGTCATCAATCGATATTTCTTCTAAATTTACCATCTTTAGGATGGTGCCAACTTTATAACGTGTCAGTACATGTTTTGTTTAATTTGACTTCCTCAATCATTTCATAAATTTAGATAGCATATAAGTTAGTGCTTAATATGTTTGAATTCTGATTTTTTCCTTTCTCAGCCGGACGACATTTGGCTTTGATAATTGATAGACAGAATTATAAAATGAATTATAAAGCTAATAAAGCATTTTTTTAGCCTGCTGGTCACCTTTTCCTGCTCCATGCTGCTTAACAAAAACACATATTTTATTGAAGATTAACTGTTCGACTTGTAAACGTTCTAGCTTTTCAGTGCATGGTAAGGTCCATAATAAACTAAAACCTAGCTGACAATCTGACGGTTTATCTTTATTTAAGATATTTATTTAATGTTTTGCTGTTCGACAAAATAAAATCTGTAATGGATTCATAATGGTATAATTGTTATCTGATGTTTTAGCTGTGATGATTACTAACGCATCATGTTTCACAAGATTTTTTTACTGTTTCGTGGTTTTGTTTTCAATGTTTATCTTGTTGTATGCAGTTTTCGAACATTTGTGTTCAATTGTTTTGCTTAAAATGATAAGATTAATAAATAAATAATATTTAAAAGATTTAAATTGAAATGGCAGTAAAACCAAATGTCAAAATTGTTTCTAGTTTGTATGATGCCGTCATTTGGTTGTCTGACATTGCTGTTTATCTTGTGGTGCGGTACATTTTCAACCGACTACACTCTGTTTTTATATTGCCCATGTGGCAACGTCTTTACGATTGTAACTATGCCTTGAACAAAATAGTAAGTACAAAAAGTATAAAATAATAAGAGAATTTATGTAGAAGTAAGCTCTTCACAGGAAGAGCTTAAATATAAAATAGGTTTATAATATACGTTAAATGGTAAGATCTTGTTTTTTGTTGAGTTGTCGGAAAAAATATTCTTAAAATTCGATATTAATTCCACTTCATGAAACTTTAAAAAGGAGCTGCATTTTAAAATAAAAATATTTTTTACTTCCTATGATCGTTAAAAACTTAAAAGGGACACTCTCCCTCTGATCTTTTAAAGTGGTACAATTAAATGAATTTAAATTCAGTAGCGAGTCCATTATAATCTATGCAATAATGATAGTAAAGAACCGTTTATTTAAACAGTTTTTTCGGCAATATATTGCCGGGGAGGAAAACCCGAAACAAGTGTCTTGTGCAAACATTATGTCATCAATCGATATTTCTTCTAAATTTACCATCTTTAGGATGGTGCCAACTTTATAACGTGTCAGTACATGTTTTGTTTAATTTGACTTCCTCAATCATTTCATAAATTTAGATAGCATATAAGTTAGTTCTTAATATGTTTGAATTCTGATTTTTTCCTTTCTCAGCCGGACGACATTTGGCTTTGATAATTGATAGACAGAATTATAAAATGAATTATAAAGCTAATAAAGCATTTTTTTAGCCTGCTGGTCACCTTTTCCTGCTCCATGCTGCTTAACAAAAACACATATTTTATTGAAGATTAACTGTTCGACTTGTAAACGTTCTAGCTTTTCAGTGCATGGTAAGGTCCATTATAAACTAAAACCTAGCTGACAATCTGACGGTTTATCTTTATTTAAGATATTTATTTAATGTTTTGCTGTTCGACAAAATAAAATCTGTCCAGCAAAATTCATAATGGTATAATTGTTATCTGATGTTTTAGCTGTGATGATTACTAACGCATCATGTTTCACAAGATTTTTTTACTGTTTCGTGGTTTTGTTTTCAATGTTTATCTTGTTGTATGCAGTTTTCGAACATTTGTGTTCAATTGTTTTGCTTAAAATGATAAGATTAATAAATAAATAATATTTAAAAGATTTAAATTGAAATGGCAGTAAAACCAAATGTCAAAATTGTTTCTAGTTTGTATGATGCCGTCATTTGGTTGTCTGACATTGCTGTTTATCTTGTGGTGCGGTACATTTTCAACCGACTACACTCTGTTTTTATATTGCCCATGTGGCAACGTCTTTACGATTGTAACTATGCCTTGAACAAAATAGTAAGTACAAAAAGTATAAAATAATAAGAGAATTTATGTAGAAGTAAGCTCTTCACAGGACGTTCGTTTATTTAATTTATAGAACTAACATTAAGGGAGCCGGTTTTTGTTGTTGTTAAAATAAAATCGACTTCATATTGTGCCTTATTTTAATATTAATATTATTAATTTATTTTATTTTAATTTATCTATTTTCACTGTATATGAGTAATGTAAATAAAATACATTCGATTTATTTTGTCAAGGTTGGTGGTTTGGTTTTGCTTTTTGTCCAAAATCAAAACCCTCTTTATTACAAACAAAATCGATATGAAAAATTGCGTGTAGTAGCGCTATCGAAATCCATATAAAATAAAGTTTTTTTTCTCATATTTTATGTTTCTATAGTATGCGAATGCTTATTTTATTTTACACTATATTCGACACGTTTTTTTACTTCCAATACATTCTTATGTTCATATGATGAAATACCATTAGTATGCCATGAATACGGCTTGTAATAAAGAAGGTTTTGTCCAAAA
Source organism: Tipula confusa (assembly GCA_963556175.1). Classification (NCBI taxonomy): domain Eukaryota; kingdom Metazoa; phylum Arthropoda; class Insecta; order Diptera; family Tipulidae; genus Tipula; species Tipula confusa. The sequence continues at coordinate 124,914,128 of OY744476.1, forward strand.
TACACATACAAATAAAATACACGTTCAATACACACATCTGCAAATGAATTATTTTTATATTTAAAGACTGTGTCCGAAACCCATGGTAAATATTTGTGAATAAAACTTTTGACATTTATTTGAAAAATATTCCTCTACATTCCCAATGTTTTATTACGCTGTCCGAAAAGTATAATAATTGATTGAAATATTTCCCCGTTATATTAATAACAAATAAATGATTTTAAATTCACTTTTTGTGAGGTATACAAATTATGAAGAAAAATTACATTTATTTTTTGTGCATTGTTTATTGAAATTGTCATAGCAAAGAAAAAGTTCAAATTTTTCTTATGTAGTTTTGAATGGTACAATAGTAATAACAAAACCAAGTAGTGAAATGTAAATGTCTTATTGTATATATCGGAGTGTTTTCATCGCGTAGAGTTTGCCTTTTATAATAGAAAGTTTTTGACCGAGATTATTTTGGTGTCTTCGTTTTTATCAAATACATGTCAAAAAATTTTATTCTAAAAAAAATATTTATCGTGGGTTTCGGACACAGACGCCTTTTATTTCTTTAAGCGCTCCATATGCTGTGCTTTCGAATTAATATCAAAATCATAAGATTTAGCAGACCATTTACATTTTGCCTACATACGGTAGGCAAAATGTAAATGGTCTTTATCATAAAATTGGCTGTCAATTACATTTTCCTCCAAAGTTTTAATTATATGATTTTTAAACCCCACGGTATGAACATTGATTTTAAAATAATAATAAAAATGGCCTATTTGCGGCCTACACAATTCATAAAATGGCTGGGGTGGAGTTTGCAGTTTTTCAAAAGTATCGTTTAAATAATTTTTGTTATATATTAACAGTTCGTCTAATTACCTAATGTCAGACGCTTCACAATTTGTTGACGACATGTTTTCCGTAAATTTCCTCTGCTCAGTATTTTTCTCTGGTTCAATTTCTTCTCGCAGGTTGTCTAAAAATTTTGGGTCAGTATTTTCTTCACAGTTGGAGGAAATTGTAAATGATGTTAAATATTTAATTGAAAGTAACTTGGCTATTGTAAAATGAAATTCCTGGACTGGCGGATTTAAATTATTCCCGTTAATTCCTTTGATTAGGGCAATCGAGTTTTCTAATGCGTCCTGATGTAACCTGGATGTTAAGATATATAGGGTGTCCAAATAACCAGTTCAGATTTAACATATCGACTATTTTGGCTCTGGCAACACTAATGTCATTCTTTCTTTGAAAGAAACTAAGTATATCATTTCTAGTTGACGCTTCAACAAAAGTGGGAAATGTTGGAAATTTACTTCCACAACAAAGACAATTGTTTTGAAATCGCAAGAAAATGTCGTACAAACTTTGGACGAGGCGCATTTTCATCTCGGTGGATTCGTAAACAAACAAAATTGTCGCATTTAGTGATCGGAAAATCCAAGACGACATGTGAAGCCAAAACTTTCATGGCGTGTTACTGTTTGGTGCGGCTCTTGGTGTGGCGGCATTATTGGGCTATTTCTTTGAAGATGAAGCCAGTGCGACCGTTACGGCCAACGGAATCAACTACCGCCACATGTTAACATCTTTTTTGTGACCATATCTGGAAGATACTGATTTGGACGACATTTGGTTCCAGCAAGATGGTGCGCCATGCCACACATTGGGCGTTACAATAGTGAAACTGCCTCACAAATTCGATGGCCGCATTATCAGTCGAAATGGTGACGCGAATTAGCCGGCAAGCAGCTGCGTTTTGACGCTTTTGGATTTTTGAATGAACTCATTTTCCATAAATAACCAAGAGAATTATACTTTCAAACAAAATAATAAATTTGGAAATATATAATGCCGTTTTTGTTTTATTCAATTTTTAAATCTGAACCTCTTACTGGGACACCCTTTATATGATACAGGTGTTTTCTTGTGTTATTGATATAGGCAAGAAAAGAATACCTTTTATGGTTTGTTTCATGCCATCGTACGAAAAAACTTTTTTGCCATTAACTAATTTGATATTTTCCAGATACAATAACATACTTTGGAGAAATTTATACATTTAAAAGATCTCAGTAAAGGGTCAACTTTGGCCTGAAATACTGTTGATTTTTTTGTCGAATGTCGAACGAATGTCATTCGGTAAAAATTATTTTCTTTTGTATTTTGTTTATTAATATTTTTAAAATAATGGTAAACATTTAATTATAATTAATACATATATTTAATAATATATCATTAAGTTATATTAAAAATATTGGATTAATTATAAATCAATAAAACATAGAATACCATATGAAACAATGAAGTACAATCAAAGTATTATAATAAAAGGAGCTACGCAATCCAACTTGGTCAGCCATCAGATATCATACATGGCCCGGCGGTTTGCCCGACGTGTCTAGCGCCGTAAATGTCATATATGACGGCATACCGTCCAACAACAATAGTTGCTTTCCAATTTTTAAGTATTTAGGTGTATCTTTGCAAATTTTAACTACTCGTAACTGCTCATGCTAAATAGTAAGAGCAGTTACTAGTAGTAAAAATTTAGCAAAGATACACACCTAAGTACTTATAAGATTGGAAAAAAACTAATAGTAGTCTTTATTATCCGAAATGGTCCAGACTGAAGTAAACTCGGATAAGCGGGTTCTCGGATAATCCGCAAATCAATGTAAAATGCAAGAGGTGGTGAAAATAAACATTATATTTTCAGTGTAAACTATTTTATTAATTTATATTTGACTTTTAATGTGTCAATATATTGTAATAATAATTACAAATAATTATAAATTAGTGGTTGCAGATAGGGTAAATACTTTTTCCATCATTTTGATTAAAAACTGGTAATTTTTATGTTAATAAATTTTTTTTTCTCGGATGCAGTACTCGGATAATCGAGACTCTACTGTAAACACCATCCAAATTGGTTGAATGTTTGGTCGATCGAATGACCGATTAGTATACTGGCGTACTACAGAAGTTTAACTTATCTACATTTTCGGCCAAATTCACCTATAGATACCAATCGATAGATATAAATACGCTTTATCATTGTAATTAATAAAAAAATTAAAAATATATTCAGAAAATGTATAATTAACAAAAATGGTTTTTATTCTAACAGAAAAAGATGCTTAGTTGAAACAAGATTAAGTACTTGCAGATTTCTTTTCATACCGACGACTTCTACTTTAGACTTTAAAAATGAAAATTTTTTAAAAAGCATTTAAACTATCAAAATTAGAAAACTATTAATATTAATGAAGTATAAACGAATAATGTTTTGTAAGTAAAAACTAATTTTAACTTTATTTTATGATATCATTGTCTTTTTTATAAATAAGTCATTTTTGATTAGTATTAGGGATTGGTTTTTATACCTTGTTTTAGACAAAATACTATTTTATTTATTTTTTCATAAAAAACATTATTTTTAATTTTTGTGCGGTGAAATTGTACTTATTACAATAGTTAATATTACAAAACAATAGATCATGTTTTCCAAAAGAGGAGCTACGATCAAAGTATTTAGTATACCATATTTTTCGCAAGAGGCAGCACGATCAAAGTATGTAGTTACCTATGTTTACCGAAAGAGGCAGCACGATCAAAGTATATAGTACTAAACATTGCTAAAAGATTTATTTGTTATATTGATCTTTAAATCATTTCGTGTCAAAGGGGAAAAAAATATTACAAATCAACAAAATAGCTCAAAATAACAGAAAAAAAACACTAAATCTAACATTAAAAAATATATTATTTAAAAGCAACAGATTCTTTGAATGAAAATGATAGTCGGCCATTATTTTTTTCTTGTTTTAAATTTGTTGTTGTACGAGATAATACCAACAGGACTTATGTTCATTGTTTAGTGTATTTATATGCAATTAGAATTATTCGCCATAAAATATATTATTCATATTTTTGGCACTTTAACTGACATCTAGTGGCATAATCAATGCACTAGGGCATGTGTGTAAAACATATCACTTTCCAAAAGATGGCAGCATTTTCGATTATAGTATAATCTTGACAGTCCGACATCATCTATTGAATGATTGGATTTTTTGCAAAACTAGTTTGTAAAGTTAAGACGGCTGCACGTATTTGGCTAAAAAATATTTTACTCTGTTTTTATTTAATTTTCATTCTTTATAATGTTTTTGTTTTTTATTTTATCTTTTTTGTTCCGCAAACTAGTGATTTGATTGATAAATCTTGTCAGAAGATTTAGATGTCTTGATTTGATTTGTTGGTATACGACTGATATGCGCCACGCACGAGCCCCATCAGGGTGCAGCCGCCTTTAACTTCAATTTTCTCAAATTCAGTTTTTGTAGATAATTTAAACATCTGTAGTAAGGCAGTACAGATGATTAACTTATCTAAACTTTCGACTAAATTTTCCTATAGATGCCAATAGATATTAATACGCTTTATCATTGTAATTAATAAAAAAATTAAAGATATAATCAGAAAATGTGTAGTTAACAAAAATGTTTCTCATTTTAACAGAAAAAAGAAGCTTGGCCTTAACAAGAATAACTTAACTAAAGAATTTTCCTAATATAATTTGCAGGTAAGGCGTCTTTGTTTCGAATGTGTAGGGTTAAGAGTTAATTGCACAATTTGCTTTAGTTCAAATTACAATTAAGGCAAATTGACTATTTTGCAAAAGTGACTAATGTGACATTTCTTATTGGTGGATTTAAACAAAAATAACTTATCAACAAAAAAATAAACCAAATCTTACTAAAATACTACATTGTTTTAGAAAAAACAACTTAAAATCAAGAGAAGTTAAAAAATGGGAAAGAAAAGGAAAAAGATACATTTCAGAAAATCAGATAATTTCCCGATGCACCAGCATTTTATAATTTTTTACGTTTTGCGAAAATATTATTGGTTGTTATTTAGTGCGTGGAGTTCATATAATAATTCTCATGTGGTGTTTAGAATATTACGATATATAACAAGTATTTATAAAGAAATATAATAGGTAATAAAGGGAATGTAATTATGGGAGTCATGAATGAGCAAGACTTTTATCTTTGGGAGGACAATTCATCACAGCCAAAAATGTAAAAAAAATCTAAAAGAAATGATAAATATCAAATTTATTAGAAGCCGTACAAATTTATTTTACACATGTGAATATGATTATAATTATTCAGAACTGCCATTTTTAAAAAATACGTTTGAAAAAAAAGGATTGCCCCTTTTCAGATAAGATCCAAACCTAAAGGAATAACCACAGAAACTAATATTAAAAGACATAATACTTTTAATTCCAAAAAATCATCATAATTTTTGGAAAAACATTTTATTTTTCGTAAAGGACGATTCGTCAAAGGCGGTCATAAATTAATTGGCATTTCTTAAAATAGTTTATTAATAAATTTAGTTTACATATATTTGATTTGAAATAAAATGAATTACATGAAATTATAATACATAAATAATACTTTCTTTAGCGTCTTTAGGGTTTACACCACAAACTACCAAAATAATACATCTAGCTAAATTTTATATAGTATCAAAAATTTGTGTAATAAAAGCCGATTTAATCCAATACGTAGGCTGAAAAATTCTAGATTTGCTAAAACGTTAGTGATATATGAAAACTATGAAGAAAAATTAGACTTATATTAGTGTACGTTATTTATTGATATCATAGCAACGAAAATATTCAAAATTTTGTTATGCAGCCCATACAACATATTTTACAACTTGGTTGTGTTTATAGAAAAGTTGAACCGTGTATGGTGGAGTTTATAACCAATTTGACTGTTGTGTAATCGGTTGAAGTAAAATCAAAACATTTTGATTTTAAGTAGGCGGAGCTAATGGTGGTTCAAGCCGCTTTCATAGAAAAATTCTGCATGTTTCAGTAATATTTCGTCAGCAAAACATGACGGAATTAAATATTGTTTATCTTTTTCAGTAAATTCCGAAAGTGTATACCAACTTAAAATTGGATTTTATTATTTATTACTAAAATATTACTAAAAAAGGAACAATATTTAATTCCGTCATGTTTTGCCGAAGAAATATTACTGAAGAATTCTGCAGAATTTTTCTATGAAGCCCCTTTCATAGAAAAATTCTGCAGAATTAAATATTTTTTATCTTGTTTAGTAAATTCCGAAAGTGTATACCAACTTAAAATTGAATTTTATTATTTATTACTAAAAAAGATAAACAATATTTAATTCCGTCATGTTTTGCCGAAGAAATATTACTGAAGAATTCTGCAGAATTTTTCAACGTGTTGAACTATGTATGGAAGAGTTTAATAAAGTTATCATAGAAATTGACATCTAAAATTTCGAATATAAACAACTATACATCGGCGTATCCATGTGCTTGATTTTTTTAATCAAAATTTAAATTTAAAAGGTAAAACTTATAAAATAAAAAATGACGGTACCAAGTACTAAAGAGTATTTTCGATAAATTTAAAGAAAAATCAGTGTTATGGTAAAGTAGCAGTGAACACTACAAAAATAAACTCCTTAGAATGAAAGCTTGGAAGAAATTATTGGTAGCATACCAAAAAATTGAGTCCGATGCAACAGTCAAACAATTAAAACGAAAAATGATTAATATTAAAACAAGTTACCGTAGAGTAAATGCGAGTGAAAAATTGGGTGCAGGGTTTGACGATATATACATAACATTATTATGGGATTTTGATAAAATGGATTTTTTAAAAGATCAAAAAATGTAGCGGGAACATCATCAATGGATTCTGAGCCGGAAATTTCCATTTTGGTAATTTAAAAATTACAAAAGTAAATACAGAGTGTCCCAAAAAAATGTATACACACTTTAATACCTCATTTTAACTAATATAATTTGTTTGTTTTAGAGTAAAACACATTTATAATCATGTCGGAGATTAGACTAGACTTTGTAAAACGTAAATTTATTTTAAAGTGCTACCTTAAGTTTGAAAACATAGTAGAAGTGCAAAGACAGTTTAGAAGGGAATTTCATATAGATTCACCTACAAGACTCACCATTACTCGCATCAGAGATAAATGAAAGAGACGGGACTATTCAAGATGTCCACAAACAGCGTTCTGGGAGACCACGGACACCCACAAGCACCGCAAGAGAAGAACTGCTTGAAACATATCGCGAAACTTCAAGAAAATCTGTTTGCCAAGCAGCACGTGAAGTAGGGATTTCAAAATCAAATTTCCATCGCATTTTGAAGCGCGTACGATGGAAGTTATATTCCAAGATTAATTCACCCTCTCAATGAAGACGATTTTGATCGGAGAGTGGAGTTTTGTGAATGGTTTTTGGCGAAATGTGCAGAGGACGTAAAGTTTTCACATAAAATTATTTGGAGTGATGAGGCTTCATTTAAATTAAACGGCTCGATCAACCGCCACAATTGCAGCTACTGGGCACCAGAGAATCCTCACGTTACAGAGGATCATAATTTAAATTTACCGGGAGTTACAGTGGTGTGGATTGTCAGAGCGGGGTTTAATTGGGCCATTCTTTTTTGATAACACTGTAACTGGTGCCGTTTATTTGAATTTGCTACGGGAAAATGTCATGCCAGGTATTCTTGAACAGTTTGGGGATGGCACAGACTTTTATTTTCAGCAAGATGGAGCACTACCATCGTGATGTGAGAGCTTACCTAAATGAAAAATTGCCAAACAAATGGATTGGACGAAGAGGTGCCATCAAATGGCTCCCGCGCTCTGCAGACCTCACGCCATTAGATTTTTTTTGTGGGGACTCATCAAAGATAAGGTTTATTTTTCAAAACCGGCAACAGTCAACCAATTGAATGTGGAAATTAAAAGAGAGGTTCCTATTGAAATGATTCGCCACGTTTGCGATTCTATTGCTTCGCGTTATCAGCAATGATTAGATAAAAATAGGCATCAATTTGAATACTTGCGCTGACTAATGAAATTCTACATCTATCTTTTTTATTTTATACTATTAATTTGAAATATATCTAAATAAATACTGTTTTTATAATCAAGTAAAGTGTGTATACATTTTTGTGGGACACTCTGTATTTAAATAATAATGTAGACTTTATATACAGTTTTTATAAAATGCCAAATGCGTTTTCAACTCTTACTCTGGCTGAGCTTAATTGCCTGTTGAAATGAACCTCCTCATTTGTGAGGTTATCATGGACATACAGCTTCATCAAGGCCTTAACAAATGGTAGAATATGGGCATCAAGAAAGGGAGCAGACAGATCTAGCAAACCAAGTTCTCCATTATTTAGTTTGTTTTTGTGTTTGAGAAAACTCCTCCGTCGGAAATTCTTCCATTGGTTCCAACGTCCGCATTAGGAACTCAGAATCGGCATTAACTACTGCCATCAGGACAACACTAAATGTCTTTTTAATTGAAATAAAATTATTGATAATGATAACTAATCATTTATTTTGTTTCAATACTAACCATTATGTTTTTTTAGAACTAAATTAATTGCCTGACATATTTCAATAACAATTCTCCTGATGGCTTGTGGTGAAACCGAGCAAGATCGAGAATTTTATTTATCAGCGTGTGGTGCTACGCGATGAGTTTGGCTTTTATTATAGACAGTTTTGATAGTATGCATTTCATTCCGTTTGGGTTTATTTTACTCCACTTTTTGTTGGTTTTATATTAAAATAAGGGGACATTTTTGATTTCAATTCTTATTTCAGTGCCCAATAAAATGCGCCAATTATTTAGCATAAACTGAACTTGAAAAATACTTTTCTTTTATGTTTAATCCATGCTATTTTTCCTGGGCCGAAGTCACCCAACTCTTTCGCGGTTAATTAAAACTACTTCACCAGCCAAATCAACAATGCACGAATTCAGGTTCGCTTTGAATATACATTGCATTGCTCTATCCAGGCTGTACTAACATGGACGATGGTTCGGCCCATGGGTTCTGCACTCTAACAGGGGATCATAACTGTGTTCATCGTCATCACCGATCGTAATTTCCCCCGTTGGGATTCAAAGCCGGTATTTTCCCGATCCAAACACCGCAGATTTAACCACTGCGCCAATTGCTCAGTTGTGAAAAACACTTATAATAGTCTTATTATACTATTAATGTATGTATGGTGTAAACATGGTATAAGTAAATTTTCGCCAAAATTTAAATCCTATTGTTTAACTATACTTTAAAATAAACCCTTTATATTCGTTATTGAACATTCTCAATTAGGCATATGTACTGTGTACCTTTTTACGTACTTGACGATGCAAAAAATCGACAAATTGTTATTGCAAAAAACTAGGGGAAAAATCGATTAAAATTAACAAAACAATGACATTAAACACAACAAATCTTAATAATTGTTTTCCTTATTCCTTTAAATTAAAACTGGGCTTACGGACCACTATATTGATCGTACATACTTCATTTTCAAGTGTATATTCAATAATTATAGAGTTTAACCCGAATACAATAATAACATAAGAAAAATATTTGGTTTCAACACAACACTTACACTTCAAGAATCCTATCACCTTTCTTAATGCCAGCCTTTTCGGCTGCCCCATTATCCAACACGGCACTTACATGTTGTAACGGGGCATATAACTCCCCATTGATCGATCGAAGTTGTCCACCCTCCGACACTTGACCGCGTACATTAAAACCAAATCCGGTTTCGGTTTTATAAATTGTAACAACACGCGGCCCACTTGCATTCGATTGCATTACAACATTATTTTTAGTATTTGTATTCCCATAACCCACAACACTAGTCTGCTCATTATTTATTATTTTGCTCTGTCCATTTTTATTAGTATAATTATTTACAGTGTTTTCTTCGCCACAATCTTCTAAATCCGCCATTGCTACTAAACTAAAACATCAAATAAGTAAAACCAACACACGAAAAATCTATTATACAATATTTTGTATATGATTTGGTTTGGTGAATTGTTTTTGTAATATTAATTTTAGGATAGTTCACAATTGTAAATATTCTTATTTTGACGTTTAACAATCTCCACGATGTTTATAATCCACAATAGATGGCATTTATAGAGCTTTAGCCCTATCAAAAAATGTTATCCAAATTCTGTTTACAACTAAGCTCGCACGGACGATGTTTGATGTGAACAAACGTTAGCTATGTGGAGATTTGACAAACGTTTGAGCCAAGATTTGTTCAAATCGTACATATCAACACATTCACGAAGTGTCGAATGTTTGTACAAACGTTCATAAAAACGATTATGTATATTGTTAGTGCATTTTTTTTTTAATTTCCCCACTTTCAGATACAAAAATGTATATTATGATAGTATGTTAAATGTATAATATTTTATTTTTGTTTTCCTTTATTTTACAATCTACCTGCTTAAGACATTAAGTAAATTTTTTGTCTTTTTACATTGTCATGATTAGAATATTTTTATCCATTGAAAAAATCTCACTAACATTTAATTAATATAAATTGATACAATACATAAATTTTACTATTATTGATTCGATACATTAGAGGCTTTAAAAAGTACAGTTTATAGTTAAGTTTATGTAAGACCTAATTGGCAAATCAAAAATTTTGTGGCGTTTCAATCTTTCCCTCGTCGTGGTAGTGGGAAGTTTGTTCACTAGTTCGTTTGGATGAATTGTCAATCTTGAATGATATCTGGCACTGGAATCCCTAATTTCTTCCCGCATTGTTGAGACCTGGAGGTCTCTGTGAATTATATCGTTTAACACGAACCATGGTGCATCGACTATGATTCTTAGAAGTTTAGATTTGAACCGCTGAAGAACATCCAAATTTGAGTTGCTGGCCGTTCCCCACAGCTGTATACCATACGTCCAGATAGGTTTTATTATCATTTTATAAAGCAGTAGTTTATTTTCAATCGTTAAAATTGATTTTCTGCATATAAGCCAATACATTTTTGACAGTTCTGGTTATTCATTTGTATTGGTGGACATGTTCCTCTTCGCATCGCGAAGGTAAAGAATATTTTTAGACTTAGCTTCATTAACTTTAATTCGCCATTTTCATCCATAATTGAATATACTTGAATGTATAGTATAGTATAGATAAGGGTTGCCAAATATACTCTTTTAAAGAGTATAAGACTCTTTTAACATAATTTTTACTCTTCATTCTTTTTTCAGCAAAACGGCCAAATTATACTCTTTTTAAATTAAATAACAAATTAATTTAAGACTGTGTGCCTTTGGCCGATTTTTTTGGCTAAATTTTTGTCTATTGTCTGCTTTTAAAATTTCTAAATTCGTGGTAGTTCAGGTTTCCGAAGGTAATTAACAAAATAAATTTTTTTTAGCTATAATAAAACACAACAATAAAAAAAATAATTACAGCGGCTTATTTATATTTTTGTTTGACGTCAAGATGAGTCTTTTCGACCGCCGCCAAGTGAGTAATAGCGAAATGTAACGTTGGAATGAAAAGTCGACAATTTAGACAAAAAAATCGACCGGAGGCACACAGTCTCTAAATGTTATTACTTTTTCTGCAGACTAAACACAGATTTGCTTCATTCATTCATTGCAAACAAAATCTCCTATAGGCTGGTATACCAGCCGTCTTCAATTAACCCTACACACAGATTAACAAAGTATAGCGCGAAAAAGGAGTCCATGAGCTTTATTTATGTTTGCCAGAAACTAATTCTGACTGTGAAAGAATTTTTAGTTTTATTAGTGATTATTGAAAGGAAGACTGTCGACTATCTGGTGTAACATTAGAAAATGTAATGATTATAAAAACTAATATAAAAATGTGGTGTAGCTACTTTTCCGGTGGTACAAAATTAAAAAAGAGATGCTAGCAAAAGCAGCTATAGTAACGAAAAATACCTTTTTAAAGTTAAACTACTAAAAGTTAAATATAAAGAAAATGATATTGATACTTTTTGGGGCAATTTTGAAGTTTTTAAATGATTGATACGGTACACCTTTTTAATTGATCATTTTAAATTTTTATACTCTTTTAAAATTTGTAAAATCAGGTTACACTATTATAACAAAAAACTGCACGTAAACCGTTCGTATAATGTACACTTTTGATGTATACAGTTTTGCGCTGGGAGGGTCTACGTTTGCTGTGATGTTTATATTCGTAGTTGTATGTAATACATAGAGGAATGCATTTCTTTCTTGCTTAGTGAAGTTTCAAACTTATACAAATTTGCTCTAGTACATTTTTATGTTTTAAACAATATGACGTATGTATGCACAACGAATTCTGTCAAAGTTTCGCGCCATTCTGATTCTAATATTCACACCAGTGTTTGCAAAAGTAAAGCATTAGTAAAAAAAGTAATTAAATTAAATTTAATAATATAAAATGTCTGTAAGTAATTCAAAAATAATATTTTAACTCAAAGATTAAGAAATTAAATCGTTTTTCAACAGGAAGCTGAAGATGTTAGTTCACCTCCTCCAAATACGCCAAGTGAAACTGATAGCCAACGCAGAAATTATCGTGCCCTTATGACATCGCCTGTTGGCGATTTCGAACCATTTGAAGATGAAGCGGAAATTTTGGGCGATATGACCGTAAATCAAGAAGAGGAGGAAGATGGAGAAGAACTGTTCGGTGATAACATGGAAAATGATTATAGACCGATTCCTCACCTTGATCGATACGATGAAGATATGCTCGATTATGAGGACTACAGTGATTTGTCGCAAAGTGATCGACGAGCGGCCGAAAAAGAAATGTCTCGTCGCGACCGTACAATGGGTATACATCGTGATGATCGTGATTTGGTGTACGATGAAAGTGATGAGGATGATGATGTGCATCAATCAAAAAGGCGAGCTGCTGCTGAGAAGGCGGCTACTGGTGAAATAGATACGGAGATGATTGAATCAATTGATAACTTAGAAGATACAAAAGGATATTCTATTAAAGATTGGGTTTCTATGTTGGCGCCGCGAACAGAGGTCGCTAATCGTTTTAAAAGTTTCCTTCGCACTTTTGTTGATGAAAAAGGAAACTACGTTTATCGTGATCGTATCCGAAGAATGTGTGAACAAAATAAGTCGTCGTTTGTAGTTTCATATACGGATCTAACATCGCACAGTCACGTAATCGCTTATTTCTTGCCGGATGCTCCCCATCAAATTCTGGAGATAATGGATAAAGTGGCTAAAGAGATGGTATTTAGTATTTTCCCGACATATGACCGCGTTACAAATGAAATACATGTTCGAATCTCTGATATACCTTTGATTGAAGAAATCCGAACTTTCCGTAAGCTGCATTTAAATCAACTGATTCGTACTTTTGGTGTTGTAACTGCAACTACTGGAGTATTGCCACAGTTATCTGTAGTTAAGTATGATTGTGTAAAATGTGGTTATATTCTCGGTCCGTTTGTGCAATCACAAAATACTGAAGTCAAACCGGGTTCATGTCCAGAATGTCAAAGTGCTGGGCCTTTTTCGATAAATATGGAGCAAACTTTGTATCGCAATTATCAAAAGGTTACCCTACAAGAATCACCAGGCCGTATACCAGCTGGACGTATACCACGATCAAAAGAATGCATTTTATTATCGGACTTGTGTGATTTATGTCGTCCTGGTGATGAAATTGAGGTAACTGGCATTTATACCAATAACTATGATGGTTCGTTAAATACAGAACACGGATTCCCAGTATTCGCAACGGTTATAATCGCAAACCACATTGTGGTAAAAGATAGTAAACAAGTCGTGCAGTCATTGACCGACGAAGACATTTCAACCATTCAAAAGTTATCGAAGGATTCCAGAATTGTCGATAGAATAATCGCCAGTATCGCACCTTCAATATATGGCCATGAATTCATCAAGAAGAGTTTGGCCTTGTCTTTATTTGGTGGTGAGTCAAAAAATGCTAACAAAAAACATAATGTTCGAGGTGACATTAATGTTCTAATATGTGGTGATCCGGGTACTGCAAAGTCACAGTTTTTGAAGTATACAGAAAAAATTGCTCCGCGGGCAATCTTCACAACCGGTCAAGGTGCTAGTGCTGTTGGTTTAACAGCAAATGTTAGAAGAAATCCAGTTACTCGAGAATGGACGCTTGAAGCTGGTGCCCTAGTATTAGCTGATCAAGGAGTATGCTTAATAGACGAGTTCGATAAGATGAATGATCAAGATAGAACATCTATTCACGAGGCAATGGAACAACAATCAATTTCCATATCAAAAGCTGGTATTGTCACATCTCTTCAAGCACGTTGTGCCGTAATTGCAGCCGCTAATCCAATTGGTGGGCGTTATGACCCCAGCCTTACTTTCTCAGAAAATGTCAATCTTTCAGAACCTATTTTGTCACGTTTTGATATATTGTGTGTCGTAAAAGATGAATTTGATCCAATTCAAGACGAAAGTTTAGCCAAATTCGTCGTTGGTTCTCATGTTCGCCATCATCCAGAATCAAAAGAGGATCTTACTGAAAATTTGAATAAGAATGAATCGGAAATATCCCAAGAACTATTAAAAAAATATATCGTATATTCTAGAATTAATGTGCGACCTAAGTTAAATAATATGGATCAGGATAAAATTGCTAAGATGTATGCACAATTGCGTCAAGAATCTCTTGCCACTGGTAGTTTACCAATAACAGTACGACATATCGAAAGTGTTATAAGAATGGCGGAATCATCAGCTCGAATGCATTTACGAGATGTTGTAATCGATAGTGATGTGAATATGGCAATGAGTATGATGTTGGAAAGCTTTATCGAAGCCCAAAAGTACAGCGTAATGAAACGAATGCGATCAGTGTTCCAGAAATATCTATCATTCCAAAAAGATCATACGGAGTTGCTATTCTTTATCCTCCGCCAGTTAGCAATGGATCAACTCACATACATTCGGTGCAAAGAAGGAAATAATGTTTCATCAATAGAGATCATGGAAAGTGATTTCATCGAACGTGCCAAACAGATTAATATATTCAATTTAAAATCTTTCTACGAAAGTCAAATTTTCAAAAATAACGGATTCAACTATGATTCACGACGCAAAATTATATTGCAAATTATCCCCGAAGGTACTGCTTCATTGTAAGTAATTCTTACCAATTTATCTGGTTTTACTAATTTTTATAATTTACGTTTAAGTTTTTGATGATTTTTGTATAAAATTAAGTATTTTGTTTTAAAAATAAAAATTTGAAAAATAATTTCACTTTTACTTTAAAGATTAGCTTTCATGCACTTACAATTATTGGGCCAATATACACTGTTGTAGTTGCATGTTGTAACTACCTCGTTTTTTCCTCTCTGGCTATGATGCAACAAAAATATCCCCACTCCAACAAGTTTATAGGTAGAGAGGGAAAAACGAGGCAGTTACAACGTGTAACTACAACATAGTGTGAATAGGCCCATTAACTTTGCTAGAAAGTTTAGAAATTATGCATTCAAAAGAGATTGATTACCTAGTGAAGGAAAATTCTATCTCTCTACTTAAAATTATTCAAGTATGAAACCTTACTGGCCATATTCCAGAGGTTTTCCCAAAAAAGGTTTTAAAATCAAATTTAATTATACAATTAAAAAAAAGAAAAACATTAAGTGAAGGAAAATTCTATTTCTCTCCTTAGAAATATTCAAGTATGGAACCTTACTGGCCTTATTCCAGAACTTTCCCAACAAATTTTAAAATCCCATTTTCACCATACATATCGAATTTCATCATAATCGGTTAAGAACTCGCACAGTTCCTTCCTAACTGGCCATATTCCAGAACTTTCCCAAAATATCACTTTTAAAACCCATTTTTATCCTACATATCGAATTTCATCATAATCGGTTAAGAACTCGCCGAGTTTCTTCCTAACTGGCCATATTCTAGAACTTTCCCAAAAAATCATTTTAAATTTAAATCACATGTCGAAATATCCAGTGTTGTACCATATCTCGTTTTGTACTTTATCTCGTTTTGAATTATCCAATTTTGAAATATCCAGTTTTGTCCCATATCTCGTTTTGTACCTTATCTCCAGTTTTGTGCCATATCTCGTTTTTATCCAGTTTTGTGCCATATCTCGTTTTGTACCTTATCTCGTATTGAAATATTCAATTTTGAAATATCCAGTTTTGTACCTTATCTCGTTTTGTCAAATCCTATTTTGAAATATTCAGTTGTAAAATGTCCAGTTCTGAGCGGTTCCCATTAAATAGTATGCGTAACATAGAAATAAAAATGTTGAATAATGGTTGTAGGAATGAGAAAATTATACATTTTTTGGTATAGATTTTCATAGCATCAAAACACTCGATTGTGTATATAGGTTTTGTTTATCTGTTTCAACGAAAGTTACAAGACGGCTTGTAATAAAGAGGGTTTTGATTACAAGCCTGATTGTTACATCGAGTACGCAGATACATTCTTAATTTGTCCATCTATACTTGAAAGTGTTTGTAAGATACGTTTGTATAATTCTTTTATTTTCGCTCTCTCTTTGAAATAAATCTTGTTAGTACGTTTGCAAGTACCACATGCAACAACGATGCTACAAGTATCTGTTTCCAACTAAGCAGTAAGTGGTATGTAAGGAAATTTTAAGGAATCAACAATATGAGGCAGAATATTAATAAAATGAGACGATTTATTGAAGCAAAAATGGTAGTGCAGCTCACCTATCTTTGGAAATTCATTATTAAACTAAAAAAATAAAGTATTAACAAAAAATGTACTAACGGATACAAATATATAAAAACTCAGTTTTGAAGTGAATACTTCATTTGTTTTCTCACATTTTTATTTTCTATACTATATTTTACCTGTACAATTGTTTTTTTTTTATTTTAAATTTCTACGTAAATTCTCACTGATTTGTATAGTGTACCAATTACCAATTCTTTCAAGTAAAGATGGACAAGAAAATAAAATAATATTGGTGACAATCGGCCATGTATAATAGAGACGGGTTTGGACAAAAATGATAAATAGTGGTAGTAAGAATGAGTAAATTAAACATTTTTTTTTTGTATGAAAAATTTTTTTTGTATCAAAAGATAGCATTAATACACTGAATTGTGTACATTGGTTTTGTTTAGCTGTTTCAACGAAAATTACAATACGGCTAGTAGTAAAGAGGGTTTTGATATTTGAGTAAAAGACTAAAATTACAAGAGACGAGTGGTAATGGCTGCTCGACTCGACCATGCGTTTTAGACCTACAATATACTGACAGTGAAAATGAACAACTAAATGTAAGATAGACATATTAAAAAAAGAAAACTAACACAAAAAACAACAGATAGAAATGAAAATTTAATGCATAAGCCGGATCTAGAAGCTTTCAAATTTTCTAATTTTGAGGAAAAAATTATGACGCAGAAATAATATTTTGCTATCAATCTGTGATGCATGCACAGAGGTATATTTCAAATGGTTGTACAGGTACAGATTGTAGTGGAATGTTTCCAGATTCCTTTACGGCTTCAAAGTATTATTGGGGAGCCTGCCCGTGCAAGCTTGTGACCAGGTACCCACCACAACCTAACTTTGTTTTGGCAAGAGAGACATTGTAGCAGTTTAAAACAACTTTTAACCGACTTAGAATCCAGACAGTTAGAAGCCAATGCATTCAATGCTGCTTGGATGTCGGAGAAATGTGGATGGAGGCGCCTTTAAAACCTTTAAACCATAATGGTTGCGGTGCAGGTTTCGATGGTGTGAATTTAGGCTAGAAAAATACTGTGGTAAATTCCCAGTGATTTCGATATTTTGTGATTGGGTCCAAAGACAGTAATGCCGACTCCACTATCCGATTTTGATCCATCCGTGAACCAGACTAAGTTAGGTTCCATAGGATTCGACCAGTATCCCAGTCTGTTCTATCAAGGACTGTTACCACGAAATTCCTGCCAAAGCAGAGTTTTTTGGGTATTACGTCCGGGACTCTAAAGAACATATCCAAGTCTAAACGTTCATTTAAAATGTCCAGAAGATCCATATGATCATCATGACTATATTGCTTCACTTGCTGTAATCTAGCTACACAAGTGGCAGCAGATTTTTTTGACGTAGATATGAACTGGAGCTAGTCCGATGAGGGCTTCCATTGCCGCCCTAGGTCAAGTGCTCATAGCGCCTGTGATTCCGAGACATGTTAGCCTCTGCAATGAGGTTAGCGTGTTCACAATAACTTTTTGCTGTACCTTAGACCACAAACTATGGCCCCTTAGGGTACAATTGGCCTCACTATCATGATGTTCATCCAGTAAATCATTTTTGAGCTGAGGCCCTAAGTCCTGCCAAATTTACGTCGACAGGCCCTCATGGCTCTGACCACGCGTTCGCTCCGATAGTAATATCATTTAGACTGACTGAACCAAGGTTCAATTTACGTCTTTTGGTAAAAGGTATTATAATATTTACTACTTTATTTTAAATTTATATTCTTTTTATAGTTTATTTTTATATAATTGTTTCACCACTTTATTGTTTTATATTTTATTTATACATTTTTAATAAGACCCTTTTTTTAAAGATCGGACTTTGCTGATGCCCATATTTGTCCTGTTTTCCATTATTTTCTCTAACCCATACTTCCTTTTTGTAGAATGCTTATACATATATGACAGGCACCAGGACTGTTTTGTTAGGGTTAATCGAAAGGTGCACCAATTCGAAATAATAAGCAAAGCCAATTGCATATGCTATGATAACCAGATCGTCCGCATAACCAATGGCGTCATAACCGAATAGATGTAGCTCATCAAGTAACTCGTTGATCATGCCTATAGCGGGTACCCCTTTACTGCCGTGATCGTGACTGACCTAGTTTGATGTACTCTTCCTACTAACCAACATGGAACTAATCCTGTGGTTAGTCGGACTATCAAAACCTCTACGCCTGATTGTCCTCGCAATTGAATCATATCCAGTATTGCCCAAAGCTCCCTCAAGCGGTAGGCCACTTCATTCTTGCTGACAAGTAGATACAGTGCCCCCTCTCTAGGCGAATTGATTAGTATTCAGACGTCTGGTTACAGTTAACCAGTCCTTAATATGAAGATCTACCAGTCGTTCGATAGTTTTGAGAATAAACGATGTAAGAGTGATACATTGAAAGGACTTAGGCAGTTCACTTGATCGATTGCTAAGCGTTGGGATAAAAAACACATTGTCTTGGCTCCAAGCCTGTGGTATGTGACCCATATTAAAGTTAGTGCTGAATAAGGCTACCATAGCAGATGCAATCAAGTTCAAGCTCTTTTGGAGGAGGGCTGGGAAGACACCATTCCCACCTGGAGCCTTGAACAGCTGAAAGGACAGCTGAATAAAAAGCTTACCGGATAAACTATTAACCCAACCCACATTTGCACCCATATGTGTAATAAATATGGGGTTAGTAATTGTATTTGTGTCGCAACCGCCAATTTTGCCCTATTAAATAATTGCCTAATCCTCTTACGGAGTTTATCTAGTTGTTCATTCCACCATAGAACTTTGCGATCTACCACAACATTATGCGCCACACGGCTGCTTCCGTAAGAAGATGGAGCATATCAATAAGCAAACAAGCTGCAGTTTCTAGGTAACTAATTGATCTCAGATATGTTGGCAGCATAGCCGCTTTCAAGAATAAAATATCCCTATAGATCTTCCAGTTTGTAAAACAAGTTATACAAATCTCTACCGTCTGCATGCATGATCACCGTCGGTATATTGACCCTGATGTGCATGTAGTCCGACAAAGAAGTTTCATTTTATACATGTCAGTTTGCGACAGATTTGGAAATAAGCTGAAAGGACAGAGTGAGGTCCAACACCTCTTGCAGAATCGAGTTACTGAAAGTGGTGTTAGGCTCTTTATTTCAAAATGTCTATGTGACAACTCATTAGATAATTTAAAAGGTACTCACTTCTGCGCATTTGCATCGCAGCCTATAATGAATTGTTTTTTTTTCGATTGCAGTAATCCACAAGATTCTGTACAACTACAGGTGAAACACTTACTGTGTCACCAGGAACACACTGTCTCCTGCATTCCCCTGCTAGTCGGTACTTCCAGAATTATTGCAACCAAGTCCTTAGTGATGAATAATGGAATTGGAAGAACGTTAATATTAGATGAAATATTGCTGATCGGGGAACTTTTTCACTGCGTTCGTAAATCAATTTACATGACTTAAGGGCGGATGCCCCTGATTTTTCCTCCACTAACTCAAGGTTCCTGGATGAAGCCAAGCGTTAAATGTTGTTGAGCAAACCTTCTGCAAAAGGTATTCGAGGCTCCTTCTGCGTGATGCAGGTTTGCGTGTAGTACCCTAATAGTACCAGCCATACTTAATCATTAGAGTAAGGAGCTCTTCGCTCCTAGCTGCTCAGCAGCCGTCGGCCTTGCGGGGTTTGACGTGTTGGTGCCACGTTTCCCTGTAACACCCCGAGTGCCCCTAGGCTTGATTCCCGAAGTGAGTGCCGTTGACTTGACGTGTTTTCCCTGGATAGCCCTTTGTGTGACGATACCCTAGCTGATTTCTCAGAAACCAAAGTAGGAGTCACGGAGAGAACCATTGATCGTTCTTCTGACGAACAGGCAGCGAAAACAAGTCGCTCTACAGCTGCCCTCTTGTTTTTGTTCATACCTCCTTCTGAGACTAGTAAAGAACCCCCTTTGCTGAAGCTGACTCCAGTTGTTTGTCTCCAATATTATGTAAGACAGAAGTTTGTATGCCAATTTGACTTCGGGACGTCCTACGAGGGTGTGTCGATGTTTACAAGTGGATATTTTTATGATAAAAGCATGTGCTAGCCACAATAAGCCCATGCGCGATCGCAAAGTACATCATTCTTTCCCCATTATCGATGGCTAGATGGTGTCGGGAGTATACTGACCTATGTTTTCACATAATTCGATCTGTTTTGCCAACTCCTACCTAGCATTCTGTCAGCAATCAATATGCTGGCGTCGTGCTCTATTATGGATCCCATCAGATTATCAAAATTGTTGTAAAAATAGTCTTTAATAGATAAAGGTTGGCTTACATCAGTGGGCGCAATAAACACAAATTACTGACAGGTTGGTTAGTCACATGCGTAAACGTAGCTTATACATACGATTATCAACTGAGGTCATCTGCAATGTAAAGCAAAGTATAGCCTTGGAACACATGGTCTCCATTGTTTGGCCATCGAGTTTCTTGGAGAGCAACGAGTTCCAAGCGATATTCTTTCATAACTGGTATATATTATAGTGTGTCCAAACGCGCCTGGTTTTCTTAGCAACTGCACGTTCAACGTACCGATCCTAAAATGCGTGTCCGTTAACATAAGCGGGGTCGGTTTTGTTTTTGCGTTAGATTTTGCCATATTTTTTTTGTTAATTTTGTCTTAGCACAGAAAAAATTAAATAGATTATTTGTATAACATAGTTTATTTGTTCTGTGCTGGTAGTCAGCCCACCAATCAAACCTTTGTTTAGTGGCCTCTTACGTCAGACCAAAAATGCTGCGGTGGAAGCATAAGAAGTCTTTTAGGAGGCATAGGAGTGTCCACAAATCACAGGGACTCCCACTTAGGATCAGATTATGAATTTCATGGTGTACTGATTTGGTAATAAAACACGATTTCAAGTTTTGTTGGAATTTACGTTTGAACTTTTTTCGTGGAAAATACTCTTAGCTCCTCGCGGTAGTTAAATAACTCCTCAAAAATTTTCGAGTTATTTAACTCTATTACAAAACACTTTTAAAATATGGCGTTGGATATCGCCTGTTAAATTATTTTATTTCAAATAAATTTTGTACTGCCAACACATAATAAAACAATTAACTCCAAAGGTTATTTTGTTGAGAAAAAAATTACTCGAAACTGAGTAGAGGGGTGTGCTGCCCTTAACCGTTAATTTGTTTTGAACTAAGTTTATTACTAAAATATTATAATTAATGCATAAAACTAGTAAACCTTTTAATTTTTTGTTTTTTTATCTATCAAAACTAGTTAGTTATAGCTTCTATTGGCTTCTTCAATACTACAAACATATTTGTGGTAAAATAATTTTAAAATATGGCGTATTCATTTGCGAATAAAGTGATTATAGTAACTGGTGCTGGTTCGGGAATTGGCGCGTGTACCGCACAGAATTTTGCTAAATTATGTGGATCTCTTGTTTTAGTGGGACGAAGTGGTGATGGCTTAGAGGCTGTTCAAAGTAAATGTTCCAGACCGGGAGAAAAATCCCCACTTATTATAAAAGCCGATGTCACAGATAGTACTTCACCCAAAAAAATTATTGATGAAACAATCAAATATTATGGTAAACTTGATGTATTAATAAATAATGCTGGAATATTTTTTCGTGACAGTATAGAAACAATTGATTTCGATAAACACGATAAAATGATGATGGTAAATCTTCGAGCGGTTATAACACTAACAAAAGAAGCTGTACCACACTTAGTGTGTACTAAAGGGTGCATTGTAAATTTATCAAGCGTAACAGGCTGTAGACCATTTGCAGGTTCATTATCTTACTGTTTGTCTAAGGCCGGAATAGATCAACTCACCAAATGTGTAGCACTAGAACTGGGATCAAAAGGGATCCGTGTAAACTGTGTAAATCCAGGCACTATAACTTCTGGAATACATTTAAAAACTGGCATTACTAAAGAAGAGTACGCACAATACTTAGAAAAATCTAAAAAAAACCATGCGTTGGGACGTGTAGGAAGTGTCGATGAAGTAGTACAAGGTATAACGTTTCTTGCTAGTGATATGGCCAGTTTCACTACAGGAGTATCGCTATCAATAGATGGTGGTCGATTTGTAATGTCACCAAGATAAATGGACTTATATATATTATTAATTATTTTAATTTTTAATGTTTTAATTATGAGTTAATTATTTCTAAAAGATTGTGATAAATGTAATAAAACATATGTATATTTTTGCAATTAACGGGTTGTTTCATAGTTCTCTTATATGCATATTCATTTGCGAATATATTAGTGATTGCATTAACTGGTGCTGGCTTGGGAATTGGCGAGTTTGCCGATTACAGCACAAAATTTCGCTAATCTATGTGGATCTCTTGTTTTAGTAGGTCGTTGTGGTGATGCCTTAGAGGCTGTTCAAAGTAAATTTAAAATAGAAAAAGCACAGAAATTTTGTTTGGTCAGTAATACTATATATATTTTAACACTAATTAACTTTATCTTCTTGAAGTTATATTATGATTTAGCAATCTGTAAAACAAGCATTCTTTTTATATAATCCAATGTTATACAGATTATACTAGCAGAAATGCAATGTGCATTTCTGTAAAAGATATATTTTTATATATTTATTTTTTATGGCTACAATTTGGGTTTACATTTTAAGCATAGACTTGTCTATGATTTGGGTTTACAACAATTAAACACATTTGTTTTATATTATACACAAACATTGTGTATACATACATTGTGATATAATTTATAAATTTTATATATTATACAAATAACTAGTTTGTGGTCTGTTAAGTGGTCTGTTGTTCACGTGGAGTTGGTGTTGCATGTTACCGGCTGGATACAGCATGTAACTAAATATCACGCATAAAGAAATGTGTAGAGATACATTTTCACATGTCTAAGTTGTTTTATGTCGTGTCTTTCTTTTGGTGTTATTGTTTTCAAATTTTTTAGATTTTGGTACTTTTTTGGTTGGTCGTCCCGTACTTTTTCATACCCGTAAACATAGTCCATTTTAACTCAAATATTTGAGTTAAAATGGAGTATGTCGAAATTGATAATTTCGATAATGTACATGTACATTTCAGCTTCGGATATTTATATCCGAAAAAATCAGATTTTTCGGACATTGATGAATTCATCTACGACTTTTTTCCGAAATCAAGTCCGAATTACACTCATATTTACTATGGAGAGGTGGTCAAAAATCCGGACGTATGCGGAAAAAAAGTGAGGTTATGTTTCTGTTATATTTTTTAAATGTAGGCGGGGAGTATTTCAAATATTTGGCGGCTAAATCGTGTATTTGATGGGGATTAGAGGCAGTACTGGTAATTGAACGACAAATAATCACCAAATTTGTTTTTTTTCCAGAATAGTAACATAACCATAGTACATATATACTTACATACATATACAATAAAAAACTGTGTACCTATCTAAGATCGTAGAATATTTGTAACTAATAATTATAAAAATGGTATATCGTTCGGTTACTTTTTTCTGCTTCCCAAAATGCATTTCGATTACATTTACACACTATTCTTTTCACCGCCGATATGTGCTGTTTGGTTTTTACCATATTCTTTCTAAAAAAATATTTAAAAACGTCGATCGGTAAATGAAAACCTTTTATATTTTAATATAGGATCATATACAGGTGTTCGGAGGGAGGACAACATAAAAAATATGTTATTGTTTGACAAATGAAATATGGAAAAAAAATATTTAATGTTTTTATGAGTTTGGCACCGTCTTATTACCGTCGATTTATTTTATTTTTTACGTTTTTCCTACAAATAAATTTCTTTTTATGCAATTCATGTAAGTTAGAAAGAAGCAAAGAGATAATGGCAAAATGTGTACCTTGTTGTAAAAAATTACATCAATAATATTCATAAAATATTTTAGTTTTTTTTATGGGAATTTTTTGCCCATACAAAATCGTCATCTATAGTTGTTTATGGTGCTACTTGCTAGGTACTGAATAGTAAAATTTCCAAAAACGTAAATGGTGGAAGACTAAAGTGTTACGAGTACAACAACTCAGCAATAATCACAGTTCTCGTAACTTCTTTAAAGGAGTCATCGGACTGAACCATACCATCAGACATGATAACTGTGAAATTGGACCGAATGGCAACGGTGTCAGAGAACTATTTGATCCACTTTTGCGATTCTCAGTGTCTGTTGGTCTCAAAATCAATGAGTTCAAAACAAATAAATGATCACTGGTTTTAAAACCAAGCCGCAATAGATTTTAGTAGTGGTGACCACCTTATTGTGATTGATTCGCACTTCAATCGACATGACTCGGTGAAGCCTTCTCTGATTTCATTTTGCAAAATCTTTAAATTTTGTTAATCACCAATCGTTTTATTTTAATGCAACCTGAATTGATTTTATTACAGATTCAACTCGAACTAAATATTTTGAATGTTTACAAATAAATTGTACATTTCTCCAAATAAATAAAATAATAATATAGTGTTGAAAAACTAAAAGAGAACTAATAAAAAATTTAAGCTTTTATTAAATAGTTGATCACATTAAATTTGTTATTTAAGTACAATAGATTGAACTAAATTGCATCCCTAATAAATTTTTCACGTTCGATGTTAAGCAACCCTAATATAGTTTTGTACTGTTCATCAACTCCATCATAATTTAATACCGCAACACAACTAACTGGAACTTTTTTAAATAAAATTCGACCAATACGCCATCGTGATATTGCAAACACATATGGAACTTCGTTCGTGTTCGCAATCAATTTAAAATTCTGAACAGTTTGATCAAGGCCACCTTCACCTTCATTTGGCTCTAAATCAGGTGCAATTATTAATAGTTTTACTTTTTTCAATTCCAAATTTCTTCTAACTTCATTGAACCCTACTATATAGCGTCGCTTTGAATTTCCTTTGATTTGATTTTTCTCGTATGCCCGCTTTTGAAATCTAAATAAATCTTGAAGTAATAATTCAACGGCTGTATTAATTTCATTCGTCGTGCAATGATCGCAGTATGGTCGAAACTTTCGAGAATATTTGATTGAATTCAAATTGTCCTCATTTTTATTGATCTTGATTGTATTATCATCTATTGTGAGATTATTTTTGCACAATTCTCGTCTTAGTTGCCGTAAAGCCAATATGTTGCGTTTAAGTGGCTTTAGTTGTTTAACTTTTTGATTTTCTCTTTGTTTACCGCGATGCCGTTTATATATAGTTTTTTTCGATATAATAGATTTTTTTTCTAGCTGTAGCAATTTTGCGTTAGATTTCTGTAATTTTTTGTGTTCAATAAGTTCGGCTAGATTTATCGAAATAGTATTTTTATTCTTTAATCGTTGTTTTATTCGATTTCTTGTTGTAACTTTAGACATATGCATATTTCCTTCGGGTAAAACATCTGCTTCTTTTATGTAATTTGCATTATTACATTTTTGATAGATTTCCAAAAATTTAGTATCAATTATTTGTAATTTTTGTGATTTCGGTGCTCGAACTTTTTCTAATTTTTGATCTAAGGAAATTTTATGTCGCTCCCGCTTAGCGTTTATTTTACGTTGCTTCCGTTCCGCAACAATTTCTTCACGTGATTTCTGATTTTCATTCACACTCACTTTAGAAATACCATCAACGATTTCATCAATCGTTTTATTCATTGGACTACTACTGTGAGTAACTATCTTCTCGGATGCATATTTGTTGCCAGTTTGAACAACCGTTGTGTTGATTAGGCAAATCTTTTTACTAGCAATATTCTTTTGAATTGTTGTATTAATTGTTGGCCAAGTACTATAATTCGAATAACCATTAGATTTTATTTTAACTAAATTTGCCCAACTGATTGTTGATGGTTGCATTTTTATTTTAATTAAACAAACTACTTGAAAAAATCTTTTTATTATTTTGACATTACAATGCTATGCCCTTCCGGCGCAAAAATGTATACATTAAAAGTGTACAGTGGGTACAAAAGTGTACAAAAGATTTACGTACTGTTTTTTTTATAACACACTACCCCCATATACATTGTTATTTTTTATACTCTACAGAATATATTCCTACTACATATTTTGTAATTCGTATATGATCGCGCGATCAGCCATTTTGCATATAATTTCATTCAAGTTAAACCATCCTAACCGTGCGGGACATTTTTGTTTGGAAATTATTTTAATTAATTTTATTATGTCACATAGATTTTTACTTGTAGAAATTAAAAAAATTGATCATTACTTCTGCGTATTATGTGTTAGTAAGAAACTTCTGCGTATTATGTGTTAGTATTGCCTTATATTTTTTCTGACTCTTAATATTTTTATTATTGAAAATAATAAAATTAAATGTGTACGTAAAAATTACGCCTAGATGGTACATAACTGTAACGCATAAGCGAGTCGTAAATATTACGCTTTTATATACATATTACGAAGACTTTTATTTCCACGAATACATATATAAAGGTCTTCGTAAGTTAGTTTCAATTCATGACAAATGTTTCATTTACTTAACATAAAGTATACTGTTTTAGTGTAACGTTTACGAATAGTTTAGCATTGCAAAGTCTTCGTGAACTGTACGTAAACGTAACGCCGTGCGAAAAGGTGTAAATGAAACATTTCTCGAGAGAATTAAAACTATTTACGAAGACCTTAACTGGGATTTTGCACACAGCGAGTCACGTTTTTTGAGCGACTTTTAGCTAAACGCGAGAAAAAGCGATTTTGCACTAAGTGAGTAGACACTCTATCTCGCTATTATTTTCGACCATGTATATTACATGGTGAGAAAAATAGCGAGATAATTTTATGGTTTAAAATAAATAAATATCAACAATTTTTGTATTAATAAGATGGTTTTTAATGGAAAATATTTATTTATATGTTATTAACATATTTTAGATATTCAATTTTACACAATGGAAAAGATTTCAAGTGCATAAAAACCAATTCACAAAAACACATTAAAAATTTGAGTTTGACAATTTTATTTATACATATGTAAACAATAATAAATATTTTAAAAAAAATTAATTTTAAACATTGTAACAATTTATTATCGATAAAATATTTAGTGATAATCGATTTTAAAATTGTATTAAACAATTTAAAAATTATTTATTAAATTTTATTTTAAAAAAAAAAATATTTATCTCAAAATGTTACACAAAAATTTATCGATTTGACAATTAATCATAAATTGCTCAATTTCTTTTGTCGATTTGTGCAAAATCGAAAAAAATCTGACGGACAAAACTAAAGGGTGAGAAATTACAAAAACAATCCTATTCTCGCCGAATGTGCAAAACCCCACTCCTTATATATGTATTTGTGTAAATAAAAACTTCGTAATGTGTACGCAAGGCGTAACATATACGATTTGCTAATGCGTTATATTTACGTGCTATCTAGTCTTAATTTTTACGTACACATTTAATTGTGTTATATGCAATAATAAAAAAATTTTCCTTTTAAATAAATAATGTTTTACAGTTTATGAATTTTTACTACATATTAATATATGTACAATATTAAATGTAAATTTTCTAAATTAAAGGAAACAGTGTTTTATCCAGAGTACAGAATGACACCTAAAAATATTAAAAGAGTTAGTAAAATAATAATTAATAAGACAATAAATAATAAATATTGTTTCTTAACACATAATATGCAGAAGCAATCATAATTTTTTTAATTTCGGTGAGTAAAAATCTATATGACATAATAAAATATTTAAAATAATTTCTAAACAAAAACATCCCGCACGGTTAGGATGGGGTAGTGTACTATAAAAAAAAAAAACTGTACGTAAACCTTTTGTATTCTGTACACTTTTGCTGTATAGGTGTTTGCGCCGGGAGGGTACATTATCTAAATATGTACTATTAAATAGAAAATCAATATCAAATCAGTACATTTAGGTGAATCGAAGAGGCATTTAATAAATATGAATTATAACTGCCGAGAGATTATGCACAGATTTTAGTGGCAAAAACAAAATAATTTTTTTTATAGAAAACTGTATGCAACCAAAACTGCTATACTATTTTTTCGTGTATGTAACCAACCATCAAACAAATTTCAAAATTATAAAAAATTTTAGAAGTATATAGTTAGGTATCGATAAAAAATACGTTTCGAAAAATAAAATTTGAATTTCATTATTTGCTTTGGTTCTAAATTTTATTTCTAATTTTTGTTTTATTGTCACTGTGGTTTATTGTGATCGGTGAAATAAAATAAAATTGTATTTCACACTTTAATTATTTTAAAATATAATTACAACTGTATAATCTTTAAAACTATTTTCACTTAGAATTTTTGTATAAAATATTTAGAAATCAAAATATCACAACACTAAAATAATAAACGCCAAATTAGTTTATAAACAAGACACAGCGAAATAAAAAACAACACACCTACTACAATAATTTTTTAAATGCGACGCACGTTTTCTAGCAAAAACTATTACTATAAGTATTTAACAATAATTTTTTCCACTAAAATCTGTGCATAATCGCTCGGCTGATCTGCTATTTATTTGTCGTATTCTTAAATAGTAAAATAAATTTGAACTATAACTGACTTTTCCATATTTTTGGACCCGTAACGAATTATTTAAAATAACTAAGCGACACGCATACGCCATGTTTGTTAATCCCGGCTCCTATGTCGAGAAGTTTCGAAGCAGTTAGCCTTAACAATTCTACATTTTTAAAATTGTTGCATGATTCCATAGTTTTATGGTCGCAGCACAATTAAACATAAATATACCACTCCTAAGTATGGCACGCAGTGCGACACGTTTGCTGATCCCGGCATCTTAACAAAAGCTGTTTGTTCCACTATATAAATACTCGGACATGTTTAGTGTATTTTGTTGAAAAAAATTAACTCTACTCAGTTTCGAGTTTTTTCTCAGCAAAATAACCTTTGTAGTTAATGGATTAAGCAAACTCGACTCGCAATACGCGCGTATTACGCGTCTATATGTCAAAGACGTGCAAAACGCAAATAATTTTTCAATACAAACTCGACGCGCGTTTTAACATTTCTAAACTTTATCAATAATTCAAAAGTTCACAGTGAACTATCAGTTGAATTATCATTTTTAGTGTATAAGTATGTATTTTAATGGTAAAATATATACCCATTCATAATGAAATCAGATACTTTCAATTACCAAAAATACGAAAAACCTACATTTTACGTTATATACTTAACTATATCCTTTTATTTTTTTAACTATATCTTTTTACCTCTATCCTTTCATTGTTTTGTCAATACATACATGTACTAACCAATTTAAATTATGAATTTTTTACGCTAGCTTTCATTTAGATTTATATGAATTTATAATATATTTTTTTTAAATATTTTTGATGTTTTCCCTACCACTAGTATATGCTTTATATAAAACTGACATTTCCAATCAAAATAACGTAAAAGTAGAAATAATTTTTACTCTTACATAAAATACGCTCGCCCACTATAAATTACTTCATATAATTCCATTGATTTTACTTTTACGCGCGTATAAATTCCTTAATTGTTTTTTTATGTGTTGGCAGTAGACAATTTATTTGATTACTATTGACAACTGCTAAAGTACGGGCCAGAGACATCTACAAGTGAGAAAAACAACGCTGGTCAATACATAAAAATACAATATTTATGATTTAAATGACGAGCACAGTGTATATTTCAAAATATGAGCCGGTTAATAATTATAATTATTGAATTAAATCATAATATAATTTCGTTATAGTTACGTTTACTTAAAAAAAGTTTTAAAACATATATTATTGAAACTTGATTATTTGAAGTGAAAACTAAAATATTTTGCGTGTAAAATTTGCTTCTAAAATTGTTTAATTTATCTTGTTGTTTCGAACAATATAAAATAAAAAACTTCCGATTATAATTATTTTTACAACAAAGTTCAAAACTCGAAAAACAATAGCAAAATCGAATCAATAAACTTCGTTTACATTTGAATTTTGTCAATTTTTACCGCGTTTTTCTAAAATTTCACGTTTGTACTATGTATAATTTTTTATAAATTGCAAAGACACATTGTTCAAACATGATTGAGGTTTTTAAAATTATAATTATTTTTCATTTATTAATACGAACTTTTTACGAACCACTTTTTTTAAATTTACACTGTACTCTTCATATAAATCACAAAGGTCTTAATTTTATGTCCTGGGTCGGGTTCGTCCACTAGGTCGAGTTCGTCTACTCATCTTCTTCCACTAGATCTACAAACAGTTGTCAATAAATAAAATAATTTAACAAGTGATACCTAACGCCATATTTTAATGGTGTTGGGTTTTTTAACTTAAATTGGAATAGAGTTAATTAACTCAAAAATTTTTGAGGAGTTAAGTACTTTTTATACCGACGACTTCGAATATGGCTTTGGAAAACTTCAAATTGTTAAAGTGGAGATGTGTTACGTATAGCTTTACAGCTAACTTCATTGCACTGTATTTATATTTTGTTATATTTATCTCATAAAACTAATTAATTTTATAACTATTTTGGTTTATTTCAATGAAATTTGACATGTTAATCAAATAAACTTATTTTTATAGTTTAAATGATTTTTAAAAAATTTTCATTTTTAAAGCCCAAAGTCGAAGTCGAATTCAAAATCCGCGTGGAATTATTGCTGTTGTATTTTTTTTTTCAACAAAATACGCTTATTATTAATCCTTATTTTCACTAACCGCAGAGCATCTATTCACAGGTATATGAACTAGGCCAACAAATTTGTCATCAAACCGATTTATTTGGATATACCGCGTGTAAATTTATCTAAGCTCAAGCTCCATACCTATAGCTTATTTTTTAGCTGCATACCTACCTTCATAGTAATGACTTAATAAATTCAATTATCTTTAACTAAAAAGAAAATGTATAATATGTATATCAATATTTGATAATATTTTGTTTCAACTTTATGTTGCCCAGATATTAAATTAGACAACTCCTAAAATTATTTTTTACGCTCATAAACATCTAACGACAATAACGTACTAACTGTTTTCTTTTGACAAACCATTTAAAAATAATTGAGGCTGCATTTTATTTTTAGTCACAGTGGGATATTAAAATTCACAATCTGTTTAGCAGTGCGACATTGAACTAAAATATACAATAAAATAAAAATAAATGTATACTCTTACTATAGGGTGCAAAAAAATATAATTTATTATTATATTTTAAAAATATCGTCACATTATAGATTTGTTTTTCTTCATCTGGGTGTCATAACATGTCGACCACCGTCTATAGGTAGTAAAGCTCCTGTAGTGAAGCTGGCTTCATCACTAGCTAGAAATGCTATACCTTTTACTACTTCCTCGACACAACCTACGCGGCCCAAAGCATGCATTTGTTTTGACTTTTCTAAGTATGCTGCATATTCTTCATCAGTCAGCCCAAGTTTTTTATGTATCCCTGAAGTTATAGTTCCTGGATTTACACTGTTAACTCGAATACCTTTCGGTGCTAGTTCCAATGCCACACATTTTGTAAATTGATCTAACGCAGCCTTTGATAAACAGTATGATAATGAACCTGCAAATGATCTATTTCCCGTTACACTTGATATATTCACAATACACCCTTTAGTATTTGCCAAATGTGGTACAGCTTCCTTCGTTAGAGTTATAACGGCTCGAAGATTTGTGCTCATTGTTTTATCATACATTTCTAAATCAATTGTCTCTATACTGTCACGATACAATATACCAGCATTGTTTATTAGCACATCAAGTTGACCATAATATTTTATTGTTTCATCAATAATTTTCTTGGGTGAAGCATTTTCAGTGACATCCGCTATGACAATAAGTGGTAATTTTTTATCAGACTTGGAACACTTTTCTTTGATTTTCTCTAGGCCATCAACACTTCGACCTACTAAAACTAGCAATCCTCCTAAATTTGCAAAATATTGTGCAGTACCCGCACCGATTCCCGAATTAGCGCCAGTTATTAAAATTACTTTGTTTTCAAATGAATATCCCATTATCGAATTTATTTTCACTGTGAATAACTTTGTAATACTACGATTATGAACTAAAAAAAAATATTAATGAAAATTTTTTAATTTCGTAAAGTTTTTCGCGAGATTATTTTTAGAAATTATTTTTGTAACGAGTAGCTGTGTTGGTTTTGTGTTAGAAATAAACAAATTTGAAAACATTAGAAAACATTATAGAAAGATTACATTGAAATTAAAGTTTTGCAGTTTTATTGAATCATTATTTCCCCCAACAAGTGGTAGCAAAACACCTGTTATGAAGCTGCCACAACCGTTTTTATTAAAATAAAACAAATTTTGTTTTATTTTTTATTATTTATTTAACTTCTGTTTTTTTTTATTTCAATTTTTAATTTTTATTTTCCGTAATATCGATTTCGATTAGCAAGTAAGTAATCATCTTCAATTACCGAACTACTAAAAAAATTATGAATTCTGCTGTTTTTATATACCTGATTTATCCCTACGTCAGAGCCTACTTGATCAAGAATTTCTACTTATTGTGTCGTAAGTTTTATTTACAAGTGTACTGATCTTATTATCAAGTAAATTATTATTTCTTCTGTTTTTATAATCCTTCCATATCTTGTATATGCACAATCGTTTGCAAGAAATAATATTATGGCTACAACTTCACTTGGCTGACCTACTCTGCCCAAGTCGTGACAAGTTTAACAATGTTCTAAATATGATTGATACATTAATTTTTCTTCCATATCACTACGGCAGTGAATTTTGTTACAATTTCTCCGGTTTACAATTTTCACAGGAAATCATTTTGACGCCAAATCCAATGTTGTGCACTTGGTTAACTGATCCATAGCGATTTTTGACATAAAATACGACGTCAGTCTCACAAACTTTTACCACATTCTCTTTTCCAAACTTATGATGAAATTATGACCGAATAAAATTTTCGGTCGCGGGTTACATGTATTTTTAATTTTATGACCGAAAACAAGACATTGTTCTTAAGTATTGCTTATAACAACCACATTTAAATGAAGTTAAGCACTCATTTTCTTTCTGGTTCAGAATTTCTTTCTTTTTTTTGTAACTTCAGTATTTATCAACATATTTTCCAAATTATAAGAGAGGCAAATTATAAAGTTTGAATTTTCTTTTGGATTTTGTTCCATTTGGATGGAAACGAACATTTTCTGCATAGTATTATACTTGACAGTTCCAGTCGATCACAGTTTTCGCATTTCTGTCCAAATTTTAATATGTATTACATATGATTTTCACCGTAAGTCAGAATAATGCCAAAACTGCTCACCCATAATTTGAAGGTGATCGTACAAAAATCGTACTGTTGACGCAAAAAATAGCGAGCTATATGACAAGGTAAGTCCTAAATTTGTATATCTTACGATCGATGTGTTATTGTTAGGTTCAAGTGAAAAAAACTACAAACAACCACCAATTCATAAAATTGTTTCCACCCGGAAGTGTAAATGGATTACATCAGGAAACCTTAAATCTACGCTGCTAATCATGAAAAAAATTAAAAATGACCGAATTGGTAAAGATGTTTTGGGTTGAATGAATTTGCCACCCGTTACAGATAATAATCATGGTTCTTTTACAGAATGATCTAATTTCTGAACATAGTTGTATTCCACTTTTTGTTGTTGTAAGTGTTCTATCCTTCTGGCACTAACGACATTTTAATGGCGCAAAATATTCAACGGTATCGGAACTAATGCCTTAACTTGTACCCGTCATAATGATGACATTATTTTATTTTATTAATATTTTGTTGGGTTCACGTTGCTTGCAATCTGTTTGTATATATCTAGTAAATAGTAACTATAACTAATTACCATGAATTATTTGAAAAAATGATCAGTATAGTAACTGTACAACTGTTCTTAGAAGGTAGGGTTGCAATATACGTAAAATAAAATAAAAACTATAAAGGGATGAGAAATTCAGTAAAAACTAAAAATTTAAAAACTCTTCGCAACTCGGTACTTTCGTTTTTGGTTTTAAAAATAATTAAATGCCTTATCAAATGTGCAAAGTATAAACACGCTTCGATGAAAATACTTTCAAACACTGTTTTAACGAACTCGTATGTGAAGAGTCTTTTGTCACTTAACAAGAAGTAAGCCTTCAGAGCTGGATAAACTTGTGGCGAAAACCAATGCGTGTCTTTAGGGAGATTTATATATTTAATCTTTTTAATTAACTCACCATATATCAAAAATATCAATTAGATTTTCTTCTAATTACAAGGACGAGTTTGTTTTTGTTTAACGGTTGTTTAATTTTCGTGATAAATAATTTTTTTAAATCTGTAATTTATATACATTTAATTATAGTTTTGTGTATATTGAGAATGTTGGTTGGAGTATTGGTGGATTTTTTACTTTTACTTGTTTGAATTTTCAGGTGATAACTAAATCTAATTTATTAATTTATTGCAGGATAAATTAATGACATACAATTTTAATATGTTTGATATATAGGAAATTTTTAAATATCGACTTACATTGGAGTTAAGTTGGACTAATTATTATTTCAATCAGATCTATATTGCATATTGTATATTTTTCAGATAGTTATAAGAAGTGTTAATAACGAAATTTAAAAAATGATTTCAAATACGATTATAATTAGAATTTTTTCAGAACAGTAACACACTGAAGTTAGAATGAGTAAGTTGAATGAATAGGTGAATCCGAGTTTTAATGCATATTATAGCCGCGCTTCTAAAATAAATTAATGTTAAGCTTGTTCCGCATCTATCTTAAAACTTAAGAGGTAGTCTTAGGAGGCGGTTGTCTTAAGTAGAATACAATGTTATAATATTATTTATATATCAGGACGATTAACTGATAATTGCAATTTTACAATCATCAAGGTGATGGAAAACAGGTGTAATTACTAAAAAACGGTGGATTCGATCGAATTCAGTTGTTTAATTATTTTAATAAAGTTTGATTTGTAGTGTTTTTGATTTTAAAGTAAAATAGAATTTTAATGCAGGCACATTGTGTAATTGCTAAAAAACGGTGGATTTGATCAAGTTCAATTGTTCAATTATTTTAATAAAATTCGATTTGTAGAATTTTTGGGCAGTGCAACAAATAAATTAGGAAAATGTAGTTTGCAAACATTTTTCTAATCTATATACAAATAAATAAAATATATTAAATATATACAATATTTACTCTAAATTTATTAGTTTTTAAGCTAAAATTTGTAATTCTTAGGTTCTTTTAGTGTTGTTGGAGTGTAGAGTGGTTTTGTCTATGCGTAATATTTGGGTGGTCTCTTGTAGGGTTTAAATTAAAATTTATATGTTGAAAGATCAATTTTATTTAATAAAATGAAGTTATATAAATTATATCTGTACCAGAAAAGCTCTGAAGATTTTGTGTTAAACCCAAAAGAATATCCGTATGCTCAAATACGTGACGTTGTTGGAAGCTATCATCCCGAAGATGATGGATGCCGGCTTCTACAAATCACATGTTTTAACGAAGATCTTAAGGGCCGTTAAAAAATAATAAGTCTTGAATCAAGTATCGCTGCTGCATTTAACTTGCGTACATTTGCCGATGTTATTTAATTAATTTCGATATCCTTATATTTTATATTTTATATTCTGTATATTCTTATGTTTCAGATTTAAATTTTGGTGTTTATATTGTTATATTATTGTAAGTTATATTATTTCATATCTTTGTACTGTTATATTATGGTTTATATTACCACTATAGTACGGTACTAAATTAACATCTAATTTTTAGCAACAACGGAACGAATTAATTAATTAATCTTTAAATTTCAAGGGAAATTAATCAAATTTATTACAGCATATGGATTGCAAAATTATAATTTTATAATATTATAATTAATTAAATTATAATTTCAGATTTAATAATTCTATTTCTTACAGCCTACGGCTAAGAGCAATTAGTTTATTAATATATTAATTTCAGGGAACCTTTGCAGATTACAGATGAATGGTGACACACTGGATTTGCTGGTAAGAGATGACAAAATGCAGAGTAGTTCAATAAAACTGTGATTGTCCTATACTAACAGTAGTTTGAATATTGGCTACTGGGAAACCGGACCAATTCCGTCATTACTAACATTCCTTTTCTTTCCCTAATAGTTAGTTAATTTTACTAACTATTGACTGTCACGGTGTTTGTAACCGGATCGATCTCAACAATTAACTAATATCCTACGTTATCCTTCCAAGTATATGTAAAAATGGGTGTACGGTAGGCCCGGCGCTTTCCGGGAAATCCTGCTTAATGCTTGGTCGTACATTCTAAATCAATCAATCAAATGGTGATGGAAAACAGATCTTAGGCGTCTGCATACTTATGAGTGTATTTAACTAATAACTCTTTCCCTTCCTTACCTATTGTTTTATGTAAAACTGCTGTAGGAATAGGCTCGGCGTTATCTTGGAGACATCACTAGATCGTGGGCCTACAGTTCAATCAACCTATCATTCAATCAATTAATACTAATTTTAGTTGACCATATCTCGATCAACCATAAATGATAAGTGATAACCAAGTCCTGCTTCCAAACTGTTTTTTCCTTCTATTTTATTCATAGTTTCATAAGTGCGAACAGATAAAACGGCAGCAATATAGAAATAACAACTATTTGTAGCGACTTCGCTACACAAAACACAAAAAACAATTATTTAGATATTTCGTGCACATTCATATAATTCGCTAACGCTACATGTACACTGTGCATAAATGTATATAAAGCGTAAAGTAGCATTTATACATAGCACTCGGTCGCCATGGCCTGATGAGATGACACGTCACCGCCGTCGTTATAATGGTGACGCTAATAAAAGACCGCTCCTATATGTACGCAGTGCGACATGTTTGCTGATCCCGGTTCCTAAGTCCCACGAAATTTTAATCTAATACCCCTCGGAGGGCTGAGCGGGAGGTAGTGAAGGGGCCTCGACAGCTATTGAACCCGTTTGTTTCACCAATTCTACGCTTTTATAATTGTTGCGCGATTCCATATTACTTTCGGCTAGTTAAAAGTCGCAATTTAGTTTAAAAAGTCCACTCCTATGTAAGCCGGTCCTACGTAAGCTGCTCCTACCTGTGACACGCAGACATGTTTGCTGATCCCAGCTCTTACTTCTCCCAATATTTACAATTTGCTACATTTGCACGAAACTACCCTTTAAACAAAAAAAGCGAATTCGCAAAAGCGGTTCATAAGCGAACTATAAACGAACTATATATTTTTTTTTTAATTTTTTTTTTTATACTTTATAAATACACATAGGTATAATAAATTATGAATCGAAATGTATTTATATTTTTGTAAACAATATAGATAGATGTCATTTTTTTTTGTGAAAGACGTTACATTATTTTTTTAATGAAAACTTTTATTTAATGAGTTTAATAAACGGTATGTACTTGTATAAAACTTAAATTCAATCTCGCCAACTACTA
Source organism: Tipula confusa (assembly GCA_963556175.1). NCBI lineage: Eukaryota > Metazoa > Arthropoda > Insecta > Diptera > Tipulidae > Tipula > Tipula confusa. The sequence goes on from OY744476.1 coordinate 124,952,346, forward strand.
ATAAAAAAACGTAAAAAAAACTAAAAAATTAATTTTGTTTAAATAATTTAATTTATTTCGATTAATTATGTAATTTGAATTTGATTTACTTCACTTTTTATTTTTATTGACATCTACATTTTGTAGTTTACTAGTTTTTTATTTTTGTTTTAACATGAATTCGAAAAAAAAAAAAAATTTTAAGATTTTTTAGTTTTTAATTTTATTAAATGAATTTCCTTCCATACGTGATATAAAATATTGTAATAAATACATTTTTACAAATATCCATTTATTATAAGCAATATATAAATAATAAAATAAACGAATAATACAATAAATTATGCTTTAATTTACCATAAAATAATTCATTTGTATCTCGTAAAACTGGTTCATAAGCGTATCACTAAATCCGGTTCATAAACGAATCGCTAAAAACGATACATTTATGCATCGCTGAAAGTGAAATGTTTGCGAACTACCAACACATTTTCAACTTTTTTTTTCGCTGAAAATTCTTATTATCATGTGACGGGAACAACGTAAACGGTTCGCTTTTACACCGAAAAAAATGAATCGTTTACGAACTATTGTATGAAGAGCATTCTTCGTTTATAGTAACACGAAACTTTTTTTCAGTTTTATTTATAACATATAAAGTTTTTTTTCAGCTTTCCCTATTTCCAATATCTACCTCTATTTCCCTCCCACTCATTTTCTTAACTTTAAATGTAGTCATCAAAATTTTAATTGGTTAACGTATAAATTTTTAAATTTTAGTTCCATTATATTACAATAGATGGCATTAGTGTACAACAATGGGAGATACTTACAAATAACTTATATTTCTATAAGGGAAATCGCGTCGAATTCATGTGCCAACATGTTATAGTTCGTATAAAAATCATAGATGGCACTAGTAGTAGTTGAACGAAATGTTTACATTTTTTTATCTACAGTTTTTTATATTCAACGAATTATTAACGAAACAAAAATTTTAAATCTAAAAAAAAAATTTTAAATTTTATAATCGGGATTGGAGTACATGGGCTTATATTTATATACAATAATAAATAAATAAAACCAAATTTTATTTTTTTTTAATTATTTCATTTCATTAAAATGAATTAACTTCGTTAATTTTTTTCTTACACCAATTTTTTTTAAATTCTCTTGTTTTGCAAAATGAAAAAATCTTATTTTATAATATATATTTATGATAGTTTTAATTAACACGTAAAAATGATTTTCTATATCATTAATATTAAATCTAGAGTATAAGTGATTGCTATTATCTATAAAAATTAAATCGATTAAACTAATATTTTGTATTGATCGTAAAACTAACTTACTATATTCTAATTTTACATTAATATTAACACTACTTTTAAAAATTTTCTCACATTCGACTAAAATTTTGTATGTATTTAATGATGGGGTCATTAATTTACCCCATTTTTTTAAATTAAATAAACCTAGATTTAGCTCCAACCGTGCACTTTTATTTAAAATTTGGAGACATTCCTTACATTTTAAAAATTTAGGCAATTGTTTGGCTTCAATATACCCAGCTAAATACGTTATTATATCACACGAGTATTCATCCAGCTCGACTTCAATTAAATCTAATACAACATCATCATTTAAATTTAATTGATTTGTCTTTCGGCTGGATGAAATAGTTAATATTTCTGGCAAGGAAACATTACCCGTACCTTGCGCTTTTATAGATTTATTAACAACTAGCCGTTTATAGGATGCTATAAATTGTTTGCATGTTGGATTGTCGTTTCGGCCAGTTCGATAACGAATCAACCCAAAAAACAACTCTAAGTGATCCTGGCTAAACTTATATGTTAACAAATAATCTAATTTATCATTTACAATTAATTCATTGTACATAATTTTTAGACTTTCGGAATTTATTAAAAAACCTAAAAATCCTGTATTGAAATTACTTTGTATTACATTTAATTTTTGATGATATTTGTTAACATATTTTAATTCATTGATAGTTTGTTTTAAATATTCTAAATTTTTAAAAAAAGTTTCGTGTGTCGATTTAGAGAGAGGTCGTTTAAAATAATATTTTGCCATTAAACTATTACTATTAAAAATATCAAAACAATCATTAATAATTAGTAAAAATTTAACAGTAGCCATACAATCCTTAAATATTGGATCGGTTTGGCTTAAATATTCTAATGCGTTTGCTACACTGCGACTAAACACTTGCACTGCATATTTTACCCGCATTATAGAATTTTCAAACTTTATATGTGTGGCATTAATTCTTGGTGCAAGTGCAAGTCCGCTTTCAGTTTGAATATTATTTAGTTTTTCAATGTAATGCCATTCAATTTTATCGTCATTTTTTGTATAAAATGTACGTTTTAATTTGAAATGATTACGTATAAGTTTAATCATGTGACAATTATCCAAATAAATAAAAATTTTTTGATCACTAGGTTCGACATAAAAATAAGGCTTTTGTGGTAATTCGGCTCCTAACAATTTGACCATACTAAAATTTGCCTTAAGCCCGTCAAATGTTAACGTTATAATGTTCGCATTACACTCCTCGCGTAAGTGGGATATGACAAATTTTATTATATGTGCTCGGTCTGCTGCATTTAAGGAATTAATAAAAAAATATGCAATAGGTATTTTAAATTTTAAATTTATAGCACAAATGAAGAACACTAACACATTAGATGCCTGTGTTTGTTCATCATCTACATTATCATCCAAACACCCTGCGCCATAATTAACAAACCCCACAAACTCCTTATTTTTATTGTCCCAATCAATACATTTTTTGATTGACATTTCGTCCATCATTATGGAGAAATAGATATCTTTATTCTCTGTTTGGATTTTTTGCCGCAAATGTTCCACGGCTTGTATTGTAATACCAGGACTGCCTGTTGAGTTCTGGTACCATTGTCTTATGGTCCTTATATGTGGTAGTTTGATACTTTTAATAAAAAATTGCCGAAGATGCTCATAACCAGCAGTTGAAAAAAATGACATGGTCATCGCAAACTGACGCAACTTCGGTGTATATTTGCCAAATTTTACACCGGATTTTAATTCATAAATAAATGATTGTTCTTGGCTTATGTCCTAATAAATTAAAAAAATAATTATAAATATTTTAGTATTGACAATTAATATAGCAAATAACATAAGGTATATACAATCAAATATATATTTAATATACTTGAATATATACAATATATTGTATATATGTATATAAATATATACAATAATATATCAAATAAATAAATGTTTGATTTTAAAGTGCTTTGCCCGTAAGAAAACTAAAAATTAAAACCGTATTAAGTATTTTTCATCCAATTTTTCTTTTTGATTTCCTGTGGGTAAAGCGCTTAATTAAAATAATTTTCTTACATTTAATGTATCACGCGATCCTCCACTAATAATCCCTTCTTTCTCTAACCTCTTCATGAAATTTTCGAAATCTTGTACCTTTTTTTGATAACGATTACATTTTGTGACAAGAGCCTTGTTTAATTTTCGAGTTTTCCCAATTTCCTCTTTCAATTTGGATATAGCTCGCTTTGAAGTACGTGGTGTGTAATTGTAAGATGCATCAATGTCTCCAGTATATCTGAACTGACGGCTAATGGCATCACTTGATTGCGGTGTTGTTGGTAGAATATTTCCACTTTTTGCTTTTTTGATTGGTGGTGACGTCGTGATTGACGTTGAAGGATAATTCGGTGGCGTATTCATGGCTGACGTTGAAGGGTAATTTGGTGGTTCGTTTTCTAAGTTTGTTGTGTTATCATTACATGAAATTTTATTACATTCTGGCTTTTTATAGTTAATTATTTCAGTAGGAACATTTAATGTCGCATCCTCATCATATTCAATAGTATACCTAGGCGCAAATATAACAATTTTATTATTACAAGCTTTAACATAATTACATTAAAAAGAAATGTTGGTTTAACTTACCACATGTCATTGTCCAAAACAAATTTCGAAGGTACCGCATTTCTTGTAAGATGATTACCAGTGGTTAAATATTTTTCCTCGAAATGTTTGGAACAAAGTTTAAATGAAGGATAATCCAATTCATTAGCTTTGACATTTGGAACAATATCTCGCCAAATTTTCCTGTAATCTTCAGATGATGGTGCGCTATAAATTAAAGGGTACAATCAGCTCTTTTATTCAGTATACGCTTGAGGCAATATAAATTGTAAAAATAAAACCTTTAACCGAAAATATATGCAAAATTTATCTAAAATTAGCTACTAATTCGAATAGTCCAATTGCTTGGTGGTATAAAATCACTTTTTTATAGGTTAAACTTTACATTTTAATAAATTTAAAACAAACAACATATTTATATTGTGTTAATTAGCATCTAAAGTGATGAATAATTATGTTTTAGCTATCTTTCGCATCAATTACTACTTACGAATGCAAACCAATCTTCGCTGAACAATTAAAACACTTCAGCGGCATTTTGATAAAACAAGCACTTTATATTTATGTTATTTTAAAATAACTTATTTATTTATGTTATTTTATAATTTATGAAAGGTTTTTATAAAACAAAATATACAACACTTTTAATTCACAAAACAAATTATTATTATTCACTTCACAGACGTGAGACGCTACACTTTGAAATAACAACAATAGTACCATTAATGACAGCTGTTATGAAATTTTATGAAAAAATAAAAAATAAAAAAATTGGTTGACGTGCCATCTATTGTTCTCGTTAAAAACGTTTGGTATGCCATCTAGAATTTTTATCCGAAACAAAATTGAACGAAATCATGTTGTCGTTAGCATTTACTATGGAAATGTT